>CM060272.1:22469464-22961964 GCA_030684275.1 Acipenser oxyrinchus oxyrinchus
AAAAGAGAGGGGCACTCAGAGCAGGAGACTGAAACCATCTGTCTGTCTGTCTGAATATAGGTGTGGGACTGACAGCATTGAAGACTGAAGCATTGTCTGTCTGTCTGTCTGTCCACCCCCTCACAAAACCAGTGCACTAAAAACAAGGTTCTTTATAAAAAAACTAAGATACAACGTCTCCAAATTAATATCAGCTGCTCAATTACTTTCCACTTGGTTTGGTTACGGGCTGTTAATTAGCACATGGCGTTGTGTTTAATTAGTGGAATACCATTTTTAATCAATTTGCTGTTGTTGTTTTTTTTTATGTAGTCTTCTAGAAGGAAAAGAAGCAGCTGGAAACGCGTTGCGTTTGATGCACTTTTGAAATAAATGTTTTAACAACTGAATACAGTACGACCCCCGAAAACGCAGTTAATATGACAAATCTATTAATAAGCAAGTTATCCCAGTGCAGGGACCTGCCTGGTAAATACTATCCATTTACTACCACAGCAGCACAGCTTGGTGTGACGTTGAGGGAAGGCGAAGGACTGCCGTACTCAAGTTCATCCCATAGATGCTCACTTGGATTAAGATACAGGGACGGTGCTGACGAGGGGAGATGACTGACGTTGTGAAAAGTGAGGTCGTTTGGGACTTTACTAGGAATGAAAGGAGCCAGCCTGGTCTGCACTATCTATCTGTCTATCTGTCTATCTATCTGTCTATATATATATATATATATATATATACAAACCCACACACACACACATGCACACTATCATTTACTATAGTTTATCCTGGTTTGCTATGGTGTGCTTTATCATACCTCACTATTCTTTACTATGTTTTATTACACTGTTGCTATGCGTTTACTATGGGAACCTTTAATTAGGGCATTCTTTCCCCTGCTAATTCTATTCGTTCCCCAATGCTTCACCACTGTTGATCTGTAGATAACGTTTTAATAAGCCCCTTCCTTGTGCGCAGAACAATGGGTCATATTTTCCATTGAGCTGTATGATGAAGCATTAGTAAGGTGAGAAACGATGCTATAGCCACACCTCCTGTGATTTGTTCTCTTTCCTCCTAAATAACGTTTACTTTGCACATTGAACTCTAGACTGGGATATTTAACTTCAATCAAGGAGCACTTTTAGCACATCTTGATAAGAGGTCGTGGAAAATCTAGGCCAGTGTCATTACTCCAACACAATTATGCAGCAAACTGAACGCATAAACTCCCTGTGTGCTTCTGTGTGGGTTACAGCTGACATTCTGAAGACAGTGCTGTGCCATCGGGGGGGGGGGAAGGGCGCTTCCCGTTCACTGCTCCCCGCTCCCCGCTCCCCTCCCCACGCCCCCTGGGTGGCACAGTGCCCTGCGACAGAGCACAAATTAACAAGCGCTAATTAGCGAAAGCACAGAGTTGTTTCAAAGAGACAGTGGAAGAGAGAGAGAGAGAGAGAGAGAGAGCGAGAGCTCCATCCCAGCTATACTGAGACAGTGGGGGGGGTATGGCGAGAGGGACTGTGAGAGAGATCGTGAATGGGGGTTTGGGGCCCTAAATCCTAAACCCTTAGTACAGCCTCAGGCTTACATCGCTGCCCGGGGCTCGTGGAGGGCAGGGTAGCGCAGTGCACTGCAGCCAGCAATTCAAACCGCTGTGAGCTGCAGGGTTTGGGAGGCAGGTTGATCTGCTCTGCCCAGTCTAATTGAGAGTGACAGTGAGGTACATGGATAAGCCATTACTGCATCATCTCCTGGAACCACAGCACTCGCTGAGGGCGCCTGACTGCACCGAGAGAAAGACAACACGCCCCATGTGACACCCACAAAGTGCTATTAATACACAGCTCCCCCAACTCCAGGGAGGGAATGATTCAACCACCCGACCAAGACAGCTCAAGAGATGCAAAGTACAGAGTTCAGGCTGCTGTTGTCAACACTGTTGATATTTTGAACTGGCTGCCGGTCTGCTGTTGCTAGGGCCTGGTTACAATGGGATGTGTATCGCAGGTGTACTCTCGTTCAGTAATCATTCCAAATAATGCTATGCCACATTTACAACATCCTTACCTCCTGCTGTTGCTGTGCTTTTTACAGTGCTTAAGCATTGCTGAAATTAATTTAAAAAACACCCAGTCCAGATCCCTCTCTAACCACTGGGCCACACTGCTTTCCTCCCCGTCCCTCCCTCCTTTTTAGTCCCTCTGCTCTTACAACTAGGCTCTAACTACAAGGGCCACACTGCTTCCATCTCTCCCGGTCCCTCAGCTCTAACCATAGGCCACACTGCTCCCCACCTCCCAGTCCTTCATCTGTAACTAGGCTATACTGTGCTCCCATCCCATAATATTTTGTTGGCAGTCAACTAGTAGTTTTGTTCTACAGTATATCAGTTTAGCAGAGGTACAGGCTTCTGTCACTGCAGAGCAAAAGTGTAATGAGAGTGACAGTCAGACATTCCGTATTCAAATGTAATCGCTTAGTACATGTAGGAGGGAGACCTCTACAGAGAGCCATTGGGGTGCAGTGTGCAGTAATCTGATACTCCAGTGTGACAGAGCAGTGTGGAGGAGGAGAGAGCAAACCTTACAAACAAAATCAACTACACTACTGTGTAGTCATTCCTCCCTCTCTCGTACAGCATAAGACATGGTATAAGTATTTAAATAAGTTCAGCGCTGCAGATAAGGTTTGGGGTCTGGGAGTAACTTACCCTCTCATTTTAACAACATTGCAACATCACCTTGAAGTCATGAGTAATCTCGATTAAATACTGTACAATCTTTAATGGTAATGGGGTAGGCATTAAAAAAGAGCCTTCCATTTGAACTGCAATGTTACTTTGACCACGCGTGTGTTCTACAAGGTTCTTTGTCGGCTCAGCGCATTTTATTTTGAGGTACAGTATCACTCTGCAAATTTAATTACGTTACTTATATTTTAATATTACATTCTTAATCTCAGGCCAGGGAGCCCTGTGGGGAGAGAGTGCTCTGCTGCTGTGTTGTCCTCCTGCCTCCCTGCCCCTGCCCCTCTCTCCCTCCCTCTCTGCCCCTCCCTACGTCCCTGTCCCTCCCTGCCCCTGCCTCTCTTTCTGATCCGAAACGGGCCTGTGCATTATTGATTGCGCCGCAGTCCGCAGTTTCCACTCCTCCACACTCTCAGTGCTGACTTGATTCAGGCTGTCATCTCTTTGGGCATTACTCTCTCATGGGGTGGGTTTAACCCTAAACTCCCCCTTTGCCCCCCTCCCCTCCCCACTCCCCCGCACTGCTGGTGAACAGGCTGCCTCCATGGCACAATAGGGAAGTGTCTCAATGCCAACGCTCTTTCTGGGCGCGATCCCAGGATTCCAAACAAACGTCTCTATCGGATCTCTTCAAATAAATCAGTTGTTTATTCGCTGGTATTGCAAGGCAGTCCCCGAATCAACCACAAGGGGGTGCTGTGCTGCCCCCCCTCCTCCCCCTTTCAGCTCCTCTTTCTTTTTCATAAAGAGATAATAGCTTTAATGCAGGGGCGGCCGAAGCTGGCCCTTCCACTCCTGGTCTTTATTCCAACCCGGTTCAAAATTGTTTAACTGAACCAATTAACCCTCCATCCAGACCCTGAAGTAGCTCATTACTGTCCATCGTTTTACCTGTTAAACCTGGAGTGGAACAGCCCTGGTCTAACGGCATCTTAATGGATTTCAATTAGTTTTATTGTGTTTGCAACATGCCGCCTCGATACAGAGCTTTATCCATTTCCCTTCACTCTGTCTCTAGCCATCTTCCAGCGAACTTCACACCTGCTGTCGAATGCTGAGTGCCCAGACTTTGATTTCCTCATGCTGGAACATCATTAGTGACATTTCAACTCCATCTGTTCTACAGTGCAGTGTAAGAGCAATAGAGCCAGTCGTGCTTTCTGGAATGAGGATCTCAAAGAACACAATCTTTCCACAACGTCACTGAATACAACTCTACTGTGCTATCATGAAATGGTAAAAAAAAAAGAATAATAATAATAATAATAGAAATGTTATCTGAAGCTTTTTGGAGGAAAGGGTGCAAAGGGGAGGATGGGAGGTGGTCTAGAGCTTAGATCAGAGTCTGGGATTCAGCAGAACTGTAAATACACAGCCAGTTATTTTCTCTGCAAGCCTTTTTTGAGAACAGACTTCCGCCAGCCAGAGTCTGACTCACAACAAGGCAGCAGAGAAACATCACAGGGCAAGAAAACCCATTCATTCCAGATTACCTTCGAAATGGTAAAAACAATGTAAAAAAAAAAAAAAAAAAAGAATTTATTTTGAAACGATTCCAAAATCCTCTCCCCCCTCCCCATCGCGCCGCGCCTCGCCTCTTTCTGTGCATTTCCAGCCAGGAGTACCCTAGGCCCGACCCCAGCGATAAGTAAATTAACTTTACAGCAATCCCATTTCACTGTCTCGAGGATCTAAATTGCCTTTATAATTGAGTTTCCGTGCAATTGTACACCCAAATAGCCCTCCTCGTGCTAATGTGGATGCCAACGACCTGTATAAGACACTGTTAATCTTGTCAAGGATTTTAAACTACCGGTAATACAGTGCCATTACCAACGCGAAAGAAACGGTTCTCAAATATCCAGCGCCCTGGCGTCATACGCTCAGGAACACAGCCAACACAAAACGCTTGAATGTATAGCAAACACATCTGATCTTGTGACAGTTTGAAAGCATGGGTGCAAAGTGTAGAGAATGGGACAGCTGCCCCAGCTTCGCATTTAACCCCTAATGACCTTTCGCCTTTGACACTGTCCTGGGGCAGCCAGCTACATCACCTTACTACAAAAGCAGTGGCATGGAAGACCCCACTTCGACTGGAGAGCAGCGTTTTACTGTTATTGCTGTTGCTTGATTGCTGTAGAGAGTGACCTCCTGCCCTGCTCACCGTACAACGCAAAGCACTTTTATTTTAAGCCATGATTACGATCTTAACCACAGTGCAATAAACAAGACCAAAGTGCAGTCTCTAATGCCACAGCCGCACGGGATAACAGTTTCAAAGGGAGGTGCAGCGACACCAGTCTGTAAATCAGAGTGCAGCGTTTTCTCAAAGCAGAAACGAATCCAGATTAAAACAAAGCTGTACTTTTCTAGTCTATTGTCTGTTGTTACCTACATGTGCAGTGGAGCTTTGCGTTCTGCCTTTTTCAAAATATATTGTGAAACTCAAAGCAATCCTCTAATTAATCTGGATCCTGTTTGTTCACTGATACCTGCAAATGAAATTGGAGTCAGAACCGCACCGGAGGAGGTTTAGCTGCAAATGAAATGCAGGGAATTACGTTGTTGAGGAAACAAACAAACAAACAAGCACGGTATCGTGTAACCAAGACCCAACTATCCATCCACGCAGAGGCAACGCTATACCTGCGTCGATAATATTGATCCTTCCTAAATGACTGATAATCCATCATTTCAGCTGATTAAAGCAGACTCATAGAAGACAGCTCCCACCATCTTCCCCAGCGCAGAGCTGCGCGTGTGCCTCCACAGATACAGTCGCAGCGCAGAGCTGCGCGTGTGCTTCCACAGATACAGCTGCAGCGCAGAGCTGCGCGTGTGCTTCCACAGATACAGCTGCAGCGCAGAGCTGCGCGTGTGCCTCCACAGATACAGTTGCAGCGCAGAGCTGCGCGTGTGCTTCCACAGATACAGCTGCAGCGCAGAGCTGCGCGTGTGCCTCCACAGATACAGTGCAGAGCTGTGCGTGTGGTTCCACAGACACAGCTGCAGCGCAGAGCTGCGCGTGTGCTTCCACAGATACAGTCGCAGCGCAGAGCTGCACGTGTGCTTCCACAGATACAGCTGCAGCGCAGAGCTGCGCGTGTGCTTCCACAGACACAGCCGCAGCCCACACACCGATTTGCTGTATTTGTTTATTTGCAAACAAGGTGTAGCCTCTCAGCTGGAACTTTATCCGGGGGTCCTCTGAGTCTCTGTTATCACAACAAAGTGGCTTGGAGACGGGGCGCCTCCCTCTACCAACCCCTGTCCCACCTCGCCACGCCTCTTCAAACCTCCTGATGCTGTTAGTTTAGTGTTTCTGAGCGGCAAGCGGACTTAAGCAGGAACATAACAGCGGCCAGCAGTAGATGACATTCGACAAGCAAACAGATAAACAAACCTGGCTGTGACCTTCGCTCCAGGAGCCCTCAGCTTTTCACCACAGAGGAAGGTTTCGACCGAAACATTTGTCTACTTAAAGTTTTAGGCAGGTTTATAGGTGGTCAGGCTCTGTTCTGGGAAGTATTAGGAAATGTGTCAAATGGAATCAATCTGCCATTTGCTTTCACTGGGATTCCAAATGCGTGTATCTCATCACAACAGTACCCTGTACAGAGACAGACAGAGGCGAAGGCATTTCATGAAATAAGCAATGCTGTGTATTAGAACCGGAGCAGTTAGCTGTAAGTCAGTAAACAATGCTTTGAAGAGTTTAGTTGGTGTAGTGAAGTGTACTGCACACTTTTCTAAGGAGAGGGGAGACTGTGTTTAAGAGGCAGGTATCTGCAGTGGTGCTGCAGGTGTGAGATTAGATCACACATTGCTATTCCATGTTATTCACAGTAGCTGAAGTCTGATTGCGCAGAGTCTCACTTCAGAAACGCAGAGTCCTGTAGCATTTTAAAAATAGTGTTTAGATTAATAACCGGCTGGCTGTTTGTTCACAGCCCGATGGCAGGTGTGACTTGAACGCTAATCCGGCCGAAGGCTCGGACCGATCCACATCCACCCTGCAGGGATGCCCGGAGAACGATCACACTGCAACACCATGATTGCTTTATTAGTTTGTGGAATATATATCCAGAGCATTGCGTTAACATGCTATGGAATCTAGAATTGGTAGTCAGCTTGCAGGGGTGGAAAATTCATTTGGGAGAATTGCACCAGGATGCTACATAATAGCATCTAACACCTGACAAATTGTCACAAACTTCTATTCAGAAAATATACCTAGATTTTATTATTCTACTTAAAAATGCATGGAAACGAGCGACTTCTTCAGTGACGTCCGCACGTGGTATGAGGGGACTGTGAGAAAAACAGCGAGTGGAGCGCTCTGCTTTCCAGCCACTGTGAGCCTGCACGGGGAGAGCCCTGATCAGTCAGCTGAAAGAACTGTGATCCCTGAGTGTCTGTCAGCCAGCATCTGAGAGCGAGGCTGAGGCAGCGAAAGCTACCGCCCGATCACTCATTCAGATGAGCAGCTGTCACTGCACAGCCAAGCAGCTAACAAACAAGTACATCATAGCAATACTCAATACAGAAACGAGCTTACAGGACATCCATCTGGAGCTCTCCAGCACCAGGATTCTAGGAAAATGAATCCTTCATACAAATACATATCTAGTACATAGCCTGGTATTGCAGTTCACACTACACGGGTGAACATGAAAACTGCATCTCTCACCAATCAGTCACTCTGTCCTGGCACTTCTCCTGGGATTATGAGGTCCCTGCACTGTTTTTGCTATTCCTTGTTTTCTTGTTTCATTGCTAACTGGAATTCTGTTCCCTGCAACACTCCC
Organism: Acipenser oxyrinchus oxyrinchus; assembly: GCA_030684275.1. NCBI lineage: Eukaryota > Metazoa > Chordata > Actinopteri > Acipenseriformes > Acipenseridae > Acipenser > Acipenser oxyrinchus. Next base: position 22,477,016 of record CM060272.1, read on the forward strand.
ACGCACGGTGTCCCGTTCGATACAAAAAGCGTTCTAGGGGTGGCCCTGACTGCTTGATGCACCTGCGTGGCCAAAAAAACCCCAAAAAACCGTCTGTTTATCTGCTCAGCGTTGCCCAATCAATCCGTGAAAGGAAGCGTTTTTAAAGCGCACCCCTGTCGGAGTGTTTCTCTTAACTTTGTTTCTTGTTGCGTGTGATCGAATCCCTGGGGTTAGCCGTGCTGGTTATGGCCGCGCTGCCAGCCTCCTTCACCTGTTACCAGCAGTTCCATGAAAAACAGCCTCTGCTTCCCAGAACTGCAACCTCCCCCCAGGGCCTGCCTCCGCTTCTCACAACGCCCAAAAAACAAACAGGTGGATTTGTTACACACTAGCAGCTGAGAAGGAACAAAGACAGCTTAATCCAGAGAGAGTACACAGCTATTCAAGCAAGTACAGATCCTATTAACCAGTTACTGGCCGGTCTGAAGGTCAGCTGCTTAAATCATTTACACAACGGACCGCAGACCTCTTCTGTATTTGAAACCAGGGCCACACACTACCTCCCAGTCTCTCAGCTCTAACCACTATGCCACACTGCCTCCCTCCCAGTCCCTCAGCTCTAACCGCTATGCCACACTGCCTCCCTCCCAGTCCCTCAGCTCTAACCGCTATGCCACACTGCCTCCCTCCCTCCCTCCCAGTCCCTCAGCTCTAACCGCTATGCCACACTGCCTCCCTCCCAGTCCCTCAGCTCTAACCGCTATGCCACACTGCCTCCCTCCCAGTCCCTCAGCTCTAACCGGTATGCCACACTGCCTCCCTGCCAGTGCCTGAGCTCCGCCATCACTGATCAAATATAAGGCTGCTATTCACTGTCCTTTCTATCATCAATCACTGTGGTCTCAGTTAACGTGGTGGGAACAGTTTCTCGGTAACAAAGAGCATTTGTATTATTTTTAAACACCCTTTAAAACCCACAGCTTCCTGCAGCAGCGTGCCAGTGAGAGCGGGGTCCAATCACATGCAAATATAAACGTCACTTTCTTTAATGTGAACCTTCTCACCGCAGGGTTTACTGGAAAACAAACAACAACTCTGTCTCAAAGGCAGCCCTGTGCTGCACCAATCCGCGTGTGTGTAAGCCTCACTGTGCCGCGACACTGAAAACAAAACTGAAAAGGGGGCCCTGAGTGGCTCAGCTGGTATAAGCATGGTCATGTGGTGGGCAGGGTGAGTCTTACAGTCAGGGGAGCGCAGGGTCGGGTTCTGGCTGGCATTGCGTTAAGTTTTTTCTCATTGCGCTACACTATACCAGCCTGGCACCCAGTGAGCTCAGGGGGGACACCTGCAGGGCTGACCTTTGACCTCCAGAGCCTGGTAGCTCGCTCTCGAGTTCCTGGGTGTAGAAGAGGAAGCTGGCTTGGTCGTGGGATCGGAGGACCCCCGCTGAGCCTTCAGTTCTCCTGAGCGGTGTGGGGAGTAGCTGCGGCGAGGGGAACAAATAATGGGGCATTCTAAATTGGGCTATGGGATATTTTGAAACCTGTCTATAATTGCTGGTTCGTGTAATGCCCTCTGTGTTATATATGGGTGTTATATTGCTTCATTAAAATGTAAAAAGAAAACAAACATTTTTTCCTTCCTTTAAATAAAAAAAAAATAAGGACGTTCATTTTACCCCTGAATGTACTGCATTTGCATACAAAGAGATTAGAGCTGCATGCAGCCCCTGAACTGAACATGGACCTTATTGTCCAGAAAAAAGAGGAAGCACCTACAGAAGTCTTTACCTCTGTAAATTTGCATTGTGGTTGTGCAGTTCTCTGTGTGCAGTTCTCTGTGTGTTAAAGGAGCGAAAAACCAAGGCTTCAGAATCCACAGCGTGAACCTTATCACTGACCCACTGCAAAACCACGCAGGCCGAGGCAGAATGTTTTCATGTTAATGAGAGTCAGGAACATGCTTTTAAAAAGTCATGGTTAGCACTTCTGTCTCCAAGGCTGTAATGATTCATTGCATATCGATGAACCGATGCGTCACACAAATAGCCCACCAGAACCATCACGTGTATCATGATACATATCGGATCACGACCTGCATATCGTGCTACGTATCGTATCGTGACATGACTGTAACCTTACACCGCTGTCTGTAACATGCATTTGTAGCATCCTCCGGACCCACATGTGGGAACTCCTGATTGCTTTTGACTCACAGAGTGACACACAGTAGTAGCAATGGAGGGAAGCCTGTGTCCCTGCAGGAGAATGTAAACAAACAGTACTGTCAACAAGACCTGTATCCTGGCATTCTAGCAAGCAGACCCCCAGGCGTTCTGTTGTAGTGTACAATTAGACATGAGTGTGGGACACATACGCAGGTCAATAATCATGGGAATGGAGAAAAGATGGAGCGAGAAAATGTACTCTTCCAAGGGAATTCTCTCTCCAGACAGTTCAGATCTTGCTGTCCCGAGGAATGGAAAAGTATTTCTGGAAAACAAACAGGATCCCGCTTCCCAGAAGTTTGAGCCATTCCAGACTTTAAAAGGAATGTTATGATTCCTAAGATCTGTTCCGTTACCCGCCCCTTCCACTCACACACACACACACACACACACACACACACACACTGACAGAATTGAACATCTCTCATCAGAGCAGGGCTGCATTATTCCAACATCTCATAGACAGAAGAGCAACACTTTATCTAACAGGGCGGTGTAAATCAGCTGTGCTGTTTTATTTGCTAATAATTAACGCTGTCAAGGCAGCGGAGGAAGGCAAGTCCTGGTTAACACAGACAACACTGCAAAGCCAGCTTCAAATTTCCGATCTAAAAAAAAAAGAAAATGATTTGGTATATGAAGATCTCATCTGTTCCCCCACATAAAAACTCCTTTTAATGAAAACTATGTAACTTTGCAGCAAAGCAATGGATTAGAATCTCTGACTGACATATCATTGATTGTTTAGAGCCTATCGTTTTTGCAATAAGCAACTCTCTTGCTATTGCATATTGTTTTACTCCCTTTTGAAAAGCAATATTCAGTAAATGATTGACACAAAACACTTAGAGTACCGCTGTGCTGCTTATAAATAATTAAACGTAAAAAAAATAAATGTGTTGCAGACGACCAGGCCTCGTGTTTGAAGGAGGAGGAGGAACACAAGTTGCAAACAATATAATCATTTTGGGAGAACCAAATAAAACAATCTCCCGCAACCCACCAGCATGTGCTGGGAGAGGTGAATGGAATGGTAAGCTGAGAACCCTTCTGCACTGTGGGTGTGCGTGCGGCATATCTTAGGATAAATCCATCAAACCCAGCTTCAAATGCATGCAAAAGACAATCCCATAGTCTCAATTTGCTAGCAGTGCAGAATGACTGGGTGGGACATTTGTGCCAAATTGGGGATCATATTTGGGGTACCACTACAGGTCAACGAAGTTGGATTTCTCCTTGACATATCTGGGGTAAAACTATAGTATATAACAGCCCCACACCTTGTCCTTATTTACTGCTTCTCATACAGTTGAATGTACCTCTGCAGTTTCCTGTCTGAATATCCATCACAAAAAAGTACAGCTATGCTTATTATAAGTAATGCTATATATTTATTATTATTATTATATATATTTTTTAATTCCTGTATCTTTTAAATGCATATGAATGCACAATACGTTTAAATACAACACTAATCATATTCATCGTTATGTTAATCACACAGCAATCCATACATCCTTACACAACAGATGTGCTCATCCTTACTGTCCTATATTGTATTATTAGAATTATTATTTTTCCCAAAACAGTATCTGATCAAGAATAACCCAAAATAGACGGTATTTTTGCGGGGATGCTAAAAGACTATATTCTAGGGTTGTTTTTCTGAACGGGTAAGTCGATAATAAAAATATAAACGCCGCACACATTTACTAAATATTACTAAACAGTACATGATAGCACGTTTAGCTTACTATAATATACTGTAATCGCTATTGCAACCTCCTAACCCCCATCGACTCCCCCGCCTATATGAAAATATATATATATATATATATATATATATATATATATATTATTGACAAGAACTACTGTAGATATCGATATCCGCACGGGACTGACGCATATAAGAAAATAAGACAACAAATATCTATCAAATATGTCTTGATTCATGTGGCAATTGTAATACAGAAAACAGATGCTAAATAGCATGCAGTATACAGACTGTTGTACGGATTTCTCAAATAAAGGACAGCGAGTATAATGTCACGGGTACAAATACAATACAACAAAGTGATGGCATAGCATTGTAAAACAGATCGCATTCCCCACACCTAAACCTCAGTAATAATTAGCACAGGTATGAATGGCAGTCTGTAATCCAATTGTGGGTGCAGCTCTGCACACAAACAGGCTAATACTGAAAGACTGTGTAGGATTGTAGGCAGTGATACGTGGCGTGGTGTGGTGGAGTATTCAGCATATGGATAATGATAAGGATATTGACATATTTATGTATTTACTTGAATTGCTCTCGCATTGACGATTTCCTCGGATCTTTCCTTCCTGTTTTAGCAGCCCCGCTACCGAGCCCCGGCCAGTCAAAGCGAGCTGGTTTAATGCACGGTGTTACCTACCTGCTCTGCAGCGGCCAGGAGCTTCTCAAGCTGTCGGTGTCTGTTACTCCACACCAGGGAGTGCAGCGGGTGCATGCTTTCAAGAGTTTTCTTAGCAGAAATCATCTTCTGTGCATGGTCTGGGCTTTTCTTCTGTTAAAATGTACGCCCAGCACCTCGCATGCACATGCACACGAGTAAAAATAAACACATCAACGAATAAACCAACTATAACGTGAATAAATGCATGTGAATATGAATAGGACATGGAGTTAAAACAGTCTGTCTGACGTGCCTGCCTTTCTGTCTTCTTCTCAGACTCCCTCTTTCTCTTTCACTACTATCTCCCCTCCGCTCCCTCCCTAGATCTAGCTGTCTGCCAGTACCAATCTCTCTCTCTCTCTCTCTCTCTCTCTCTCTCTCTCTCTCTCTCTCTCTCTCTCTCTCTCTCTCTCTCTCAGCAGAGGCGAGTCCCAGCCAAGCACACACAGTGCATAAATTGCACACAGATCACACCAATGATAACAATAAGAGACGGTTTGGCCAATGGCACTGACAGGACGGGACGGGACAGCACATCTATACCATGTCAGCTAACAATGCTGCAGTTTAATTGTAATTGCTGGTGCGTGCGAGGCTACACATCTGCTAAGCAGACAGATACTTGGGTATTGCATTGAGCTGGTGGAGTTGTGGACAAGCGCACTGAAAAAGCCTGTCACACTGAGTGTGGTGGGAGGGAGGGAGGGAGGGGTGTACAGTGAGAGTGGAGGGAGGGAGGGTACAGTGAGAGGGAGGGAGGGAGGGGTACAGGGAGGGGAGGGGTACGGTGAGAGTGGATGGGAGGGAGGGACGGGGGTACGGTGAGAGTGGATGGGAGGGAGGGACGGGGGTACAGTGAGAGTGGAGTGGAGGGAGGGGGTGTACAGTGAGAGTGGAGGGAGGGAGGAGGGGGTACAGTGAGGGAGGGAGGGAGGGGGTACGGTGAGAGTGGAGGGAGGGGAGGGGCACGGTGAGAGTGGATGGGAGGGGAGGGACGGGGGTACAGTGAGAGTGGAGGGGACGGGGGGTACAGTGAACTCACTGTTTAGGTTATTTTCACCCCCCCCAGGTGGAGCCGTTGTGCTGCAGAGAGGAGACTGTCGGTGAGGAAAAAAAAAAAAAACTCACACCGTGACAGGAGAACACATCCCCCCCTCCTACTTGAATTGCAGGAGCTCCGGTTCTCCTTTCCCCTCTCCCTCCTCGATACACGCTAATTATAAGACACTGAACCAAAAAAACCAAACACGTCTTTCACGCTGGAATAGCAGGGAATATTCGCCATTAAACCGGAGGGGAAAGGCGAGGGCCAACAGCGCCACAGTCGGCCGGCAGTCTTCCGGGGAATCGCGGGCGGATTCGGGGGACTCGATCCGCAATCAGGAGCCGCGGCAGCAGGCTGGGGGAAGGAGAGATGTCTCGGAAGCTGCAGAGGAGCGAGGTTTGCGCTGACTGCAGCGCTGCAGGTAAGCTCGTTCAATAACAACCACGGTGGCTGTTTACGGTGTAAAAAAACCCCGGTGTGTCAGGAGAGAGACCGTTTTGGGAAGGGGGAGGATGGTCTCCGGGACTCTGTGTCGGACGCAGGGGAGGAGGGCAGCGGGCAAGTGTCTTGGAAAGCGGGGAGCTCCGTGCGGCCTGCTGTATCTCTCTGTGGTTAAGGTCTCTATCTCTAGGAAAAGGGTTTTGCATTCAAATTATTTCCTGTTTATAAAGCCTTCTCTTTGAAAGTTTAAATACATTTACACGCGCCGTTACCTCTTTTGAGGCGTGGTGTTGGTAAGAAAATAAATAAATAAATAAATACAAATACAGTATTTTATAAACCATCAAATGAATCGCTGTTACTGTAATGTCATATTATTATTATAACCCTGCCCAACCCGCTTGCATATTTACAAAGCTCACTATTTTATTATTTTAAAATGAAGCGTTTGTTTTCTTTTTGTTGCTATTTTTTTTTTTTAAAGCAAGTAACTTTGAAATCATTTTATTCGATTTATTCAGTTGTTGTTTTTTTCTCCACCGTGGGCCTGACGTAAAAAGCCGTAGCTTGCACAACCGACACACACACTCCCCGTACTTTCATTCAATACAAGTCAAAACATGCATTTTAAAAAATTAATTCTTTTTTTTTTTCCCTTGGTGTTTTGTTTTAGCTGTTCGTATTACGTGGAAATGGCTTCGCTTGTTTAGCTGCAGAAGATACAGTCTGCAAAACGCCAAGTGATATAAGTTTTCCTTTGCTAGTCATGTATTACAAACTGGTTTATTTTGATATCCTATTAGTTTTTAATGGGGAGGGGGAGGGGGAGGGGGCGAGGCGAGTGACGGATAGTTCCTCCTCAGTAAATACCATTAAAGTTTATTTCCAGTTAACTTCCTTAAATAAAAACACTAATAATAAAACACTGTCTATTTTTAAAGATAATAAAGAACATTACTTTAAATAAATCTCCGGGGATTTCAAATGTTTCGTAACTGTTATGAAGGGGGCTGACCTAACCCCTGACCTTTGGCTTAACACCTGCCTGTCACTTCCCAACCTTTAAACCACATGTTCATGCTGTTGAATTTCCTGGTTTCTCCTCCTTTTACCCCCCCCCCCGACCCCGTTGCAGGACCTGTTTGGGGGGGGGGAGAGAGGAGAGAGACCCAGGGCAGCTGCAGTCTGCAGTATGTAGTTGTGATTTAAGAAAGGGGGGGAGAGTGATTCTGTTTTAGTTTAAAAGCCCTGCTAAATGATACAACAGGGATGGAAACAAGAGTCCAATTGCATTCCAGGTTTTATGTCCCACAAGCTTGATTAGCCACAGCGTGCAGGTAGCAAGCTCGGGTGTGTCCTTATTAAACTCCTAGTGAAAACCAGCAGCGGATCAAACTGCTGTGTAACGGGAGTCTTATTTTCATCGCCGTGCTTGAGGGTTTATTGTGGTTTTTAGTAATCGCTTCATTCTCCACTGCCCTGGATCGCTCACTAAATTCACATGTTGAGCTACATCATTAAGTCAGGGAGAGAGTGCTGCGGAAATGAAAGCAGGTTCCCTTCACGCACTGGAAGCGCTAATGAAAGGAAAGCGTGGAGCAGCTTGATCTGGAGATTACGGGCTCAAGCCCCGAGGCTCTCGTCACTTTCATTTGAACACGTCAGACGTCTCTCTTGCACCAAGCTGCTTGCCTTGGTTTGTTTTAAGGTGCGTCAGTCTCGAGGCTACGTCTCCATCCCTCAACCCCCTGGGACTAATTCAGCCACCCCCCAGCTTGAGCTGTGACCCCTGAACCCAGAGTGTGAGGATGCAGATCTGCGTCATGTGCAAAGCAGCAGCTATGCGTTTATGCTCTTAAATGCGTTAGTAACGGCTGCAAAAGAAAGCGTGTCAACAGCCTACAGAGAAAAAAAAAGATATAAAACACATGAAATAGGTTGCCTTTCGGCTCAAGCGAAATAAATAAGTAGTGGCTGGTTTTGGAAGGGAAATAATGCTCTAGTTACCTGGACCCGTTAGAGGCAGTGCACACTGAGTAATGCGCTTCACGTATCCCTTCTGAATACTTAAACACCTTGCAGACTCGGATCCATGTTGATTCCCGGGCTGCCTCTGTGTGCCCTATTGACAGTGTTTTGGTAGGTGTTTCTAATATTCTGTCCAGCCCATTTTATATATTTCAGGGCCTTCCGGACAAAAGCTGTTCCAGAGCTGTGTAGAAAGAAGGGCTTTTGTCAGAAACATCCTGAAATAAATAATATTTTAAACCTTTTGTGTACATCGAAAGATAACTTAATTTTCATTCATTTTTGAACGCTGCAGTTATATCTCCTTCTAATGTTTGAAATGTGTGATGTTTGTTTGCGTAACTCTGTTAAGGTGTCAAAGTCCTATAAAATAAGCAGATGGAAAATGCTAAAAAGTTCCCTGTTTCTGTGAGAGTTCCCTGGATAGGTCCTGGCAGGAAGCTGCCTGGCCCTCTCCCGGGAATGCTGGATAAACTGGCTCCTGCTTCCCTGGGAGAGGCAGGCAGGACTGGCAGGAAGTCTGTGACACCGCAGCGGAAACTGGAACAAACGCCGTTATTTTTAACTTTGCTGGAGGTGAAAATGATTCGTTATGATTCCAGATAAATAATGCATGGATGTAGGTTCAGGTCGTTTCTGGTGAATTCTGGTCCAGTAAATATGCATGAAATTCTTACACAACTAACCAGACATGACAAAGGTGCATACAGGAGCTCTTCTGAGTTATTGATTTTAATTTTAAAAATTGTCAGCATAAACATTGAAAAGTAAAATGCTCCAGGAACCAGGGGAAATGCCTTGTGAATATGGGCTTTAGATACAGTGCATTACACTCACACACACACACACACACACACACTGACACACACTCCCTTGCAAACAGCACTCTAATTAAGCCATGCCGGGATTAGCAGTAGCACCCCTCCCCCCCCCACTCTCTCTCTGTGTTTCGGTCCCTCGTCTTGCCAGGTGCCTCGGTAACGGCCCTTCTCCCCCAAGCACATCTGGACCAGGCCTGTAAACATCTGTCCCTGGAGGGCCCCCTGACCTGGGTGTTAACCACTTCCTGACTGGAGGGAAGGTCAGTGCGCTGTGCTGTGCAGAGGGACACTGCTCACAGTGGGGCACTTGGCAGTAATGCATCACCCAGCCGAGGTCCCGCTATCCGGACACCAAAATCTGACTGATGATGCCAATCATGACTAAGGATGTAACAATACAGCAGCGAGGCCCTGATGGAAGTCAAGTGATCATTTAATGACAGGCTGTGCTGTTTAGTTTTAAAAGATGAAAATGAAATGATTTCAGGAGAGTGTGTATCCGTTGTGCTTCTGGTCTCGTGTGACGGTACAAGCGATGCGTACCTCTGTCACAGTCCGATGTGTCGTGTAAGGAAAGCAGCACTGATTCATCGATAGGCGATGAATTGTCACGCCCCTGATCGGGACTGAGATTAAGACGCAGCTTGTGCACGGCGTATGACAGAATACAGGAATTCCGTTAGTTAACAAGTGAACCGCGTGTTTGAGTGTGGAAATATGTGCGTGCGCTAAGATGGCTGGCAGCGAGTTGCTGTGCTGTGGCAGTGCCACTTTTTTTTTTTCCCCTGGGGACTGGCACAGAGCCATGCTTGAAAGTCAAGAGGAGACAGCTGGGGTCCTGGGGGCAGCAGGGGACCGGGATACATCGCCTCCGAAACAGACACCCCCCCCACACTGCAACACCGACACGCTGCGACTCAGTGAGGCGATGCTGTCATGATTCACAGCGAGGTTACTCAGTAAGCACCTCACAGCTAGTGCTGCTGTGGAAAACATTCCCCGAGCGATCCGAGGAGTCCACTTTACGAGAGCGGTGCGCTGTCAAGTGTCAGGGTCGCTTTGGCGAGATTTCGGCATTTTCACCGCACCCCCATAGGGGTCCCCGACAATATTTCCTGTTTGCCCCCTGGTGGTGGTGGTTCTGACCCGCTATCTTGTCGTAGGACTTTTTCATTTTTTTTCTTTTAATTTGGGACAGCGAGTGTGCTGCTGGATAAGCACTCGGCACCACGCTCCTCTCTATCCCTCTCTGAGATAAGCTGAGATGCTATCTCTCCCAGTGTTTGGCGGTGTTAATTGAGCCTGAAATTACTGTGGTTTTGTCGGCTTTCATCCGTCCTTTCTTCTTCGCTTTCGTTCTCAAGCTGCCGTCCTGCTGTGCACAGCAGCAGCCCGCTTTCCTTTATATATCTGTGTGCAGGGATGGAAATATGACTCCTATTGTGTAGCAGTTTCACCCATTCCAGGTTTTACTACGAGTTTGATTATCCCAAGTGTACAGGTAACAAGTTCAGGTGTGTCTTATTAAACTCATAGAAAAAAACAGTAATGGATCAAACTGCTATGCAATGGGAGTCTTATTTCCATCCCTGTGTATATATATATATATATCTCTTATCCTCCTGCAGCCCCCAATACAAAGGGCATTCTGTAGGCGCCCGGTGTCGCAAGACAATCAAATAGATCGGCACTATAGTTTTGTTCTGTGTGTGTGTGTGTGTGTCTCTGTGTGTGCAGTCAGTAACCCCCTGCCTCTCCCCTGTTGGTTCCAGACCCCGGCTGGGCCTCTATTAACCGAGGTGTGCTGATCTGTGATGAGTGCTGCTCCGTGCATCGCAGCCTGGGGAGGCACATCTCCATCGTCAAGCACCTCCGGCACAGCGGCTGGCCTGCGTCCCTGCTGCAGGTACCGGGGGGGAGGGGGGCTGGGAGGGAGCTGGAACTGCGAAGGCTTGTGTTTAAGTGAAGAGGGATGGGGGTACCTGGGAGCGAGCAGTGTGTATGGGAAGTGAAGTGAAGTGTACTGGGTGTGCCTGGGAACGAGCAGTGTGTCTCTGACGGTGGTCTCTGTGCTGTTTCAGATGGTGCAGACCCTGGCCAGTAATGGAGCAAACTCAATCTGGGAGCACTCCCTCCTGGACCCCGCGCAGGTGCAGAGCGGCCGCAGGAAACCCAACCCCCAGGACAAGGTCCAGTAAGTGTCCGCCACCAATAACCTTCCCCTGGGCCCGGCACTCCAGGCCTTCCCCCGATTTCTGTTAACCCGAACATGTGAAGTCTTTTGTTAATTTACTACAGCTAAGATATCTGTATGTTAGCAGCCTGCTAAGTGCCTGTCTGTCTGTCTGTGTCCCACAGCCCCACCAAGTCTGAGTTTATCCGTGCCAAGTACCAGATGCTGGCCTTCGTTCACAAGCTGCCCTGCCGAGACGATGACGGAGTCACAACCAAGGATCTGAGCAAGGTGAGGGGAGGTCAGGGTTAGGGGGGGGTGTGATTTAGGGGGAAAAAAAAAAAAAACTTGCAAAAGAATCGTAAGGTTCTCCAGCTGTGTCTCTATCTGGCCAATTTGAAGCCAGAAGTTTTTAAACCTATTTTCTGTGTATTATAGGACTGGGAAGAATAAATTAGTATTTTTTTAATTAACCTGTGTGGAGAAGAGATCCTGTGGTTTCAAATTATTATTATTATTATTATTATTATTATTATTATTATTATTATTATTATAATTATAAGCACTTGTAGAATGCAGAGAAAGAGCAGGGCAGATGAGAACTGATAATTACCGCACAAAAAGCAATTAAAAAAGAGGATTTTTGACAATTAACTTTTTTGTCCAGAATGTGCATTAACACTAGCAAGTTCATGTGCTTTGTGCATCCGTTTTCTGCAAATTGCAGAACGGGTGATTTTAGGTTCTGTCGTTTCCAACGCCGCTGTCGGGTAGCGTGATTCCAGTGACGGAATCAGCCCTGGAATTAACAGTTTAATTACTGTGTGATTTTACTTCTCTGTATTTCTGTTTGTTTCTCCAGCAACTGCACTCCAGCGTCCGCACTGGGAACCTGGAGACCTGCCTGAGACTGCTGTCCCTCGGCGCCCAGGCGAACTTCTTCCACCCGGTGAATACAAACTGCATGAGGACTGTACTGTACAGGGACGGAAACGAGGCTCCCGTTGCATAGCAGTGTGATCTCCTGCTGGTTTTACACCTGAGCTTGTTTACCCCATACGCTGTGGCTAATCAAGCTCATAGTAAAACCTGGAATGGATGCTAAGCAATAGGAGTCTGATTTCCATCCTTGCTATCTCTCTGTCTCTCTCTCTCCCCCTCTAGGAGAAGGGCACCACTCCCCTGCATGTTGCTGCGAAGGCCGGTCAGATGCTGCAGGCTGAGCTGCTGGTGGTGTACGGGGCGGACCCCGGGGCCCCTGACATCAATGGCCGGACCCCCATGGACTACGCCAGGTCAGTCAGTCTCTCCCCCCCCCCCCCCAGACAAACCTGCAGCCAAGGCAGTTGCTGCACAGGAGGCAAGGAGGTTGTAATTTGATCATCAGGTACTCTGCTAGCATAAGACGCAGCTGGGTTTGTTGAAGCATTTTGCAGAACCAGGGATGCATTAGGGGTAATGTCAGGTTAACAGGTCTGCTGTTATGCTGGCGAATCAGAAACAGGGAGTCTTTCCCTCTCTGCTGTGTGTTGAAACAATTGAAAAATGAAGCCTGCACTTGGAAGCTAGTTGAAAATCCGCTTTGAGAATATCCAGATTGGTTTAGGCATGAATGTCAACACACCGCCTCCTGCTCCCCGTAGTCTGTCCTGGGTAAAGGCCATCCTGTGCAATAGTGAACTCGTGGGAAGTGCAGCTTCACTAGAAATAAACAAGCCCTCCCGATGCGCAGTGCCCTTTAACCTCTCACCTTCACCCCCGGCAGGCAAGCGGGCCACGTGGAGCTGGTGGAGCGGCTGGTGGAGTGTCAGTACGAGCTGACGGACAGACTGGCTTTCTACCTGTGCGGGCGGAGGCCAGGTGAGTCTCTGATTCTATAGTCTCTACCTGTGCGGACGGAGGCCAGGTGAGTCTCTGATTCTATAGTCTCTACCTGTGCGGATGGAGGCCAGGTGAGTCTCTGATTCTATACTCTCTACCTGTACAGGTACCCAAGAAAAAAACAAATCAATGCGTACAGGTAAATCAGACTGGCAAGCCTATCGTAAATCATCAAGCTCCTCTCAGCCAATCGAAAGGCTGTTCCGGTATTGTTTTGCAGTAAGTGTTGTCTCGTATACAGGGTACGCTGTCAGCTTGCCAAGAATTCTAAAGACCTGGATAACGCCGCTGACTGTGGCTTACAATAAGTTATTGTGTACAGCTGACCCTGTCTCTTGCAGTATAAGAGTATCTCCTTTACTAGTATGTGTGTTTTTTTGTTTTTTCAGATCATAAAAATGGGCATTACATTATCCCTCAGATGGCAGACAGGTAAGTCTGGGAACTGATCAGGATTGATCAAAATAGATAAACTGTGGTGCCTAGGATATACAAATATAATAAAGCAAACCCTGCAAGTCACACATCAAGAAATAATTTATTGGTTTAAAAAAAGAGTTTCGGCTTAGAGCCAAACTGCGTCTGTTTTTTTTTTTTTTTTAAACCGATAAAGTATTTTTTGATATGCGAGTTGCAGGGTTTGCTTTACTTTAACTGATCAGAATAGCACACTTCGATCGATTGCATGCTGTTGGGGGGGCCTGTCTCTGACATCCTGAACCGATCTGAAAGTGATCTGAAATCCCTTACTAACATGCTTCTTGGCTTTGAAATGGGATGAGATTGAGTTTTACAGCCAGTTTTTACAGCGCATGTTGAAACACGGGGTCTGCCTTTTAAGAGATTACAATTACCACATATGACCACACGAGGGAGCTGTTCACATTGTCTGGAGACTGCGGCTGCATTCACATCCTAACAGTAGAAAAGCCTGTGTAAAGATTTGAATGTGCTGCTGCATGTTTTACCACAAGGGGGAGCTGTGTAGTCACAGATCAGAATACTGCCTGTCTGGTTTAACCCTTTGCGGTCCATTTAATTTTGCGTCAGGCTCGCCAGGTCCAATTTATTTTCACACGCGCAGTTAATTTTAGACGCGCTGTTTAAAAGTATTTTTTTCCACAGTCAAACGGGTTTAAATGGCCCTGCATATCAACAAAGCACTCACTAGGGATCTCCAGCCCCGTCCCACCCTTTCGTTTGCTATCGCTTTCACATATGCTACCAAATAAAAAATAATAATAATAATAGTCGTACATACCGATCAATCGTCTCCTGATGACTCGCTTTATCACCAAACTCCTCAATAATGCAATCCAAGTCATTATTTTATTGCTATAACATCTCAAAAAAGCTCTGCAAATGTCCGTGATAGTCTCTGTGCGCTGATACTGTAACTCCCAGCTTGTTTCCATATGACCGCCCCATCTGATGCCAGGAGGCTAGTATGACTATTCATGAGATACGCCTTTTTTTTTTTTTTTTGTCTCGGCTCCTTTCGTTCCCACTCAGCCATTGAATGGTTTTCTTGGCTTTTTCCGTTGAAAAACCGACTTTTTTGCGTTTTTTGCGTTTTTAAAATGATGTCGGACAGGGTCCGACAAAGGACCTGATGGGAATAATTGCAATGTCGGACCCAGTCCGACAAAGGACCGCAAAGGGTTAAAAGTAGCTCCCGATTAACTGGCTGCTGTTTGCACTCCAGAACTTCTCTGCTTCCCGAAGAAGAGTATTGGCTGCGGGAGGGGTTTAAAAGATGCATTCCTAGTGAAAAGGTTATTTAAAAAAGGAGTGCCTGAAATTGATTCTGACCTGTGTAAAGAACTGTACAGCGCTCTGTCTTGATTGAAAACCGTGCACTAGCGAAGGGCATGTATTCTGTAAGCGAGGGATAAAAGGTTTTTTAAAATTTTGTATGGTGAGGGTTGGAGTGGGGGGTTGTGTAGATGCTGGGTCTCTCTCTCTCTCTCTCCCTCCCTCTCTCTCACTTGTTTCCTGTTCTCTCCGTGCTTGCTGCGCTGGAGGCAGAGCTCAGCCTAAGTGCCCGACACAGAGGTACCTCCACACTGACTCACTCACACCCTCCTCCTTTCTTTCTTTTTTGTTCTTTTTCTTTGTTTTGCTCCCTCCCCTCCCTCCTGTTTTTATTTCTTGCACTGCAATGTAACCAGCACACACCAGGCTTGAGTCCTCTTCTACACTGGGCTACCCTGTGGCCGCCTTGTTTTGATTGTGGCCTGGTCGTGTGATGGGGATCTTTTTAATGTGCACAAACTGTTCCACATCTCCTAGCATTGTGTGTGCTTGTTTTAGGTTTAGGTTTTTAATTTAATGTAAGTTTTTATTTGTAATTTTGTAAAAGTCCCATTCCCCGAACACACCTCCACTTAGAGTACCTGCCCCCACCCCCCTCCTCCCCCCTTTCCACCCATTCCACGCTCCAGTTGTGTGTGACAGACATGCTGTTTATCTCACTCTCTCCCACAGCCTAGATCTCTCAGAGCTGGCCAAGGCAGCTAAAAAGAAACTGCAAGCGGTAAGTCTGTAGTTTGAGAGGGTGGGGGGGGGAGGGGGTGAAGGGGAAAGAGTGGAGGAGGAAGAGAGGGAAGAGGAGAGGAGAGGTGGTAGAGGTTAAGAGAAGGGGAGGGGTGGTGGTGAGAGATGAAAAGGGGGAAGTGGATGCTCAAAGGGGAGAGGTGCGTGTGTTTTCCGAGCGGTGTTCCCAGCCTGCTCTGTTGTATAATCCTCTCTCTCTCTCTCTCTCTCTCTCTCTCTCTCTGTCTGTCTGTCTGTCTGTCTGTCTGTCTGTCTCTCCCTCCCTCTCCCTCTCTCTGTGTCTCTCTCGTTTGTCTCTCTTCCTCCCCGCAGCTTAGTAACCGTCTCTTCGAGGAGCTCGCCATGGACGTGTATGATGAGGTGGACCGACGGGAGAACGACGCCGGTGAGTCTGAGCTCTTCCGCGTTTATCACAACACCGACAGCTCGAGGAATACTCCGAGGAACTGAATTCAACGTCAAACGTTTCAAAGATTTGCAGTTGAAACATTTCTCATTGATTTTGAAGTTTCTTTCAGTGTTTTTATTTATTTTTTTTTTTTTTAATGCAGCACTATTGTGTTTATTAGTTGTGGGAGAATAATTTGATATTCATATTTGATAGAGCTTTTAAGTGGGCTTTATTTAATTTTTTTGCTTTTTCTTCTTGTAGATTTTGAACGAATAGAAATATGAATGGGGCAGTAGAGGGGCGGGGCATGCATTTCCCAGGGCTGAGTTCTTTCCCAAATCAGGCTGGCAAACCATGTAACAGATCCTGTCAGTCTGTACAGGTTTTTATTCTATACTGAGAAGGTCCCAGTCCTGGAAGGGTTACACTGCTGTTCCTCTTTCTCAGGGCTGAGTAGATCACAGCACAGGGAGTTACTGCAGCTCCTGGTGTCCTCCTGCCTACGCACATTTTTTTTCCATTTTTAGTCGACAGAAGCAAAGAATGAAGCTGCGGTGGAGCAGCTTGTAACAGAGAGAGGAATGGAAGAGGAGGGGCTGAGATCAGGGCGTGAATTCCACTGGAGGCTCCCTCCCTCCCTTCTCTCTCTCTGCGTTGTTACAATGTCACAGATCAGTGCAGGACCTCATTTTGACAGGCAGGGCTGTTTCTGTTGAGGAGAACATTTCGCTGCAGAGCTGCCGTTCCGCGTGTTAATCACGGAGGTAGGAGAGATCTCAATATTCACGTATCGCTTGGAGGACAGGAAATCAGCACTGTACTGTGACACTGAAAACTCAATACAGTCTAGTCTAGAGAGCTGAGTGCTGTACTGGGGATCTGAGAGCTATCTAGTTCAATGCAGGATAGTCTAGCGTGCTCAGTGCTGTACTGGGGATCTGAGAGCCCGCTAATTCAATACTGTCTAGTATAGAGAACTCAGTGCTGTACTGGGAATCTGAGAGCCAGCTAATTCAATACTGTCTAGTATAGAGAACTCAGTGCTGTACTGGGGATCTGAGAGCCAGCTAATTCAATACAGTCCAGTATAGAGAACTTAGTGCTGTACTGGGAATCTGAGAGCCAGCTAATTCAATACTGTCTAGTATAGAGAACTCAGTGCTGTACTGGGAATCTGAGAGCCAGCTAATTCAATACAGTCTAGTCTAGAGAGCTCAGTGCTGTACTGGGGATCTGAGAGCCAGCTAATTCAATACTGTCTAGTCTAGAGAGCTCAGTGCTGTACTGGGGATCTGAGAGCCAGCTAATTCAATACAGTCTAGTATAGAGAACTCAGTGCTGTACTGGGGATCTGAGAGCCAGCTAATTCAATACAGCCTAATCTTATACTAAACTTGCAGACTGCCTCCTTCTGGTGATTTTCAGTAACTACACCCAGTTAAGTCATGCAAAGCAGCAGTTTATTCTGTGTCAACAGGAAGGAGAGTCAGTAACGTTTTTTTTTACATGTGTGAAACGCCAGTTTGAACGATCGAATCAACTTGAAACATCGCAGCGTGTTTTGGCTGTCTTGCTGTGCGCCGTGGTTTAGGCAGGGATTTAGAAAGAAAGCAATTCCACCCATAACTATAAAACACTCGATAGACAGTGTGGGGAAATTTAGAAATACTAAAAGAAAATTGAATTACAAACGTTGTGATCAGTATTTCCCGCTGTCTTTGTGATAGACTGGGAGATTGTGTGCTGGTGTCTTTGGGGATGAAGACGGCAGTGTAGTTGAGGAATGGAAAACCGTGTTTTGTGTTGTCGAGCGGCAGATAGTTTAGTACGATCACACAAGTTTATATCCAGTGAGCTCCAGCTGGAGAGATGAGGAGGGTGACCTTGTTCCCCCTGTGCTGGAATCACACAGACACAGGAATGTGCTGCTGGGATCAGGGTCCTAGTGCCTGCATGCTCTGCATTGCACCGTGCATGCAGACCAGTCGCAGGGAGAATGACAGCACTGTGATATTCTAAGACATGGGCACTAATCCTGGACTGGACTGGCAATGGTGCGGATGGAGGACCAAGTGCTAACGTGAAACTAGCTGGGTGCTCAACAGAACTGCTGTCTGGCTGCCAAAAAGAACTGGGGACTAGTCTTTGGACAGGACTGGCTGATCTGCATGGTAGAGTAGTGACCAATCCTTATGTTAAAAATGGGAATGGTTATTAGTTAAACGGGACAGGTCAGTGTGCACGATGCAGACTGGGAACCGTGACCCACACACACACACATTCATGACTCCTACACACTCATCCATGTGTGTCATTTCGGAGAGATGCAGCTGTACTGATTGTATCAGGACCAGCAGAAGTTTAGGGAATGAATGCAGGTAGACAGGTGAGCCAGACTAGCAATCCACACTGGGTGAGACGCGCAGAGAATTACGATACTCTGTAGCTGTGCAGAGGTGTGTGTGTGTCTCATGCTCGCTCTCTCTCTCTCTCTCTCTCGCTCGCTCTTTCTTCAGTCTGGCTGACCACTCAGAACCACAGCACTCTGGTGACGGAGCGCAGTGCTGTCCCCTTCCTGCCGGTCAATCCAGAGTACTCTGCCACCAGGAACCAGGTACGCAAAGAAAGGAAAATGGAAAGAGACAAACGATAGAGGGAGGAGAGAAAGGAATGGGAATAAAAAAGGGAGAAGCAGACAGAGAGAGAGAGGGAGGGAGGGATATATCAATAGATGGAGAATGTTGCCACATTTCAGGAATTTGTGTAGGTGCCAGACGAGGGGTGGGGGCTGGGTACAGTTTGTCTTCCAGCTGTAAGCATCTGGAGACGAACCCCCCCCACCCTGATTTAAACTTGACCCGTTTCCAGAAACGCTCAGGGTCTCTTGTCTTTATGATGTGCTGCGTGTGTCGGTGTGTTCAGTAATTACGCAACGATTAGTTTAGATAAGAAGTGCCTTTGATAAGTTTAAATCGGTTTAAAATAAATAAATAAATAAATAAATAAATAAATAAAACATTGATGTTAAGACGAGGTTTTGTTTTAAGAGGGTTCATTTCGTTGTCGTTTCTTGATGGCTGTGTAACGTTAGCATTTTGTTTTGTTTTTTTCTTTTACACAAATAAAGACCCATCATATTTGAAATGGGCATTATAACCCCACAGATCTTAACAAAGAAACTGATTTTAATTTTGTCTTTTGAAATGTTGCAGATTATGTCCTGATCTGTTCGCGTGGTATTTAGGTGTGTGTGTGTTTCTCTCTCTGTGTTGCTGTACCAGTGTGAATGTGTGTGTGTTTCTCTCTCTGTGTGTCGCTGTACCAGTGTGAGTGTGAGTGTGAGTGTGTGTGTGTTTCTCTCTCTGTGTGTCGCTGTACCAGTGTGAGTGTGTGTGAGTGTGTGTGTGTTTCTCTCTCTGTGTGTCGCTGTACCAGTGTGAGTGTGAGTGTGTGTGTGTGTTTCTCTCTCTGTGTCGCTGTACCAGTGTAAGTGTGTGTGTGTGTGAGTGTGTGTGTGTTTCTCTCTCTGTGTTGCTGTACCAGTGTGAGTGTGTGTGTGTTTCTCTCTCTGTGTTGCTGTACCAGTGTGAGTGTGAGTGTGTGTGTGTTTCTCTCTCTGTGTTGCTGTACCAGTGTGAGTGTGAGTGTGTGTGTGTTTCTCTCTCTGTGTTGCTGTACCAGTGTGAGTGTGAGTGTGTGTGTGTTTCTCTCTCTGTGTCGCTGTACCAGTGTGAGTGTGTGTGTGAGTGTGTTTCTCTCTCTGTGTGTCGCTGTACCAGTGTGAGTGTGAGTGTGTGTGTGTTTCTCTCTCTGTGTCGCTGTACCAGTGTAAGTGTGTGTGTGTGTGAGTGTGTGTGTGTTTCTCTCTCTGTGTGTCGCTGTACCTGTGAGTGTGTGTTTCTTTTCTTTCTTTCTGTCTCTCTCTCTCATTGTACACGTGTCTCGTCTCGCAGGGGCGTCAGAAACTCGCCCGATTCAATGCCCGCGAGTTCGCCACGCTGATCATCGATATCCTGAGTGACGCCAAGAGGAGACAACACGGCAAGGGCCTGACCAGCCCCACAGGTGAGGAGGGCAGGGGAGAAGGAGCAGGCTGGTAGCAGTAATGTGTTTTGAGGTGGCGGGGGTGGTAGTGTCTGTGTGTGTGTATTGTAATGTGACGAGTTGCAAGGCTACAGTAATGCATGTGGTACATCTCTGAAGCCCAGGGATGGAAATAAGACTCCCATTACATAGCAGTTTGATCCATTCCTGGTTTTAACTATGAGTTTTTATTAAGACACACCTGAGCTTGTTACCTACACACTGTGGCTGATCAAGCTCGTAGTAAAACCTGGAATGGGTGAAGCTGCTATGCAACAGGAATAGATCCAGGAGTGTAACGAGACTTCTTGGTTCAGAAGACGAGCCTCTTTGCCAGGATTCTTCACTGAATAAAGGCAGGAAGCCTAAACATTCCTTCCAAGTTCTGTTTACAATTTATGAGCGTTTTAAAATGTATGGACGGGGGAGTCTAATTGCGTCTCGACAGCAGTCAAGATAAAGCAAATATTCATACCAATTAAAACCTTCCTGACATTGACAGCAGTTCACTCAACGCAGAGCAAAGACCAAAAAAAGACAAAAGCAGAGAGAGTAAGAAGTGCTTACATGGTAAAGTGGGAAATGGAATAATAAGCTGGAATGATTTTCATGATTTATTTTCAGCATGGCGAGTCTGTCGGCCTCTCTCCTTGAATTCTCGTTGACTCGTTTCCAATTCAGGGTCAAAGTTTGTTCTTCCAGAATCGTTCTGCCCCTGAAACGTTCTGCTTCCCTGTGACTTTCTCCTTGTAGTTTCATTTCTACGAGTTGAATTTCTCCCATTCCATATCCCCGTCAGTCACTGCGTGCCCAGTTAAGTTTTCTAGCTGTGGAAATATTTTATAATGCATAATGGGGTTTTTTTGTTTTTTTTCCCCAAAGTTTTGGCAAGGCAATTTCTCGAACCCCCTAGAGTTCAGACAAACTTACAGTTTCAAACAATAACAAAACCTCTCCTGACGGGGATATAGAGTTCTCCCCGGTTTGTAGTAATATATCTGAGTTGAGGCAGAAGCCTGATGCACGCCCTGCAGTCAGTTTGCTGTGTGTGTGATGGAGAGGCGCTGAGTGAGTGTGATCTGGAAGCTGGTTTCTGTGATTTGCTCCACTGCAGGCGGCTCTGTTGTATTCCAGTTAATTGAGAGGACAGGGGGGACTTCTGCTGCGGGAACTGTTCTCGAGGTTGTCAGGGTAACGGTGGTTGTTGTTGTTCTCGAGGTTGTCAGGGTAACGGTGGTTGTTGTTGTTCTGTGTAGATAACCTTGACTACAGCCTGCATAACCATGGCGATGCGGACGACCAGCACGATTACGACAGCGTAGCGTCGGACGAGGATACGGACCAGGAGCTGCTGAGGAGCAGCAACTCGGGGAGGAACAACCGGGCCAAGGTGAGGGGAGAGAACCGAGCCGAGAGGGGGACCAGGGGAGAGAACCGAGGCAAGAGGGGACCAGGGGAGAGAACCGAGCCGAGAGGGGGACCAGGGGAGAACGGGGACCAGGGGAGAGAACCGAGGCAAGAGGGGACCAGGGGAGAGAACCGAGCCGAGAGGGGGACCAGGGGAGAACGGGGACCAGGGGAGAGAACCGAGGCAAGAGGGGACCAGGGGAGAGAACCGAGCCGAGAGGGGACCAGGGAGAACGGGACCAGGGAGAGAACCGAGGCAAGAGGGACCAGGGAGAGAACCGAGGCGAGAGGGGACCAGGGAGAGAACCGAGGCAAGAGGGGACCAGGGAGAGAACCGAGCCGAGAGGGGACCAGGGAGAACGGGGACCAGGGGAGAGAACCGAGGCAAGAGGGGACCAGGGGAGAGAACCGAGGCAAGAGGGGACCAGGGGAGAGAACCAAGCCGAGAGGGGGCCGGGGAGAACGGGGACCAGGGGAAAGAACCGAGGCAAGAGGGGACCAGGGGAGAGAACCGAGGCAAGAGGGGACCAGGGGAGAGAACCGAGCCGAGAGGGGGCCGGGGAGAACGGGGACCAGGGGAAAGTAGGGAATGGACCTAGTTGAGGAGGAGAACCGTGGTGAGGGAGGACTGGGCTATGGTGAGAAGAGGAATGGATTGTTTAAAATACAGAAACGCGATGTTGACTCTTGGTTTAGCTCTGTCTGCCTGCCTGTCTACACGTTTTTTCGACGACCAGACAGAGTTTTCTATAACTACACAGAGCAAAACAAACTGTGTTCAAATTCCTGTTCTCCAGTTCTCCAAATTCCTTGTGGTCGCTGACTGCGGCCGTGTGACCAGAGTCTGCTCTCAAAGGAGCTGGTAACCCATGCATATTTTATCCCTGATGTCAGATGTTATTTTGGGATATGAGGGTTGGCTTTGTGCTGCCAGGACTGAGCAGGGTGGGGGAAGTAACATCCAGTCCCTCCGTTCTAAACATGAGAGACCCGGACCGCTTCTACCCTCTCTCCCAGTCCCTCTGCTCTAACCACCAGGCTACCCTGAAGTATGTGAGCAGTGAGGAGTGCAGCTGGTTTCCCCGTCTCCCTACTGATTACAGGCTGCTCCCAAACCTCACAGCTCCCTCTCTGTCCCACAGACACACTCCCAGCGAAGTGTGGGTCTGCGTCATGCGTCCACGTGTGTGTCTCTGCGCCTGCTATAGAAGTCTCTGTGCGTCACACCTCCGCGATTTTAGAGGAGGTTCTCGATTTGCTTTTGCTCCTTTTTTGAGCAAAAACACCCTCCAGAGAGAAAGAGGAGAGGAGAGAGGGGGGGAATGAGTTGTCATGTTAAGGGAGAGCTGGGGAGGGTTGGGAACACCAGTGGTGTAGCTAGAGGGTGGTTCTAGGGGTTTGAAACATTACAGAAACATTAATAATGTCAGTTAATCTTGGTTTTAATCGCATATTTAATTGATACAATTACTGCATCCGTCTCATTTAAGCTTGTTTTATTACTGATGCTATTGTAATGGTGTTATATATTTTCTATTGTTTTGGCCAGGTTACAGTATTTGCACTGTTCAGATTATTGTATTAATGTTATTTAGTGTAGAATTACGCAGCTAATACTACTGTAGTTTTAACTGGAAGACCTTGCGCACTGTGAGGGGCTGCTGAATTGTGGGTAGTTTGATGATGTTTTGGGACGAGGGGGAGAGATCGTTACCACGGGGTACTCTGAGCAAGTTTCACTCCGCTCTGTATCCTAACGCTGTAACTAAAAGCAACAAACCTGTGCCAAGGAAATAAAGAATATTGCTGAGAGGGGCAAGACAGGAGTGCAATCAATGTGCGTTAAAAAACAAATCTCCCAATAAAAGAACGTGTTAATCACAGAAGTTAACTGCGATTAATTAGCAGCCCTAATTATTACCCATCTGCAAAAATCCCCCCGCCCCCCCAAACAAAATTCCTGGCTACGCCACAGGGGAACACCCTGCTGTTGACGTTGGCATGGGTGTGTATCTGTTTCTCTCTCAACCAAGTGCAGGATTTCAAAGAAACATGACTCATAAGTAGAACATGTGTTTTCTGATGTTCACAGTTCAAGTGCATGCATGCAGGGTAGGAAGGGGGTTTTCAAACCCTCTGCAATTTTTTCTTGATCTCTCTCTCTCTCTCTCTCTGAGTCCGTTTTAAAAAGCAGAACAAGGAAAGTGGCTGGCAAGGATATCATCAGTCTGCTCAGTATTTTTAGATTAGTGCTGGCCACTAGGATTAGGCTGGAACACAGTTTATTTAAAATGATGAATACAGATCCATTTAAATGTGTGTGGTGTGTTGACAATGCTGTGCAAGCTGCAAAATAATGAGCTAGTCTTGGTGTTTGTCTTAATGGCTTTAAAGTTTTGCACTTCTTGTTTTATTTATTGATCTGATATGTTGTAGGGGTTAGAATGTTTTGATTTGAGAAAACTCTATTTTCTGCTTTCTGTTAAATTTGACTGATCTCCCGATTTTTTGATTCTCAGCAGTTTAGCAGTTACTGAGAATGTGACGGGGAAGACTGAGGGAATGTGCAGTAATTCTGGGTGAAATCTCCTGCTTGTTCTAAAGGACAGGAGCCTGCGTTTCTTGGTTGTGTTGTTGACGCTCGTCCCTGTGTCCTCCCCCTCTCAGAGCATGGACTCCTCGGACCTGTCTGACGGGCCCATCACTCTGCAGGAGTACCTGGAGGTGAAGAAGGCCCTCGTTTCCTCCGAAAGCAAAGTGCAGCAGCTGATGAAGGTGAACAACAACCTGAGTGAGGAGCTGCGCCGGCTGCAGAGAGAGGTAGGGGGCGCCACTCGACTGCCCATGGGATTGGAGAGCGGTTTTTAATTAGCTCAGATGACCTCCTGGACACCCACGGGAATATAATGTGAACTTTTGTTTTCGGCAAGATTTCATTTGCTATGGTTTGTTTCCATTGTTTGGGGGAGATTTCACATTTCCCCCACACCCCCCTCTGCACCAGAAATGAGATTGAAATGCATTGAATAATGAAACATGTTTATTACAGTCACCGCACAGGAAGTCTGACTGGTGCACCCACGAGAAATGGGAGTTGAGAACGTCTGTAACAGAAAGTCAAGTAATGCCGTGTAAAAAGGAAAACACGTGCTTTACAGATCGGAAACTTGTCTGCAGCTCCTGGTGTCCTGGGGTTCCCTTCGCACTAATCATGGACTCCCTTGCCTAAGGGAGTCAGTGAAACCAGACGTGTGTGTTTTCAGGACCCGGTCAAGGGTTTAACTGATTCAGTGTACGGAACAGGGAGTGCCAAGGTTGCCCACACCTCCCTTATAGAAACCTGACCCCTCCCCTCTCCCTCCCCCTCCCCAGATCCACAAGCTGCAGACAGAGAACACCGCCATCAGAGGTCAGACAGGGGCCGGGCCGTCGCAGGGGTCCGGGGTCGCAGGCGAACGTTTGGATCAGGGGGTGGCGCCGGCACCCCCCCGCAGGGACAGGCAGGCCTTCTCCATGTACGAGCCGGGTGCCCCCCCCAAACCCTTCGGCCACCAGGGCATGGACGAGCTGGTCAGCCGGCTGCAGCCGCTACACTCCAACGTAAGTGCCAGCACCCCCTAGTGTGAGCACAGACAGACCCTGGGGGGCGATTCCAGCAGCAATTCCAATTCCAGCAGCATTGTGTGCATCACTACATCACTTTTTATTTTTTCTAACAAATGGGGGGGGGGGGGTCACCAAAAAAAAAACTAGGACAATAACTGTCGCTCAATGTAAAAGGCATCATGGATCTGCGAGTGATGAATCTAGGAGAGCTGTGTAATCAGTTATAAGGTAGAATTGCAGTTACAATGGAATTGCAATTCATTCAGAATTGCACCGTTACAATTCCAACTGACCCCAGGTCTGCGCACAGCACAGGGGTGTGGCTGCTGGACTAACCGACTATAGCCGTGGACTGTGTGTGGCCACTAACAACAGCTACCGGGATGGAAATAAGACTCCCATTGCATAGGCAGAGTGCTGGTTTTACTATGAGTTTCTAATAAGACACACCTGAGCTTGTTGTCTGCACACAATGGCTAATCAAACTCGTAGTAAAACCTGGAATGGGTGAAACCGCTCTGCAGTAAGAGTCTTCTTTCCATCCCTGAGCTAACTGAAAACACAAGAGATCAAAGCTGAGCTAACGACCAGGTAATGTAAACTAACCACGGGGCTCACACTAACAAACCACAAGAGTGCTAACTAACCAGCTGAACACTCAGGCCAGTGCTGCTGAACGGCAGGGCTCTGAGCTGTGCTAACAGCGATAATGAGCTGCGCAGACCAAGCTGTTCTGACGCTGTCCTCCAGATCGGCGTGGGTTGCAAACCAGGGTCGCCAGTTACACTTTTTTGATTTGAACTCTTAAGCAGCATGACGATAGTTGCTGGAAAATGCCCTCATTGCAACTAGCTGTCATAAGAAGAGGCTGTAGTGAAATCAGCAAAAATCAGCAAAACATTGATCAGCCACACCTGTTACAGGGGGGGCACTGAAACTGTAAAACGACCTGGTAGCCATTTACAGTCCCAGAATATCTTGAGCTGTAACAGACCTTCCCGTGTGTTCCATGTTCCTGACCTCGTGTTTCTTAAAGTATTTATTTTCTTTGCGTGTACAATGCAGGTGTGCACATATCTTGAGATTAAGACAGAAATCTGAGAGTTTGTAGTATTATTTTAGAATAAATAAACAAAAAATGTTGTTACAGGGACCAAAACCCAACAACCTAAGCAGTCTCTGTATCTTGATTCATTCTCTCTCTCTCTCTCCTCCTTTCAGATCCGGAAGGGTGTCTCCAGTGGCCCCTCCCCCTACAGCGCCCTGCACATCTCAGGGACACCAGAAGGTGGCAGCAGATACATGGTAAAGTAACCCGCTTTCTCAGCCTTGCTTCCTGTTTTCAATTTTGCTTACGTGGCTGCTGCTCCTGCTGCCTGCTGCATGGCCCTGGAGTGAGGATACAGCCTGGCAAACGAGTCCTGTGTTAAATATCCTCAGCCTTAGTTGGATATCCTCTAGTTGATTGTCTTTTAGGGGTGTCGGGGTTCCTGTGGCATACTGATCCAAGCAGTCTGTTAATAAAGTAAAATCTCCCGTTTCCTGGGTAGGGGCTGGCTGTCATTAGACGTCATTGTTCAGAGTTTAAGAAGGTCTCTCTCTCAATCTCTCTCTATCTAGGCGCCCAAAGGGGACAAACATGGCAGCGGCACGGACAGCGATTACGACAACACTCAGACACAGGAGCCCTCGCTCAGGTAAGAGTGTGAGAACACAAGTCAAGGCAAACTGAAATTGTTATAGTTTTACCCTGAGGTTATGAACCCTGTGCTATTGCTGTGTGATACTGACCCTGTATGTGTGTGCTGTGTTGCTGTGTGATACTGACCCTGTGTGCTGTGTTGCTGTGTGATACTGACCCTGTGTGTGTGTGTGTGTGTGTGTGTGTGTGTGTGTCTGTTGCTGTGTGATACTGACCCTGTGTGTGTGTTGCTGTGTGATACTGACCCTGTGTGTGTGTGTTGCTGTGTGATGCTGTGTGATACTGACCCTGTGTGTGTGTGTTGCTGTGTGATACTGACCGTGTGTGTGTGTTGCTGTGTGATACTGACCCTGTGTGTGTGTGTTGCTGTGTGATACTGACCATGTGTGTGTGCTGTGTTGCTGTGTGATACTGACCCTATGTGTGTGTGCTGTGTTGCTGTGTGATACTGACCGTGTGTGTGTTGCTGTGTGATACTGACCCTGTGTGTGATGCTGTGTGATACTGACCCTGTGTGTGTGTGTTGCTGTGTGATACTGACCCTGTGTGTGTGTGCTGTGTGATACTGACCCTGTGTGTGTGTGTTGCTGTGTGATACTGACCCTGTGTGTGTGTGCTGTGTGATACTGACCCTATGTGTGTGTGCTGTGTTGCTGTGTGATACTGACCCTGTGTGTGTGTGCTGTGTTGCTGTGTGATACTGACCCTGTGTGTGTGTGCTGTGTTGCTGTGTGATACTGACCCTGTGTGTGTGTGCTGTGTTGCTGTGTGATACTGACCCTGTGTGTGTGTTGCTGTGTGATACTGATCCTATGTTTGTGCTGTGTTGCTGTGTGATACTGACCCTGTGTGTGTGTGCTGTGTTGCTGTGTGATACTGACCCTGTGTGTGTGTGCTGTGTGATACTGACCCTGTGTGTGTGTGTTGCTGTGTGATACTGACCCTGTGTGTGTGTGCTGTGTGATACTGACCCTGTGTGTGTGTGTGCTGTGTTGCTGTGTGATACTGACCCTGTGTGTGTTGCTGTGTGATACTGACCGTGTGTGTGTGCTGTGTGATACTGACCCTGTGTGTGTGCTGTGTTGCTGTGTGATACTGACCGTGTGTGTGTGTTGCTGTGTGATACTGACCGTGTGTGTGTGCTGTGTGATACTGACCCTGTGTGTGTGTGCTGTGTTGCTGTGTGATACTGACCCTGTGTGTGTGTGCTGTGTTGCTGTGTGATACTGACCCTGTGTGTGTGTGCTGTGTGATACTGACCCTGTGTGTGTGTGTGCTGTGTGATACTGACCGTGTGTGTGTGCTGTGTTGCTGTGTGATACTGACCCTGTGTGTGTGTGCTGTGTGATACTGACCCTGTGTGTGTGTGCTGCAGTGCGTCGGAGGGCCAGTTTGCCCGCGGGGGGACGGAGGATGACCCCCGCTCGGAGCTGGACGAGGGGGACAGTGACCCTGACCCCACCCTGCCCTGCACCGAGGACGTCATACTCAAGACAGAGCAGGTGACCAAGAACATCCAGGAGCTGCTGAGAGCCGCCCAGGAGTTCAAACACGACAGGTGAGGAGAGACAGGTGAACAGCACACCTGCGAGAGACAGGTGGGGGGGAGAAATGTCTGCAGCCCCACAGTTGCCCCTTTTTCTGTCTGTGTGATCACTGTGCCTCTGTCCCCGCAGCTTCGTGCCCTGCTCTGAGAAGATCCACACTGCAGTCACTGAGATGGCATCGCTCTTCCCCAAGGTGAGAAAGAGACACTCCCGTTCCAGTTGGGTTCATTTTTGTTTCTCTAAGAAAACCCCAAAAGCCAAATAAAATTTTTAAAAAAGCATTACTTTGAACTTGTAAATAATGAATAACGCTGGGTTTTGATGTAAAGGAGGGTCCTAGCTGACACGCTGTGCTGTTCCTCTCTCCTGTCAGAGGCCTGTGCTGGACGCGGTGCGGAGCTCCCTGCGGTTGCTGAGCGCCAGCGCTTTCCGCCTGCAGAGCGAGTGCAGGAAGACGGTCCCCCCCGAGCCGGGGGCCCCCGTGGACTTCCAGCTCCTCACCCAGCAGGTCATCCAGTGCGCCTACGACATCGCCAAGGCAGCCAAGCAGCTGGTGACCATCACCACCCGCGAGAAGAAGCAGTGAGAGGTGGGGAGCAGGGCGCAGGGCAGGGGAGAGGACCATCACCACCCTGAAACTGAAACACTGCAAGAATACCGAGTGATCCCTCCTGCGCACACCTGCAAACTAAACTGCTGACAGCCTCGAGAGGGCCAGGGAAGTATGTTGTCATGGAAACCTGGGAGCTTCGTCGCCGTGGAGACCTTGCCCAGCAAGTCTCTGAACTATGATTTGATTGAAGACTGACTAACACTGGAATTTAATTTTTAATTATTGTTTGTTCTTTTTACATGTGTTATATAAATATATATAATTATTATTTTTTGGTTAAACAGGCCTTAATTCTGCTATTTTGTTTTGGTGAAAGTTTAACTACGGTAGCTCATTAAGGACATGTGGGTAAAAAAAAAAGTTACATTTAAAGAAGTCATTTTCAAATAATTTCAGAGTCTCCACATTTCCAATTTGTTGTGTTGAGATCCTCAGATTGTTTGTTTGTTTTATTGCTTGATAACAGCACTTTGACTTTGTCCCTGGTGAGCTGCCATAGTTTAGTGTACATGCTCTCTCTTGACTGTGCTTGTGGCCTCCCGAATGTAACTCGTGGGAAAGAAGGGAGACCTAACCGGGACACAAGCTGGTTCCCTAGCCACGGAACACATACCCCGCAGTCCAAGAGATCCCAAACCACTCCCACGGGCTCTGGAGCTTCCCCTGGGTCCAGAGCTGCCCGGATACAACCCAGCTTACATTTCACTTTTATACCCCCCTCAGTCTTTGCCCTTACAGACCCAGCAGGTCTGGCACGCTGTACATCTGAAGCATCCGCCCCTGTGAAGTGACCTGCAGGGCGTGGAGTGGCTGTGACCTTCATTAGCACGTGGTGTCTCTGAGTAAGTTCCCAGCTCCTTCCACAGAGACACCGCGCTGCACAGGGGACTCTGGAGCGGCTTCGGAGCACCGTGCTTTTCCTCTCTGTGACCGGTGACACACTGCTGAGTGCACACACCGCAGTGGCACCTAAGAGGCTGTTGACAATGAGGCTTTCCAATTGTAATGCAAGACAACGGAGACCATCTAATTAATAACAAATATAGGAGATTTGTTCATTTTTTTCAAGATCCACTTCTCGGGGTGAACAGCATGTGTCTGCGATGTGCTTGCGGTAATTTCCAACTACATCGTGACAGGCATACGACAGACAGTGACCCCTCTCCCCTTGGCACTTACCAACACACTGGGCGCTGTACCTCCATCAGTGAAACTGCAATACACAGCCTGATGCAGGAGACCTGTGAAAGGACTTTTAAAAACAGGTAAGAAGTGCAACGTGAAATGAAATGTACTGTAGACGCCATCTCCAGCACTGACACCACCCTCCCTCCTAACTTCAACACCACCTTTCCAGCAAACAACAAATACTGCTGCCACGTTTTCATGCCTGCTTTTGACACCTGCCTCATGCATACAGATGCTCACTCTGATAGATAACGAGCAGTCAGCTAGCCGTGATCCTCAACTGGAGGAGAGGGGGGGGGTGACCTGAGCTCCAGTTCCTGAACTGGTTTTGAGTTTGTTTTGCTCCTGATGGATAAATGACTTTCAGGTCATCTCAGCTGGCAGGAAACACAGCTTTGCCTAACCAGCACCGTCTTCACTGGTATGGGATGAGAGCACGCGCTGACATGAAAGTTCCCCTGCCTCCCTTTGTGCGCACACACACAAGCACGTGCACGCCCCCTGCTGTTGTGAGATAAGTACTGCATTGTAACAAGCCCTGTATCCCACATGCACTTGCATAGCTAATCTGTGGGAAGACTGGTGGTGGGGATTTAAAAAACTTAAGAGTGTAAAAAAAAAACTCAATTGTACATTTGTAATAAAATGAATAACATGTTGCATTGCGCTCCGGAGTTGGATTTCAGGGTGTGTCTGTTGAATGGGAGAGAGGTGTGTGTGTGTGTGTGTGTGTGTGTGTGTGAGTGGAGATTAAAGACAGCAGGGCGCATACTGGAGGAGAACGACAAACAACCCTCCACTTCAGATAAAGAGGGTTTGACTGAATGTAAAACAAGCTACATTTATCATCTTCACACATACGAGGCATACAAATTATAATTAACAAAAAAAAATACATTTTAATCAATTAAATCAACAATGTCTTTGACAAATCTGTTGCAATGTTGAAAAGCACTGAAACACATATAAACAACGCTGCCAGTTGCTGCTGCTGGCAACGTGGCATCTAGTGAAAAAAAAAACAATTCATTCTGCTTACAATATTGTGCACATCCTCTATCGAGCTGGGGAGAGCATTGCCGGCTTGAATGGGCAAACACACTAACAGGTGACGCTGTCTAGGGACAGGCAGGTAATGTTTGTATTGCGGTCTGTGTATGGGGTGTTCGTTCCCTGTTTTCTGTGTACCAAGGTGAAGAAACCTGACCTCTGGAACAGGGCAGGGGAGTGTCTGGCAAATTATCAAGAGATAAACCTGCGTGCGCAGAAGGTGAGTCAGAAAGAAGTCAGGCCCCATAGGTAATCGATTCCCTTATTTGTTTGGTTTTTGGAAGGCAAACACACCTGCAGGAACGTGCTGAAAAAAGACCCAGTTCAGTACGCTCAATTAATGCAGCGGGTTCAAAAGGCTGCAGAAGTTGGAACACAATAAAAACAGGCTGACTATTCAACTATTCATGCAAAACAGACAATGTTCTTTAGTGTATTTGTATAGGTACTATCAGCAAGCTGAATGTTACAACAGAAAAGAGACAAAGAAAATGTGGCCTCACCGCAGTGCAAGCAGAATTACACAGACCACAGCACAGCGCTCCATTCAAACCTGTCCTGTATCCTCATAGCTTTGCTATGGTGCAGTCCTTCAGACTCACCTTGGGGCATAATGCAACTCCACTACCCATTCCCCTCTGGTGTAAAGCTCTCTAAGATACAGGGTTG
The DNA here is from genome assembly GCA_030684275.1 of Acipenser oxyrinchus oxyrinchus. Classification (NCBI taxonomy): domain Eukaryota; kingdom Metazoa; phylum Chordata; class Actinopteri; order Acipenseriformes; family Acipenseridae; genus Acipenser; species Acipenser oxyrinchus. The sequence goes on from CM060272.1 coordinate 22,508,864, forward strand.
TGTTGCTGCTCGCTTTCTCTTACAAGAGGCTGTGTGGTCCAGTGGTTAAAGAAAAGGGCTTGTAACAAGGAGGTCCCCGGTTCAAATCCCACCTCAACCACTGACTCATTGTGTGACACTGAGCAAGTCACTTAACCTCCTTGTGCTCAGTCTTTCGGGTGAGATGTAATTGTAAGTGACTCTGCAGCTGATGCATAGTTCACACACCCTAGTCTTTGTAAGTCGCCTTGGATAAAGGCATCTGCTAAATAAACAAATAAAAAACAATCGCGTCTGCCATCCCAGACCCCAAAGGGGCTGCATAAAAAACTAAGCATTACATGTAAAACATTACAAAAATAGAAGAGTATCTTTAAAAAAAAGGTGTGTATATATATATATATATATATAATTTATTGTACCATCTAAAATGGCTAATTACAGTTCTACTATAAAGAACTACAAACAGTATCTAGCCAGTCAGTACCTATGTCCAGTTTCCGAGTTCCATTCAGGGCGGTTCGCTTTGGGTACAGTTCCGGTTTCCACTGTCCAAACCTAGTCAGCCCTTGTTGTGCAGTTCCTATGAGGATCCTGCGGGTCACTTTCATCCTCGGTTCCAGGAGAAGATTAAGAGACCTAGAACTGGAGGTGCTTTTAAAATATCCAAAATAAATGTTTCAAAACAATACTATGAGTTTTTGTTTTTTTGGTACCTTTTGACAGAGGGAAAAAAAAAGTGTAAAATTTAGACCCATGGCATCAAAATGAACACCGACAATAAAATTGCATTGTGTAGCAGATCCACTTTAGTAAACTTTTGTCCACGACCCAGAAAACAGGAGTGTAATCCCTAACAGACCCTGATTTAAAAACTTAAAAGAAGATCCTGGCTTCCTCTTTGGATACTGACCAACCAAGGCACTGGTGGAGGGGAGAGAGGGAGAGAGAGAGAGAGAGAGAGAGAGAGAGAGAGAGAGAGGTGGAGTCAGTCTGAATGGCACATTGGAGGAAAGGAGGGGTTTGTCAGTCAGACTCTTCACTGCTGAAGGCTCTCAGTAGCACACGCTTCTCCTCCTCCTCCTTCTCCCCCTTCCTGGACTTGTAAACCCGTCTCTTCCTCTTTCCTCCCCTCTTTATCCTTTTCTTGATCACTTCTGAAACACAAAAGACAGACACGCGGACATCAGGGATCTCAGACACACGGTTTGCATTCTCGAGACAGGTCAACTCATCTCTGAGGCAGGAGAGTGGTGGAGTGAGTGTATGGTGGAGTGAGATGTGAGAGTGAGTGAAGGCAGTGGTGTCAGTGTGTGTGTGTGTGTGGTGCTCTACCTGACAGGTGTCAGTGTGTGTGTGTGTGTGTGGTGCTCTACCTGACAGGTGTCAGTGTGTGTGTGTGTGGTGCTCTACCTGCCACAGTGTCGTATCCCTGGAAGCTGGACGATGCCCAGTACAGACTGGGTCCCCTCTGGCATCTCCTGTAGAGCCGGGTGTGCAGGATGGACAGCGTGAGCACCACCAGCAGGAAGCCCAGGGCAGCTGCAGCCCAGGCAGCCTCCTCTGTGCGGAGAGTGGGGTCTTGCATGCCCCTCAACCTGCTCCCCGCCACTGCAGCGCCACCCTGAGACTGATCCCTGCCACTGCAGTCACAGTGCCCGTGGGGGGCCGCACTGTGAGGGCACACAGGAGTCCTCTCCGACGTTTCACCACGCTCTCCCTTCTCACCTCCTTTTGAGTCCATCGCCTTCCCTCCTTCACTTCTCACTCCTCCTCCTTTCACTATCATCCTCCCGGCATCGATGCGTTTCTGTTCCCCTCCTTGCATGCTTGCCTCCTTCCCTCCTCCTGCTGCATTCTCTCCTCCATGTGAGTCAGTCTCGATCCCTTTTTGCCTTCCCCTCTCGTCTCCTGGGTGGTTCTGGGTTTGTTCTCCTCCTCCTTTAGAAGGCTGTCTCACTCCCTCGGTTCCCCCGACAGTCCCGTTAGTTCCTATTCTCTTCACCCCCGCGCTGGGCGGAGCGGGAGAGGGGATGAGGGGGTTTTGTGTTTTTTCATCCTTTTTCGTTTCGTTCATCCTGGCGCTTCCCCTCCCTATCACACTTCTCCGCACTCTTCTCTTCCTCACCCAGCCCCCTCTCTCCTCTGTCCATTCTCTCTCTCCTCTTTCTCTTCCCTCCTTCCATGGTGGCAGTCTCTCTCTAAACAACTGCTGCCTCTGAGCCTAATGATGGGAAAAAAGAAACCATTTTCAGATGTTGAAGGTTAATGTTGGAAAATCCTCACTGGTTTACATTTATCATGCAGGATGACTGGTCTATAAAACTAGCACGTACTATTTACTTTTTTAAGAGGGTTTGCAAGGATTAAAACCAAATTTTACAAAACTGAGCAGAGACAAAACTATATAGAAAGTTTCATGAAAGGTTTGTGTTTAACCAAGTACTGCCAGCCAGCAATCCAAAAATAATTCTTCATTACTTTATGTATGAAACACTTTGCAGTAAGCTTTAAGTGTTGAATGAAAAAAAGGTGTGAATCTACGAGGAGTGGATATGTGTATAATCCACATCACAAAACGAACTCCAATTCAGAACAACCCCCAGTATTACCCCTCCCTCCCTCCCTCACTCACTCACCTGCACCTCTCCTCTGGGACACACGTCTTTGTCGTTCTCGTCAGACACGACCTTCGACCCCCGGATCAGCAGGAAGTTGTACAGCCCGTCCTCTCTCACCTCTGACTCGTGAACCCGGTTCACACTGCTCCGCAGCCAATCAGCAGCCTCCATCAGGGTCACATGGGACATCTCCAGAGTGCGGCCCCAGGCAGCCAGAGCAATGGGCTGGAAGGAGGAGAGGGGGTGTGAGTAGACAGATATATACATTATATATATATATATATATATAGTACAGAGACTTCAAAACCAGCAAACAGCTATGTATCCAAGGAGAATCAGGATCAAACAGGAAGCATGCTAGAGTGTGCCGTTGTTTATGTATATATACCCATGTGGGGCTTGTTATTGTTATGGTTACTGTTATTGTCATATAAACATCAATATTTAAAGCAATAGAAAACGTGCTCATCGCTTTATATGTCTTAGTATTTGTTGAGCTGGGGCGTATCGTGTGGTTTGTCTTAAACATATTCAATGCTCCTGTCCAAACTGCTGAAGAATAGTCAGTAAATATCTAGCGTTATTGTGAAATGGCGCCCCTAATGGTTAGGATCTTGGGCTGCTAAATCTCTTGCTAAGTGGGTGTGGTGCTGGTAATAAACTGGCATGTTCGGAGGTTTAGCAAACAGCACTGCAGCTAAGCCACGGTTGATTGATTGCTCAATTTGTGAATGAAGTAGAAATTCTGGCAGGGCAAGGAGGAGGAGGTGGTGGTGCTGGTTCTTCAGAGAATGATTTACACCGAGGTGAAGTGGTCTCAGATACTCACCCGCGCACGTGTCAGCCCGGGGAACGGCGTGACGATGTGCTTGAAGAGGCAGGAGCGTGCCAGGGCAGACAGGCTCGCCCGCAGGGAGGGAGGGGCACAGGGGTGGTACAGGAACGCTACCCCTCCGTGCTGCAGAGACACACAGAGAGGGTGAGACGCTGACGGGCACGAGTGTAGACACACACAGAGGAGGGGGGGTTCTGTCTTACCTCCAGATTGTGCACCCAGCGCTGGGGAGGGCAGTACAGGTACTCTCCATAATGAGCCCAATGGGGACGGAGCCTCCCACTGAAACACAGCAGGGACACAGTCAGACAGATCGCAGCCCCACGCCACACAGCCAGCTCACATTAATAATAATAATAATAATAATAATAATAATAATAATAAACACAGCAGGGACACAGTCAGACAGATCGCAGCCACACAGCCAGCTCACAGTAATAATAACAACAACAACAACAACAACAACAACAACAACAGAGCAGGGACACAGTCAGACAGATCGCAGCCCCACGCCACACAGCCAGCTCACAGTAATAATTATTATTATTATTTATTATTACTACGAGCTGGCACGTGCATCAATACACAGTCCATCAATACACAGCCCATCAATACGCAGCCCATCAATACGCAGCCCATCAATACGCAGCCCATCAATATACACGTCCATCAATACACACGTCCATCAATACACAGCCCATCAATACACAGCCCATCAATACACAGCCCATCAATACGCAGCCCATCAATACACAGCCCATCAATACACAGCCCATCAATACACAGCCCATCAATACGCAGCCCATCAATACGCAGCCCATCAATACGCAGCCCATCAATACACAGCCCATCAATACACAGCCCATCAATACACAGCCCATCAATACACAGCCCATCAATACACAGCCCATCAATACACAGCCCATCAATACGCACCAGCCCATCAATACACAGCCCATCAATACACAGCCCATCAATACACAGCCCATCAATACACAGCCCATCAATACACAGCCCATCAATACACAGCCCATCAATACACAGCCCATCAATACACAGCCCATCAATACACAGCCCATCAATACACAGCCCATCAATACACAGCCCATCAATACACAGCCCATCAATACACAGCCCATCAATACACAGCCCATCAATACACAGCCCATCAATACACAGCCCATCAATACACAGCCCATCAATACACAGCCCATCAATACACAGCCCATCAATACACAGCCCATCAATACACAGCCCATCAATACACAGCCCATCAATACACAGCCCATCAATACACAGCCCATCAATACACAGCCCATCAATACACAGCCCATCAATACACAGCCCATCAATACACAGCCCATCAATACACAGCCCATCAATACACAGCCCATCAATACACAGCCCATCAATACACAGCCCATCAATACACAGCCCATCAATACACAGCCCATCAATACACAGCCCATCAATACACAGCCCATCAATACACACGCCCATCAATACACAGCCCATCAATACACAGCCCATCAATACACAGCCCATCAATACACAGCCCATCAATACGCAGCCCATCAATACGCAGCCCATCAATACACAGCCCATCAATACACAGCCCATCAATACACAGCCCATCAATACACAGCCCATCAATACACACGTATATCAATACACAGCCCATCAATACACAGCCCATCAATACACAGCCCATCAATACACAGCCCATCAATACACAGCCCATCAATACACACGTCCATCAATACACAGCCCATCAATACACAGCCCATCAATACACACGTATATCAATACACACGTCCATCAATACGCAGCCCATCAATACACATGTATATCAATACACAGCCCATCAATACGCAGTCTCTCACACCAATTATGAGCTACAACATCTCAAACCTCTTCACCAAGCCAGTGCATGACCAGGTGCAGTGACAGCAGTAGGGCGTGGAGATGCCATTGGCTGCGTCTGGTGTAAGCCCCGCCTCCCCGTATCTCTATTGGTTGCCTACCTGTTGGGGATGGTCTCGTTGTACTTGATTGGCTTGCCCATGCAGATGTGCGAGGCAGGCTATGAGAGAGCAGAGCACAGACTAGACTTCTATATAAACATAGCCTGGCAAAATGAATTCGCCTTTGCAAAAAGCGTTTGGTTTTTTTTTTACCGTCTACAATCTAATATATAGCAAGTTCCCATAAAAATGAAAGCATAAACAGTAATAAAAGCAGCTGCATAATATTACTGTACATATGGTGTAGAAACAATATCACGATACGAGGATATTTAATCAGCAAAGCGTAAATACGACCACATTTTTTTTGTATTGTAAATATTTCAATGAAAGGTCCAGTAGATTTTCAGTCTTGTAAATGTATTATTACCTGTATGGGATATTTTTTGTCCACGCTGGAAAGTTCCTGCAATGAAGCAGCTGTGTTTAGTACAGTAAAGACGTGGAATTTAAATACCTGACAGGTAGCTTGTATTTCAATGTCCTCTCTCTTACCTTGTCCGGGAGGGGCCAGTGAGGTCCGGGGCACTGGTAGGCATCTGGGGAGGGCAGATCCACTTCCAGAAAGCTCTGTCCTCAGAAAAAAACAAAACACACGAGAGAATTTAATGGGACGGGGTGCTTTCACAAATAGACAGCATCCTGGTAACCAAAACCAGAAAATAATCACACAATAATACGGTTCAGGTGCTTACCTTCCCGTTATCACAGATATCCAGCGGTCTTGAATTCACCGCCGAAAGCAGCAGCAGCACCAGAACCCAGGGATGGCGCATCCCCGACCGGACCCTCCGAACTGCAGAGCCCGGTACCGGCGACATGAGGGCTGGCTCCCTGCTGTCAATTACAAACGGGTCTGTCGAGTCGCAAAACCTTTCCGGGAGAGGTGTCAACACATTTTATTTTTTTTTAAGCCACTTCAGTCAAACTGAACAGACTCTCAGACACACGACCCCGGGCTTTATTTAGAGCAGCAATGTGCGTTTAAAAAAAAAAAAAAAAAAAGATTCGGGGGAAAAAAAAGAGAATTGTGCTAAAAAAACAACAAAAAACTCTTCAGTATTTTAACATACCGAACCCATCATAAAACAACACCGTGCACTTCAATAAACTCCAACGCAAGTTACGACATATACAAAACATAAAATATGATATAGTATATTTTTACAAGTCGTGTACAAAACTAAAAGTTTATATTATTTTTTTTTTTTGGTCGGGAGAATTTTTAACAGAACTTTCTTTCTTTTTTTTCCCGCGTTGTTATCGAAGTCATTTGTTATGTTAATCAACTAAACCTGTTTCTTCGCATTTTCTGATGTGCCAGGTATAAGTTTGGCGTTTTTTATGACTTTTTAACGATAATAAAAATAATTTAAAAAAAACCCGTAAATGCAACTTTCGTCCCTAATAATACCCCCGAAGAGTGTCTGTACACACTGCAGTCTAGTTTATATATTTTCAGAGTAAACCTTCGCAACTCAATCAGCACTGAACTGCACCACGCAGAGTGAATGACGTCATCATAATTAAACACGCACTGATCAAACTTCCACTGATCAAACTACAGCGGCGCCAGAGGGACAAAATTGTGGTACATTTCTCATGAAACTAAAGCGCCTCCCACAGTCGCACAGCAGTAGGGCAGCTCAATAAGAACGGTACACTGACTTGCTGCAGTCTGTTAAAACGACTGGGTACTACACGTTGTCGCTGCTGAATTTTTTTCTACAGTATTTACAAAGAATTAGCAGTCATTCTTAAGCCCCCTTGAAATGATCGCTACGGTTTAGTTGGTATAGTGTAGTGTAGTCCAAGCATGCCGTGAAAAGCATGGTAAACAACTGATAAGTGCTTGTGTACAGGGTACACATCACAGGGTACATATTATTTATTTCTTGGCAGACACCCTTATCCAGGGCGACTTACAATTGTTACAAGATATCACATTATTTTTACATACAGTTACCCATTTATACAGTTGGGTTTTTACTGGAGCAATCTAGGTAAAGTACCTTGCTCAAGGGTACAGCAGCAGTGTCCCCCACCTGGGATTGAACCCACAACCCTCCGGTCAAGAGTCCAGAGCCCTAACCACTACTCCACACTGCTGCATGTAAATGGAAAGCGTCACTCATGTGAATGGGCTACTTCCATCTCTTAAACACCCGTGCTCGTACTCGCCTTTGTGCTCTATTGATCTGCTGCACAGACGCGGGTTAACCCTGGAGCAGCGGGTGTGCGCAGCACTGCGGACAGGGTTTCAGGAGAGCCGTGCGTAAAGCAGGCTGTAATTCCCGCTGCATGGGGGACACGGACCATTTCAGAGGTCTTATTGCTGATTTCAAGAACAAAGGTTCAACTGAATAACAACGCAGAACTAAATACGTCACCACTGCCTTTTATGGTAGTGGTGACGTATGAGTGTTGGTCTCTAAAACCTGCAGAGAAATGGAGAGGGCTGATGCTTTGAAGTTTGCGGTAAAAGACATCCGTGCAGGGGTTACTGCCAGTCAGTGGATATTAAAACACTGTTGTACTACAGGGCTGAGTTTGGGGTGGTGTTATATCTGAGTGGATATACAGTATCCTGAATGACTAAAAATATCACAAAAGGGTTGAGATGAGCATGAACACTGCTGTGTTTCCATTACCTACTGTTAACCAGGCTCTGGGAGGCAGGGGGGATGAAAGCTAAAACTACCTTTAGAGAATGTAAACTAAACGGACAGTCAACTTTGTTATAATGTGTGTGCGTGTGTAAAATGTATTGTGGGGCACTGCAGTTTATTAACATACAGAACAAACGGCAGCCCTAACCTGCTTGAAAAGAGAGGGAAGGAGAATCTAGAAAACACATTCAGATTTTTGCTTATACAGCGACTGACCTTTGATCTGACAGCATACTGTAGGTCTACAGCATCAGGTAGGAATCTATTGCAAACACACTTCTGTTGAGCTCCAGACCAGTTGGACTTGCTACCTGCCTACCTCCTGTTCCAAGATCAATTCGGACAGGGGGCCAACAAGATTTCACTTTGAAGGGAAGTTTGTTTATTGCCGTGCATCGCCGGGGGACTGGGTGTCTCTCTGCGTGAATAAAGCAGGATTTCTACAGAAGCAGGTCAGGGGTTTGTATAGCTAATTGGTTTCATAAATGTTGCTTTGAGATTTATTTCACAAGCCTTGCTGTTGGTCATTTCATTGCAATCATATTGGTCCTGGTCTCCTGCACCAAAAGCGAGATTCTTGAGCTGTAAATCCAGACCAAGAGAGATTCTTACAAGAGGATCGACCAGCTCCTGTCTGTAGCCGTGATGTGGGGGTCGGTGATATTCCTACTGCTGTCTCTGATTCTGTTAATTGCGATTCTCCTACTAAGCTGTTTCCGGGACAGAACCACAGCGGCTCTGGGACACCTGGGCGGGAGGATCCGGCGTCGATTGCGCTTCTGGCTTTATCTGCCCCAGGGTGGGTCCGAGAGACCGCAGCTGATCTGCAAGCCCTCCACCCTGGCTCACTACCTACTACAACACTGCGGCTCTTTGGGCAGGCCCTGTACCCCAGATTGGCCCTGGCTGGACCCCCATTTACAGACCCTGTGCAGCCTGGTTTGGCCTTTAGCAGGCAGCGAAATAGATTTCGCCCGGGACCACCTGCAGCTGCGGGACGGGGGGATAGTTGCCCTGGACTGGGCCGTGGGGATCACGATACGGAACTGGAAAGCCACAGGACCTTCCTCGTCCTCCTCTCCACCTGTGCTGATCATAATCCCCAACTCGTGGGGCAGGCTGACCCCGCATGTGCTGGGGCTGTGCAGGCTGGCTCTGGAGCAGGGGTTCTACCCGGTGGTCTTCCACAGGCGAGGGCAGGGGGGCTGCCCCCTGGCCACCCCGAGTGTGCAGCAGTTTGGGGACCCCTCTGACCTGATGGAAGCAGTCTCCTACATCCGGTTCCGTCACCCCTCTGCGGCACTGCTGGCCGTGAGCGAGGGCTCGGGCTCAGGGCTGCTCCTATCCTACCTGGGCGAGTGCGGCTCCTCCTCCTACCTCACCTGTGCTGCCTGCATCTCACCTGTGTTCAGAGGGCAGCAGTGGTTTGAGTCTCCCCTGCCCTGGCTGTACAGGTGGGCTCTGCTGCTCTACCAGAAACTCAACCTGTGCAGGTAAAGGACGTTGCATGGTTCTGATTTGTTCTTTTTACATTTTTTTTTTTTTAAATGTCTTTTTTCTGGTCACATGTTAAATGGGGGGAAAAAAGCATTTCAAACATTTTTCACAAAGCAAGAACATATATGCATTATAAAATAGATATACACACACATATATATTGTGAATAAATACGTCTGTCTTCACATAAGAGTTTCCGGACCACATTTAAAAAAACGTATGTGTCATGCTTTTGCGTGGATCTTCACGCCTGTTTCCACAGATACTCCACGGCTCTCAGTGAGGCAATGGACGCAGACCGGCTGTTCAGCTGCACCTCCCTGCAGCAGTTCGAGGAGCTCCAGTTCTGTACTGGTGGCACTGGAAAGCAGTCCCCGCTGAACTGGGAGTCTTACTGGGAGCGGAACGAGCCCCTTCGGGATGCAGATGAGGTGGCGGTGCCAGTTCTGTGCCTGTGCAGCTGGGACGACCCGATCCGAGGAGACCCCAGAACCACGCTGCCTCTGGAGCTGTTCGAGACCAGCCCCTTCTTCCTGCTGGCGCTGACACACTGGGGAGGGCACTGCGGGTTTCAGAAAGAGTCCGGCCACGGGGACAGCGGCACCCACTTCTGGAGCCAGGCGGTACTGATGGAGTACTTCCGGGTAGTGGCGGAATTCTTCCGGGCCGAGGAGAGGCGGAGCCAGGGTAGAGGCCCACCCCCTCGCAGGAGAACCAGCACGCTGTTGCCACGACGGCGAAGAGGCACCCTGCAGAGAGATCCACCAGCCACAGATGATATCTTCAACTGGCACAGATCTTACACACGCTGACCCAGGGATGTGGCTGCCCAGCAACGATTAATACGTACTGTAATAATCTACCAGCTTCTCTTTGATGACCACACACACCCATTTACAACAGGACGATTTCAGTTAAAACGAAAAAATATTCAAAGGGTGGTTCTGGAAATCACCTGGCCACTATGCACTACTGCTGGCTGCTGTGGGGGGGAAAAAAACAACCTTACTTAACCAAATCTAAAGTATGCATCTTAAAGCATGCACTGTTACTTACAGGTGCCCTTTCTGGCTATGTGCTGGAGTTTCTAGATTCCTGTTGCCCATCATTTGGTGCCTCTATCCGGTTCATTTTACTGCTCTGCAAGAATGTTTTGTTCCCCCACCCCACCTCGCCTCACCTCAAAGGGGTTAAGGGTCTCTGAGTTAGATTTTTCTGTGTAATATTGTGTAACTCTGCTCGTGCTGCTGTCCTGAACAAACTCCTCTGGTCAATCCTGAACGGAATGAACTTGTACCAGTGTTTGCTCAACTAGTTTATTAAAAAAAAAAAATTAACTATTGCCACTCAAATCTGCACAACCGTAAACTGATCTGATTATTTAAAATTACACATTCTAGGAAATTATTTCTGTGAAGTTACTTAGAGCTGACAAACCTTATCAGTTATGTTTTTTTTTTTTTAATAAAATGTAAAACGTTTGTAGAGACTACATTTGCTGGCATCGTATTTTTCACTTCAATATGCTTTGAAGTGCACAAAACATGAACTTTGCACCATGGAGTTACACATGCTTAAACAAACCTCCAGTTTACACAGAAGCAACAAAAAATAAAAGGCTAAACCCCTCTTTCCTGATTTTAAACGCTTACCCTAAATGAAGGCACAGTCCACAGCTTGTACTAAAATTACTTTATTACAGTTGATTTTTTGTCCAGTATCCCCTCGTAAATGATACAAAGGATAATTACAAACAAAATATTACATGACCCTAAAGAAGTTGTTTTTCTTTCTGACACTTCACAATCTATACAATTAATACAGGTTATATATGAATTGTAATGCATGTGGAGCCAGGAGAATCGCAGAATACTGACAAATACGCTGTGCAGAACCCCCACACTGGTGCAGAAGTGGGGTGTGGAGTCAGAGGGAGGCACATAGCTGGCACAGGGGGCCCTCAGCTTTAGGGATGGGCAATTGATGTGGCATTCCAAGTTGGTCACAGCAAACAAACTTGTGGTATATTTTTTAAAACCTGAATCTGGACCAGTATGGCACAATGTGTAACGGGAACCAGGCAGCAGATCTAACTGGGAATGATGGGATATTCTAGAAATCTGAAACACTCAAGGACTAGGTTTTAATGTGTTTGGCCATTCTTACTGGAAAGTGGGTTTAAGTAAATTCTGTCTTTGCCACTGTGACAGCAGCAGAAAAAGTATAAAATCATAAATAAAACTTTAAATATTTATTAAAATAATTTAATATGTACATGCAATACAGGTTTGTTTACCCCATACAAGACATTAGACTCAAATTAGGCTCTGAAACCTGAAAATAGATTTATTTATAAATTATTCCTTGCATCTCTCTGCCTGCCTCGGGATCAATAAAACTGCTTCAGTGAGAATGGTCAGACAAGCCTGTTAAAAAAAACAAAAAAACCCCATCATATCCTTTGTGGCAGGCCAGGTCAGTACACAGGTACACCTGGAACTAAAGATCTTTTAAATGCGTATTACACACTGGGGAAGGACATAATGGGAGAACACAATTACATCTATGAGATTTTAAACTGAAAAGGAGAAGGATACCTTCTCAATATACAGTAGTAGACTGTACGTTTTAAGCAACAGTATATAAAACTGGTCATTTGAATGGAAAACAAACGGTTGCCTCAAGAGGCATGAAGTAAATCAGTCATTAAGCTGGGGAATCTGAACTGTATTTTAAAATCAAAAACAGAGCCGGGTGGTTTTTGCAAGCCCTTAATTCCGATTGGCAGGGCCCCCTTCTTTGAACTTTAACCTTTGTGCCACACTCTGACTCCCGACACACTCTCTGGTGAGGGGAAAGATGTTTCAATTTTTTTTCCTCTCTCAACTGGAAATAAAAATAATAAAAAACTAGAGCAACACCAAGAAATAGGCAGTTAAAACATTCTTTTCTGGCAAAAAAAATAAATCTTATGCCTTATTTTTTACATTTTCTTTGTCTTGTGGCGTTTTTTTTTTTTTTTTTTTGGTGCACGGAGGCAACAACAAAATAATTGGCAAAAGAAAGAAAGAACGAGAAAAAAAAGAACAAAAGTGAAACTGGGCCAAGAAGGAAGGACGAAAGCAATAACAGCAGTGTGAAAGTTATATTTAAAATGGTGTAACCATCACAATACGTGTGCAAATAAAACCAGAGGCATACCAAGACAGTGAGAAAGAAAGAGAAAGGGTGAGAAAGAGAAAGTAAAACAGTGGAGAAGTGAAGTGAATTGCAAAGCAAAGCAAATGACTGGCAGGTATGCAGCCAGCCACCTCTGGGTTAGACCTCTGGACAGCCCTGCATGTCTCTCCCCAACCCAGCGCTGACTACATGTTCATATACAATAATTAGGTTTTTCTTTTTTTTCCTTTTATACTTTTTTTTTTTTTTTTTTTAAATGTTAAGAAACCAAGTAATTTTTTTTTCTTGTTTAATTTTTTCACAATACAAGCAGTTATTTCAATGTATTTATTTTTTTGTGTTTTTTTTTTTTTTAAATTCTAAAATGTACAATATAAACATTTTCCTATACACCCACCCCAAAAGTGTTCCCAACTTTAAATCCACAGATTTCCAAGGTTTTTTTTTTTTTTGTCATACAGTTTTAGTTCCTGTCCCTCTATTAAATCGAGGAGGGTCCGTCACTGTCTGAAAACAGCAGGGACACCACATGGGCACAGCAACACCCACCCAAAAAGAAGCACTGTACACCCACACAGCCTGCACCTCGTGAGACCAGGGGGCCTGCATGGACTGAGGGGGCGGGAGGAATAGGGGTGGAGGCCTGATAAGAAGCCACAGCAAAGAGAGTCACATAGGAATGAGCGCGGACTTTTCCTTTCACTAAACTGCCTGCAACTACATCGGTCTACAACTACAAACTGCCTGCTACTACATTATTATTATGGCTATGGGTGAACCATATACATATACATGCATACATACACACACACACACTATATATATATATAATTAATATATATATATATATATATATATATATATATATATATATATATATATATATATATATATGTGGCAATTTCACTTTCTTTTGAAATCTGTTATAGGGCTTTTTTTACATTCATATTTGACAGTAGTGTCAGCTTTTGGTTATAGTGCTCCTGTATGTTATGATACTTAAAGTAAACGCGGTACCGTCTGTAGAGTAATCTGTACCACCTTAACGCTTCATAATGTCATGTGCTTGCAGACACCGTCCACCTCTCCCAGACAAGAGACGAAATCAAGGTTTGTGTCTCTGTCTTGCTCATTTAACATACCTTAACTGCTTTCAGAATCCATTCTGAAAAAAAAAAAAAAACTCCATGCAAATGTACCATGCTTGTGGGAATGTGTAATTATGGTTACATAACACATACCTGGTTAGCATGGTCTCTTTCATATCTAGTGTTCGTACGCCACCTACCACAAAACACGTTTTTAGCTAAAAATCATATTACAATAGTTGAATTTAGTTAGGAAAACAACTGCACGAGTGTAAGAACATATACTCAGAATGACTGTGTAAGAGGTGGAGATGTGCTTGTGTGTATATATGTGCTGTCAGTATTGTATCGATCATGTGTAGTGCTGGTACACACCATCAAGCATCTCCCGACCACCACTTCAACCAATACTCATCTTACACATGTCTTGGTCTACTCCTATATGGCCATTTGTGCACAGGAAACTTTCTTTTGCGCAGTTTAGACAGAACTCAGCTTGACAGATAATAGTTATGTGTGGCTATCGTGCACTTAGGGTCTTTTTAGGGTTTGCTCTGCATTAAACGCAAAACAAACATCACAAGTTCAAGCATTAGTGCTCAGTATTGCCTACAGTCATTATTTCCAAACTTTAACTTCTTGAAATGAGATGTGCTACCCTCATGAAGGGTATGGCCAGATATTCACATATCATTCACATATATAATATATATATATAGAGCACGTGTTTGGCTTTAACACTCAAAAATTAATATAATTGTACAAATATAAGTTGGAGCAAAGATTTGTAGAGGAACGTGCCCCTGCAACTTGCTGCTATTTTGCAGAACCGACATGGCTTGGCAACTCTTTGGCACACAGACAAACAATACTGTCCTTTCCTGTAATCGTGTGTAAACGTGAATCCTGGTTATCCGAAGCCATCTATCTATCTATCTGAATCTACATCATTAAACCCAGTTCTTCTGAACACACACATGGGTGCACTGCAAGCTTGTGAGTATTAATTCTTCATTTGTGCTGTTCATTCAAAAGCAGAACAAACCAGCTGTAGTGTTTTATTGCTAATAAAAATGTACGACGGAAGCAATGCTGGCAGCCAAGAATGGAGTTTTATTTTGAGCTTACTAAAGTGCAGAGCTTAAAATAGTGCTTTAGATCAGAGATCATTATTTAAACGTTGTGAATCAGTGCTGAAGAGCCAAGAAGGGAGCGTTTTAGTGTTTCTAAAGATACAAGAGCTGAGAACAGACATGTGTTTTGCCCCATGCTTGTTATTAGAAGTACAGTGCAATGACACAGTAAGTGCTGGAGACAACTCAGCTAAGGACAGAGTGTTTTAGTGCTAATCACTTAGGTGGTGCGGTTTTCTGACGCAGAAGATGCAGAAGCAAAAAAAGAGACGCCTAGAAGGATGTGCATTTAAATTTGGCACGAGGTGGCTGGGCAGTGGAGTTGGGGCTACCTACACCTAGTGGCATCACTCAGACTGGCAGTGCCAGCAAGGGAACTCCTGTACAGTCTTGGCAGATGCGACATGGCAACAAATCTACCGCAAACTTGGCATCCATCTTTGTAAATAGTGTAGATGGGCTCGGATACACATTTAAGCTAATACTGTGTGTGTGTATATATTAAAAATATATATATATATATTTTTTCTAATAGGCACTGAACTTTAGCATTGCCTAAACCAACAGTATTGTGGTATTTTGGTGTATCATTTTTAAATGTATAGCATTTCTTGTTTTATTGACTGTTAGAGTAAAACGTGCAGTTCATTAAATCACTGATGTGTGCGGAAGTCGTTCTCCAGATTAGCATTAACTGTCACAACAGTTGTTGCATCCCAGCGTTGCCTTTTCTATTCACATTCTTACAACCTACTACTGAAACTGGCTTAGTGTCCAACTCCGACACCCTCTCCCAACGTACTAATGCATTCCTTAAAACCCCAGACACTCAACTCCATTCCTCCAGGGCCTTTAACGAGCAGTCCAGGGTTCTGTTCCAACTTCTCCTAATAAACGCAATGCAGTCTGAATGTATTTTGGGCTTTTTTGTTTTTTTTTAAAAATGCATTTATATACATTTATATTAAGTATTGAAATAACAGTCTCAACAATATGAGAAAAAAGTCGGGACATTGCTGGAATAAAATCCGGGAGTGGAGCAGCTTAAGGAGTGGATTTGAACACCTGTGAAACACTCGCACCCTCCTTACAGACAACAACTTCCCGCATTTTCAACTTCCACTCCGTATTTAAAACCGTCCATTGAACAAAAACTTGAATGTATAAAACCGGGCTGTTGATACCGAAATGCACAAATCTACTCCCTCAACTTTCAAGACTGAGCAGGCAGGTTCTGCTGAACGCAACAGGACCTGACGTTTTGGCACCAAGACCAGTTAACTCAACAGAATACACTGAGATTGAACGTTCTGACATTTCAGTATTGATTATATGCATGTATGTTAGTGGTAGGCATCGGTACTTTGGCACGTTACCTTTCGACACCCCCTCCTCTAAAACATATGGCAACTAATGTTTTAATTTTTTTTGTTTTTCATTACTTTAGCGATACACAGGACATTTTGATTTGACTTTCTCTTTAAGATAACATTTGAAATGTGTGGTTTGCCACAATTCAAAAGGTGTTAATGCCATATTAAAAAAAAAAGTTCACACCACAAAAAGTTCCTTAAAATAGGTAATTCACAATATTCAGTTAAAAGCCAATCAGAATAAACACACCACCTTTAAAAAGGGTAATTAAGCCACAATAAAAAAATAACTAAAATTAAAAGATCTATTTGATTTACCTTTGTTTGTTCTTGTCTGTAAAAAAAAAAATGTCATTATTCCATTCAACCCAGTAACCAGGAACCTGGTTGGAATATGTGTTTATCAGAGATACACAGTGCAGTATCATCTCTCGGATAGGGAAACTATGAAACCTGAGTTTTCTGCAGGGTTTAAGAAGGCTACAAAATATACCAGTGGTCCCCAACCCTCAACCTCAAGTACTTCCAATAGTCCAGTGTGTTTTATTACAGCCAGGTACCAACATGTTTGAAATGTGCATTGGTTTTCCAGCGTACCTCTGTCAACACCCAGATCTGAGACGAGATCGTGATTAAATGGAAGCAGCTCATTTTGTGTTAATAAATGGGTCTTTATAGCCAATGCTTGGAATGTTAAGGGGTGAAGCTAAAGTGGCTACAATGATCACTCTGTGATCTGTGAGCACTGTACAGATTAAAAAAAAAAAAAAAAAAAAAGAAAAACTCAACTCTAAGGAAACGGAAGGCTTGGTTTGAGAATGACGGATATATATTGTTAGTGGAGTGATTATAAATATTATAAATAATCACTCCACTAACAATAATGGGTATCATGCTTGTTTTTTTTGGTCGAGCACCATTTAGGTATTTTATGAAGTCCTGTTATTGCCATACTGTACAATACAAGAAAGGTTTATTACGGAAGTCACTTGGCAGTTTAGCACTAATGTTGCAGCATACCCATTTAATAAACAGCAATGAAACTTATAGAACTACCACCACTCTTAGTAAAATTATACTTTCACAGCAGCACTGGATAGAGGCCCCAGTGATTCCATACGGTTTTAATAATAAAAACTGGAGTGGCACTGCCCTAACCTACCTGTGGACTCAGACAAAGCTGGCTATGCAATCACCTGTGGCTTCATAAGCGAGGGAATGAGACACAAGCCTCTTCCACTTCACCATCATAACCCCGACCCCTCATGCGCTGCCCCCATGCCCCTTACTACCACGGCTGGTGTATATGTGTGTGTGTGTGTGTATATATATATATATATATATATATATATATATATATATATATATATATATACTTATATACACACACAGAGGGTGATTAGAAAGTAAGTTTACCATGTCAACGCACCATATCATTGATGTGGCAAACTTACTTTCTAATCACCCTGTATTTGTGTGTGTGTGTATAATATATATATATAAATTACACACACACACACATTTTACGCTTCTACGTATAATTTACGTGTAGGACAGGTGCGAGCCGTTGGATATTTGTGAGGTGATGCTTGTGCTCCTGCTCATGCCCTGCTCAGTGCGGCCCCCAGAGGCAGTTCGCCGCAACGCCTGAGGGCTGTTCCGCACACCCATGCCCCCCCCGCCCCTCGGCACGGCACCTAAGGGCCCCGAAGAGGGGTGTCCCCAGGGCTGGGGGCCTCCTCCCTGCACGGAGTGTCCCCAGGCCTGCGTGGGCCCCCCCGGCCCCTGCATGGGGTGATGGTGGTGGTGATGGTGGTGGTGGTGGGGGGGCCCCTGGGAGCTGACCGGGTGGTGGGGGTGGTGGTGGGACCAGCTGCTCGTGGCCCCCGGGAAGCTGTGGCTGAAGGCCTCGGGGGACAGGTTGGACAGCACCATGTTGCTGAAGCCCAGACGCATGCTCTCCGAGTCGAAGGCTTCAATCTCCCGCGCCTGGCGCTCCAGCAGGCTGCGGATCCGCTCCGAGCGCTCGCTCTGGAGGGACATCATCTCCTCCTCGATCTGGGGAAAGGGGGTTACAGGGAGAAGCTGTACTTAGAGAAACCTGGTAAGAAAATGGAGCGTCACTTCCTTCGCTTTCTGATTTTTGTCAATGTCTTTTTGTGTTGTCACCCAGTCACAGATTTACTGGCAATGTTTTTGATTGCATGTTTAAAAAAAAATCAGTTCATGTCCTTGTTCTAGAGACATAAATGATATGTATGCTACAGAAAAAAGGCAGAAGTTGGCAAATTCTTGTAAAACAAAAACTACATATATTTGAAAGGAGGAATAACTGCAGGGTACAAGAATGAAAAACATTCTGTGGATGATGTCATGATTATGTCAGAATAGAATTCTATTGAGAGAGGAAACACTGGCGTGTTGAGTTGCTACCTTCTGCTCGAGCAGCGCTCGGCGCAGGGACACTCTCTGCTCCAGCTCCTTGCGCTCCCTATCGTGCTGGGCGTCCGTCTGCATCTTGATCTTGCTCTGGTAGGCGTTGAGCAGCTCCAGCTCCTGCTGCAACTGCATCTTCAGCACCTGACATTCCGCCTCCTGAGCCTCATCCAGACGCAGCTGCAACCAGACCAGGGAACAGACATTCAAAACTAAACGCCACACTAGAAACATCACCTTCATCCAGACTTGCAGCTTAACATTAGATATAAAATCTAGATATAAAATAATCATTAAATATGGCTGTAGTCTGAGGATGGGAATACGACTCCTACTGCATAGCAGTTTGATCCATTCCTGGTTTTCAAGAAGACACACTTGAGTTGTTACCTATGAGGCTCATCAAGCTTGCAGTAAAACCTAGAACAGGAGAAAATGCAGTGCAAGGAGTCATCTTATCTCCATCCCTGGTAATAGAAACTTTGAGCTGCTGCTGTAGAAAACCCTTTGAAGGTCAGTCAGTCAACAGGCTTTGCATTCTGTGTTTAATGCTGTATCACTCACTCGTGATATGTTTTTAACCCTGCAAATATGAAGTCTGTATCTACAGAGGTGAGAGGGTGTGTGTGTTTAAATGAACCCACTATCCTGGCTGACTCACCGCCTGCGTGGAGAGCATCTCGTTGATGCTGTGGTCGTACTGCTCCGCCAGTATAGCCAGCTTGCGCGTCTGCTCCTCCTTCAGCCTCTTGAGCACTGCCTTGTGGTCACTCTTGGGAGTTGTCTCCAGCAGGTGGTTCCGCAGGGCCTTGTACTGCCGGGTCTGGATCTTACAGGTGTCCTGGAACTGCTTCTTAATCTGCAGCTCCTTCGACTGCAAACACAATAGAGGAACCATCAGCTGAGGCAGGCAGATCAGATAAATACAGAGCACAGTTCTATCAACACAGTGCAAACAGTATTCCTGTGTGTCACCAGACAGACCACACACACATTTGGGGAACATAAGCTTGGCTCTCACAAAACCACACACACCTACCACATAAAGAGGGATCAGAGCTCTATACAAACTCCCTGTATTTACTGTGAAGGGGACAGAGTGCAGTAGTTCTGCAGCGCGCCGGCGGTCTCACCTTGAGGCTCTTGGGCTGCTGCCGCACCTCCATGACGTGCTTCCTGCGCAGCTCCCTCTCGCGTCGCTTGTTGTACTCCAGCTGGTTGGTGAGCTCGGTCTGGTGCTGCAGGCGGATCAGCTCGCAGCGCATCTTCTGGATGGTGTTGAGGTGCCGGAACTCCAGCTCCTGCATGGACTCGTGGTGCCGCAGCAGCATGGCGTGCTCAAGGTCCTTCTGCGTCTGACGCTTGTTTAGCTCCTGAGAGAGAGAGAGACACACAGGGAAAGAGGGTTGAGGCAGAGTGTCCTCAACTTCATAACACCAGTCCTGAAGGCTTCATTTGCTCAGCCAAAACAAAGCCACAACTCCTTGTTGCAAAAAGTAGGGCACAAAAAGCCCCACAAAAACTTGAGGTAAGGAACGACCATGAGCGATATATAGCCAAAATCAAAAAGCTGATCACCTCAGTTATATATTTCCATCCCCACTATAATGCAGTCATAACAAAATGACATTAAGAGAAATTGGAGTAAACTAATTCTCAACATCTCTATTGAAAATAGAAAATGTGAACTTCAGGGCAGGAGAAAACAAAAAAAAAGGAAATAGAACAATTTCAATGTATGCATTTAAAAAAAAAAAGCCTAGGACTAGTATTCTTAATATCTTACTCACTCAAACTAGTCCAGTGGAAATACGACTCTTATTGTATAGCAGTTTCACCCATTCCAGGTTTAAATACAAGATTTATTAGCCATAAGCTCATAGGTAACAAGCTCAGGTGTGTTTGTCTTGGTAAACTCATAGTGAAACAGAGAGTGGCTCAAACTGCTGTGCAATGAGAGTCTTATTCCCATCCCTGGAGTCTGGAGCGCTGCCTACCTCCCTGACGAGGTCCTGCTCCACGTTGTGTCGTGCGATGAGGATGCGCCTCTTGAAGCGCCGGCACTCCAGCTCCAGGTACTGTCTCTGCCGCCGCAGCAGGTTGGCCTCCTCCTCAGCCTGGAAGTGCTGGAAGTTCTCCTTCTGCTTGGAGAGCCACTCCTGCTTCTCTTTCTTAGGGGTGCTCTGGTTCTCGTTCAGCTCCTGAGACGCACAAAAAAAAATACAGACAGAGGGTCGCATTCACAAAACAATTACCACCGTGCCAAAATGAAATTAAAAAAAAAAAACCTGCTGATTTTAATCTCTTAAGAGTTCTTAATTATACTCCCAACAATGCATCATTTGTTTTTCATCTTAGAAGCAAAAAACACCTGTTTAATTAGCACTGTGGTAAATGCTTTGGTAATGTGGCCCGGTTTGTGTGCGAGTCGCTGTACTTCATTAAGGTGTGTATAGATTTGTTTCTGTTCCTGAGTGCATGACGTAGTTCTTCAGTGTCAGTCTTTATTTCTTTTTCACGTGTTGTTTTACCTCTTTCAGCTGCTCTTTGCGCAGTTTGTACTCTCGTTTCTGGGATTCCAGGAAGCTGTTGAGTTCTTTCTTCTGTTGGGCCTGGATGTGCTGCTGGAATTTCTTCTCATCGTTTGCAAACGTCTTCGCCTGCAGACAAAGAAAAAAAACAAAAAAAAAAAAACACATTAGATGATGAAACTGGGTTTGGGGAAAGTGGATTTGGCCAGGGAAATTTAATATGTACATAGTGTGTAAGTTAACAAATGTTATATACAAAATCTAAAATAACTGGGCAGTTAGGCTAGTGCAGTCATCTTTTGAAAGCTGCAGTATGATTGAACCCTTTCAACTTATCCAGTAAAACATGGCTCTCCCTGTCTTGGCTGTGCATGTGCAAGCCTGAGCCTGAGACTGCGAGTGCAGTGCTTGGAACGCAGTACAGTACATCTTTCTCCATGGCAGCCTGGTGCTTCTTGACAAGCTTCTCCATCTCAGCCGCGAAGTTGTTGCGCTGCGTCTCCAGCTCCTTGTCCAGCCTCAGCCGGTGCTCGTCCATCTCTGCCTTCAGCTTGTTCTCCAAGGCCATCAGGTGCTTCTGGTGCTGCCGGCGCATGCGCTTGTACCCGGACATCTGCTCCCTCAGCTCAGAGTCCTGTTCGTGCTCCTGGATCTGACGAGTCACCTGCAGGGGGTGGGGGGGGTGGAGAGCGAGAGAAGAGACAGTGCGCTTCATTTCATATTCACAACTATTTAACACTTTTGCCAATATATTTTAATGACTACTTTTTATTTATAAGGTGTCCCAATAAGTCAGGCATCATAAGCAATAGCATATAATATGTACATTTACCCTGTGTCTTGGTTTTGCTATGTTTTAATGGACATGTTTTATTACATTTTTTTAAAACAATTTTTCAGTGCCAGAGACCACAGTGCTCACCAGTGAGGCTGTGCGGATGGTTGCAAAGTGCTCTCTGTTGCGGTAGTGTGATTTGTGCCGTGGGGTCTGAGGCGGGGGAGACTGTGGTTCAGGCGGCCTGCCTTGGGGGTCTGGATCATCCCTGTAGCACTCTTCATCCTGACACAAAAAAAGGTAGAGAATTTAAAATGTGAAGAAAAAGGGCTCTTCCGCAAGGACCCCACATTATTGTTTGACATGTTTTCAGTAAGTGTCAATATGCTGATACATTTTACACCCTAAGGGTCGGTTTCACTTAAGGTAGACCAAGTCTTGCGTTAATCAGGGTCTTTGAAGCCAGCCTTATAAGTTATATGCTGTTCTGTGTCACTGACCGGTCTGAGGTGTATGACAGAGCTGTTGGACATCACAGTGTGGTCTCCCTCCATCATGTCCAGCTCGCTCTTGTCGTCCGAGGCGTCGGGCAGGCTGTTGACGCTGCTGCTCTGGCTGCTGGCACTGATGGACATGCTGGGGATGGACTGGTTGCTGCCCACGCTGTTCACTGTGCCTGTCCGCCCCACACTGTGCTCAGGCTCCTACGAATCAATCAATCAATTGGATTTAACTATTTAACAGACATTTTTCAAGGTATACTTTGAAGTTTGATATGTCACACAGAGCAAAGTTGGCCTCCACCCAGGCCCTAAATCACACTTTTACAAAATAACTCCCAGTTTCAAAACTCTGGGGTGTGGGGATGGAAATAAGACTCTCATTGCACAGCAGTTTGAACCATTCCTGATTCACTATGAGTTTAATAAAACACACCTGATTTTGTTACCTATACACTGTGGCTAAACCAAGCTTGTATTAAAACATGAAAAGGGCGAAACTGCTTTCCAAACAGAAATCTTACTTCCATCCCTGCACTATAAATCTAAAAAATCGAGAGCAAAGCTAGCCTCCACCCAGGCTCTAAATTATTTACGAATGTTACAGATGAACTTTTACCAAAGAACTCTGTTATAAAACTATGGGGGTGCAGGGCAGCTAGCTGTGGATCCAAAACAAAAACAAAAGAGAGAGGCAGTGGCAGTGTCTAACCTCCTCCTCGTCGGGGGCCTCTGCGGCTGGCCCGTTGTGTGCCTCCTGGAACAGGATCTTCTTCATCTTGCGGTACTGC
The DNA here is from genome assembly GCA_030684275.1 of Acipenser oxyrinchus oxyrinchus. Taxonomy (NCBI): domain Eukaryota; kingdom Metazoa; phylum Chordata; class Actinopteri; order Acipenseriformes; family Acipenseridae; genus Acipenser; species Acipenser oxyrinchus. Next base: position 22,532,296 of record CM060272.1, read on the forward strand.
AGGTTGTCCAGCTCCCGCACCGCGTCCTTGGTGCGCAGGATCAGGTCAATCAGAACCGTCTCCGGACGCTCCCGCTGGACAAAGGCATGCTGTGGACCACAAGAGGGAGACAGTGAGTTCAGGCAGACAGACAGACAGAGATACTGACTACTGACCCTGATGCTGTCCAATTGGACTAGGAGGAGACAAAGGGGGTCAAGTTCCTTGTCTATTCTGGGCCACATGAGAGAGAGACCAGACTTGAATCAGCAGTGCCTAACAAACAGAAAAACACAGGCAACAGAAACTGGCACAGTCAAATCAGATAAACTAAGCAAAACTCAGAATACTAATGGCATTCTCCAATTCCAGTTTTGTTTTGGATGTAACATGTTAATTAAAACCAAGCAGGACAAAAGTAGCATTTTGTGACACTGCCTACAGGCAACTGCTCTAACTGCCTCCTAGGAGAGGACTGAGTAATATCTGTATCTGCTTCCGTTCAGGCTTCACTCACCTTCAGGAGCTCCTCAGAGTTGGGTCTGTCCTGGGGAATTTTCTGAAGGCAGGAGTCAACAAAGTTTCGAAAATATTCTGACCTGGGGGGTGGACACAATACACACAAAATACAATCATGACTGCAGGTCAATATATGATAGGCCCTAGTGTTAACCATTGATCCTAGCATTAGCCTATTATGAGAAATCTCATTGATCAAATTTAACAGACTTGTAAATCTAGTGTTCCAGAATCATTAATTAGATACTAAAAACTATTCTACTACAGTTATTTATCACCAGGATTAAAAAAAACACATTTCATATATATTACATAGTTTTCTGTTCATGCTGCTAAACAAGATACACGCACCAAACAAAGTAAAACCGTTTATACCAACCATTCATTGGACTGCAGTGTTGGAGACTCATTCTGAGCTATGTGATATAAGGCACTCATTGCATTCATATTAAACAAGGGGGGCTTCCTCTCCGCTGAAACCAGAGCAGAAAGAGAGAGTTAAAACCATGAAGACATACAGCACTGACCTAGTGCTCAACAGGACTGGTCAGCAATCAGAGAACAGACCCTCTTCAGCTCTCTGCCTCAGCCCCCTGTCTGGTGTTGAAAAAAGGAACCTCAGTTCCCTTATTCCACGAGAGGGGAGGTCAGCCTCCTCAGTCTATAAAAACGTAAGCATTGTGCATAATTTCAATGCAGACAACACAAAAATAAAGTATCAAATAAAAACAGTAACTGGTCTGAAGTCAACTAACTTCAGATTCTAGATTAAGAAAAAAAAAATATTCCTAATAATAAAATTAAAAAATACTAAGTATATCTCACCACGACCTACGTCCACAGCATGTGGAGATCATTATAAAGAATGCCCATGCCGTGCCGGGGAACTTGCAAGTAAGAGGACAAAAACACATCTAATGCACACAGGCACCCCCTCACATGGGAAAGACAACAGAGTGATAGAGAGAGAAAAAGAGAGAACAAGAGAAAGATCTACCTCAGAGATTGTGGCGTCCCTCTCTAATAAACACACCTGCTGTTTGCAGCCCCTACAGGAGACAGAGACCTCACCTAATTCAATGCATGTAATTCCAAGAGACCAGACATCCACCTTCCCATCATACTGCCCTTCATCCATGGCAAGAATCACCTCGGGGGCCATCCTGTCAGAGGAGGGAATCGGACACAGACACAATCACTACGTTTACAACAGAAACAGGGCGAGGATTAATCCACCCCACTGAAAATCTAAAGCGCTGCACAGCTCACAAGATGTATTAAAACTATTGGGGGAGTAGGTGTGTAAGAACATAATACCTGGTTTATTCCACAGTAGATTTAAATACCAGTGCTATTTAGTGCTGGGACGAACACTCGTTCGTTTTCAAAAAGTAATAAAAGCCATTATATTGCTCAGAATGCAGGCAGAGACAGCATAGCGGCAGGGGCAGGGGACGTGGTCCGTGTGTGTGTGTGCCTTTATTTTACATCAAGACGTTACAATATGTAACATGTTAAAGCAGACAAATATCCCAGGAGTAAAGAACAAGTTGTGCTGGACTTACTTTAGCCCAGTGAATTCACTACAAAACAAAGGACGCCAAATAGCAGTTCAAGTTAAACGTTGTTTTGTTTATTCCCCGAAATAAATAGTACATAAAGTTGACACCATATTTTATTTATTTTTCTTTTTTTCATTCCTTGCCATTGCCATTTCTTCACAGTAAACAGTGGCCATCGACACATTTTCATAAAGTAACAACATGAGGTTTACTTGTCCCTTTTTGTAGCTGAACAAGCAAACAAAAACTGAAATTTAACTTTAACACTTCAAATAAAACAAAAACATGGAAATGGCGTTGTAAAATGAAGAGGAAAAAAAACTCACCATTTTGGTTCTAGTTTATTACATTCCACAGTCGCAACAAAAAATATATAATATATATAATCTATATACAAATCACTACACAAAACTTCCAGCAAGTTGGGCACTGTTTAAGCGAGGCATTTCAGAATTACATGCTTGCCTTTTTCTCTCCCATGAGATTCTGACTCGCTCTAAACAGCACAACACACGACTGTAACTCTTTACTGCCCAGGGTTTTTGACCAAGGTGGCCTTCCATAGAGATCACTATGCATGCGCGCACAAAATCTGGTTTGTTTGGTAATTAAGTGCAAGGTTTTTTTGTCGTTTCTAGTGAATACGAACATCTGATTTCTGTTTCCGAATACATGTCAAATTTTTTTTGAATTTTCGTCCCAGCACTAATTCCATTTAAAACCATTAAAGTCAGGCCCACCCTGGCGTATTCAACAGTTTTATATTTTTTTCAAGGCAAAACTAAATCCAGAAGAAAACATCTTGCACCGTTAGAGATGCTGGGCTTCATAGCCTTAATAGACAAGCAGGTCTAATGTAATGTTTTCAATTGCTGAGAACTGATACTAATCGTTCCGCTGATCAGATCAACTCAATCCATCCATCCATGCGTGCAAGGACCTGATAACATTAGCTGCAAGCACAAACTTCAAATCACGGTTTTTGCTGTTTCCAAAAAACGCTGCAAGTATGGCTTCAATTGAATGTGTCTCTTTCTGCAGTGCCCTATGGACACGCTCCTCCTCCTCTTGCTCTTACCAATATGGAGTCCCCACGAAGGAATTGGCAGGAGAGGCGATGGAAGCCGAGCCGAAGTCAGCAAGCTTCACCTGGCCAGGCTCCGTCAGCAGGATGTTCCCGGCCTTGATATCTCTAAGGAAGACAGAGGAGAGTGTCCGTGCCCACCACAGCTTTAATAAAGTGACTCAACCACAAGCTATGAAAGGTGAAACTACAGTTAAAAGCGGTACCAGACCCAGTCTGTCAAAAGAATACAACTAACTGAAGAGCTAGCGGACCAAGCTTTTCAACTTGGTCAATTTAAAGCATAGTTTTGTGAGAACTCGGAGGTGTAATATTAATAACTATTTATATAGTGTGAAATCTCCCTAAACCCCCAGCGCAACTTTGCAGCCACTAACGCGTTTTAGAATTTTGTACCCCATAAGTTTCCCAATGTGTACAGTTTTGCCCGCTATAACAGTTTACAACTGCGGCAAAACTACTGAAATAATACAAAACGTTACATTTGGTTAAATCATCATCACCACTGTACTGTCATCGTTACAAAAAACACCATCAAGCAAACATGCGTTAGACAGCATATGCATGGTGTTGATCTGGCCGTTCCTTCACAGCTTCTCCGAGTAATATACTCCTGCACAAAATCTTGGCGTCAGTGTCTGAGACTGCCCTCTGTTCCGGTACGGTCTTTCACACAGCACTCACCTGTGAATCATGTTGTGGGAATGAAGGTAGGCTAATCCCTGCAAAGCACCATGGGTTATGGCTGCTATTTCCACTTCCTGCAGAGGTTTTTTGTGAACTAAAAAAGAGACAAGGAAAGGGAAAACACATTGTCAAAAAAACCCCCAAAAAAAAACACCACACACAGCATGATGGAGCCACTAAAAAGGTCTCCACATGGATAACTCCAAACACTCCATCAGAAATTCAGAGGTAAAACTTAAAAAGAAACTAAGACAAATGTTTCTGCAAATGCATTCATCAGTGGGAACATCCCACTGACAAGGTGAAGCTTGTGGATTTAGTTTCTGATAAGTTTTATTTGAGTTACACAGCATAACAAAACCACCACAATTCAGCACAACCCAGGCCAGGACTGAATGGCAGAGAAATATATTGGTATAGACCAAAATATAGAATATATGTATTGAGAGGACCCTTATTGCTTGTGTTCTAGTGGAGTGTGCATTTTTAGACTGTTTAAACTGTAGCACACTAGACATATAACTCGGTCAACATAAATTGAACCAAAAGATGCACTCAAACTTAGTAACATTTTTTGGGGGGTGGGGGCACGTGGGTTGCTGGCCAATATGCGTATTCTGTTTTTATGAAATTTCACTTCAATTATGAATATTGCCGATATCGGAAATTAGTGTTATTCTTGCACTGTCCACAAGGGAGAGCACAGCTTTTAAAGCATACAGTCCTGCAAAAGTAATGTCCTAAAATCATATTCTGGACTTGATTACGCAACAGTAAAACAGAACTACAGAGAAATTCTACTCTGGTCTGCCAGACCAGCAGAAGGGATAAGGTACCAGAAAGGACTGGTGTAAACTTTTTAAAATGTATAGTATTGCGGTTGGAATATTCCACAAGGTTATGGAGGGGATCAGGGAGAAAGCTGCTTATGGCAAAAAGGGCTTGTTTCTCACTGCACTGTAACAAGATCAATAACCTATCCCATCTGTACCTGCAGAGTTACTTTTGCTGGCGATGACCAGTATGTATAAATATAAAACAACATTTTATTGTGATTATATATATATATATATTTTTTAATCTGTGAAAATTAATGAAGTTTATTAACTTACCTGTTTGGCTCCCGTTTCGGGCATTCAGTGCTATTGAAGTCGCTGGAAAAGATATCAAAATCGGGTTTCCATCTATGTTTTCATCCCTGTCAGTACACGCATCACTTGACCGAGTGAGTGTCAGAATTTACATGATATTATCGATTTGTTCCTCTACTAGTTGAAGCTTGTATGAATATTTCTGTTCAATTGTCACTCTTTTGTTGCAATAACCACGGTACAAATTAGATGTATGGTATTTTTTTTTTTTAAACTTGCAGTGAGCAAAAATTAGCCACTACAATTTGACGTGTTTGTTTTTATACCAAACTCCAAAAACAACGACTTTCCCTTTGCAAATGGATTTGTCAGGTAATGCCACTTTTTCAGCAGGGGGTTTGTGACCAAAGGACATCTATACATTTTTTGCAGCAAGATTGTGTGATAATAATAGAAAATCATTTGTAACACTATTCAGATCTAACTTTTCTATGTTTACTACGACTGCTTCGAAATGGACACACCAATAGCTTAGGCTTACTGTCCACCCTCAAGCACGGGTCAATTTATGTTGAACCGACTGTAGCACACTTCAAAAGGACCTCCTACATATTTTGGTCTATTGGAGTTGCTTTATGAGGAAGCTTTCATCAACCTCTGCCCACACTGTCTGTAACCAGTGCCGCTAGTCCCTCGCCTTTCACCAGCAATAGATGTCTTGCTTTCATCAAATGTACCCCCCTTACAATGGCCTGCGATTACGTTTTCGAAAACAGAAAAGCAAGAAATAAGCTTACCCTCCAGCAGATCTGAAGCGGACCCCAAACAGTACTCCATCACAAGCTGCAATAGGAAAGAGAGACACGGAGATCACAAACCAATACGCACCGCCCACGCTGCCTCCCCAGCCATGCACCCTGCACACCTCTGACCGGCCCTGCTCTCTCACTGAAGCCCGCCCATGCCTTACCCATGCCGTGTGTTCCCGCAGATAGCAGCCTTTGTATTCTATACTGTTGGGGTGTTGTATCCTCTGCAGAAACTTCACTTCTTTGATTATGTCTTGCCATTTCTGTAAATACAAAAACACAGGCACCATCAGGACAGCAGTTTATTTCACTTCATCCACTTTAATTCAACTCCATCCACAGTTGACAAGGTTGAGAACCCCAAATCACTTTTTTCCACTTTGTCAGATTCAAAACCCACCGGCCCACTAGCCATGCTTTTTTTTTTTTTTTTTTTTTTTTTAGTATTCTTTGTTTCTCCCATCCCCATTTACTCTTGATTATTCGGGGCTTCAGTCTGTGAAACTCGCCTCATTGGACTGCTTGCCACTGTAGGACATCTTCTTGATAGCCACCACCTCTGTAGTGCGCACGTCTCGTGCCTGTTGAGGAAACGGAGAGAGAAGGAACATTTTTAAATTTCTTTAAAAAAAAAAAAATGTAAAACAGAAAGTCAAACAATGAGCCTACACAACAAATTCATTAGATGCATTGTATGCATTTGAAAACAAAACGTTTGTCGAGGCAAATACACCTTCAATATTTAATGAATGCACATATTATGCAAACATGGACACACAGAGGCATAATCTGTAACAAGCTGGTATAAAAGCTTTAAATCTGGCTCTGGAGAGTTGCACACACACACACACAGAGATGTACAGAGAGATGCACATACAAAGTAGACGGCCCCGAAGCTGCCATGGCCGATCTCCCGCAGGTCTGTGAAGAGTTTCTCGGGATCCTCCTTGAAGAATAGCTCTGAGATATCGGGGTCCTTGAGGCTCCCTGCTCGGCTAGTGGACGGCATCCTCCCTCCTCCCTGCCTGGCAGAGCACAGCTATCTGGGTGTGCGACTGCGCTGCCGCCCCAACCGCTGGCTCATGTGCAGGAGCGAGGCCTCTTCAGCATGGGCACCTGATAGGAGAGAGAGAGAGAGAGAGAGGGAGAGGGAGAGGGAGAGGGAGAGGGAGAGGGAGAGAGAGAGAGAGAGAGATGTAAGCAACAGCATGGGGGGGGAGTTACAACAAAAAACAAATAGCATCGTCCTCTTAAAGTTTCAAGAACATAGAACAGTGTTTCTCAAATGTGGCCACCATGTGATTTTGTGCAATCACAGCAACCCCCTCCCCCCACAACCCCCAAACATTCCAGCAAACCCTGTTTTAAATCAAAGGGTACCACTTGCACATCACTTCTACATCCCACTGCATTGTGTATAAAGAAAACTTTTTTTTTTTTTAGTTTTTAAAGTACAAGTTTAGATTGCTGCCACCAGTTCTGGTCACCAAATCTGTTCGCTGTAGACGTACCCCCAATTGAAAGCCCCTGTCAAAGTAATGCTTTTAAAACAAATGAACAAAACAAAACTCTCAGTAAGTATACAATCTCGCTCTCTTGCTCTGTGCTTGTGGAAATCAGCTCCCAGACAGAATCCTGCAACTTCAGTAAAAGCTGAAATCAGGAAGGAAGGCGCGACCGTCGAGAGGGGAAAACAAGAGGGTGCTGTGAGGCTGGGGCTGTGCAGCCGCTTAAACTTCTCACTGCCTAGTCAAAGCTACTCCAGAAAACATGAATTCAAGACCACTTTCATGTCTGCTTTCAAACTGGATTCCTAAAGCATGACAAATTAATTCTTTTGACATTCAAAATGCAAGCCAGGGAAGCTTAAAAACAAAGAAGTTAATCTTTAGACAAACACTGCTTGAAATGTACTGAGAGGTGACAACATTCATATAACCATTAATAAACGATTATACCAAAAAGATGCAGGTGACTCCTGAAATAAACAGAGTAGTCAAGAGATTTCTTATCTACATTATTTTCAGCTACATCATATTAAAATAATTCCTCAATCTTAGTTTGAATTTTGAAACAAAAATAACCAAAACAAACAAACAAAAAAAAAAGTTTGCTCCAGCTCTAGTGTTTGATTTTATTCTTGATGTATGCAATGGATTGTCCCAGCACTAAAAACAAACGAAATACAAAAACAGGTCTGGGTGGGTGGGTTCTCGACAGTAAAAACACAACATAATGCAACAAGTGTTGTGCTTTAGCTGCAGTCACACAGACACACACAATAGACAATGGCTCTTGCAGCAGCAGCAGTGCTAGGCAGGGCAAAGGGAGGCTACTCTTGCTAAGCTATTCCAAGCCAGTGAGCTCACAAGAGAACAGGCCCCTGCCCTGGCAGCTCTGTGCTGTGCTGAAGGAATGCTCTGGGAGGACCAGGGATGATCTCATGCTGCTGCTCTGGCAGGGTCCCACAAAAAGGACATTGTCTACAGCAGAGGCAACTGCAACCCTCCCGACAGGCACGGCTCTGTGCATCTGTTCATGAGAGGGGGTGGGGTGGGGAGGATCACATGTGACAGGCTTTGGGAAAGAAACAAGGAGCGAGACAAGAGGAAAAAAGTGGAAAGAAATAAATACAATGAAAGAGAGAGCTTAACTAAACATTTGGATACTTATTCCTCAAAGGTTTTGAATGAACGAATGTTTAAAAGTTATGGTTAAAAAAATAAATAGTGGAATTTAGTATCTCAAAGAAACTGGAGGCTTAATGACTCGCACACTAAAAATACCATTCAAAATGCAATAAATTAAGATTACAGCATTACAAAACAGTCCTACAATTGCAAGCCCTGGCTGCCAAAAAGTCCTAGAAAACCACAACTGTACACTACCTACTGTACATGAAAACCAACACAAATATTGCAACTTCCATGCAGACACGGCACTCGTTAAACATGGCTGGCTTTGTTTCAATAATCTTACATTGTTCTAATGAAATTGGCACGTGGACCTTGGCAGCACTAGTGTAGGCATTAGTTCTGAACAGCAGTGTTGCAGACAGCAAAAACAGGCTGCCCATGAGAAAAGGGGGTACACCTGGGTTGGAAGCAGTTTAGATTTAAAAATACATTTTAAAAAACTCCAGGATATAAATCTTTTAGATTCCAGAGACTGACAACAAGCACCAAAAATGTACCACGTCATCATGTTTGTCTGCTGCTTTTTTCTTTTTATTTTTTTTTAAATAGCATAAGGATTAAACTGAAGATACCACAGCACTGAGCCATTGCAAGTTTAACTATGAGCCGATTTAATCACAATCCACAGAGGTCATCGGTTCAGCTCTGATGCACTGAAGTCCCTCGTATTAATGATGATCGATTCTGTTCTGATTGAAAAACTCTCTGCAGTCTCTGTGTAATGCGCCAATTTAAAAAAGTTAATTGAATCCCCCGCCCCCCCCCAATGAGAGAGAGTGCAAGAGAGAGAAATATGGGGCAGGAACTCAAAGATAAAGGAAGTGCGCTGGTGCCTTACTGGGGCTGTAGCCAAAACAGAGATGGAGAAGCAGGGGAGTGGAGAGAGGGACAAGAAGTGGAGTGCAGCTTTACAGAGGTCACAAGAAAAACACTGCAAGAAATACAGTGTGGGAGAGGAGAGAAAGAGAAATAGAAACAAAGAGGGGGGGGGGATTACCCATAGAGGAAGCAGCCAGAACATGGAGAGAAGGAGTCCAGGAGTAAAAGAATACATGCGCACCGTGCATTTAGACTTGCTTCAGCAGTAAATCCCTGGATTTCCACTTTACAGCAGCAGGTGGGTGAGCAGAAGCGGAGCAGCAGCTGCAACAACAGGTGTCAGGTGCAAGTGTAGGAGAGAGTGAGAGGGACTGTGTGGACTGTATACAGCAGCAACAGGAAGCCAATGCAGACACAACACACTTCCATTTCAATGACACTGCACCCTGGTTGCACAGCAAAACAAGACGACTGCATGTGGGTTTCTGTATTAAGATTATTGGAGTATCGAGATCCGCCTTGGTTTAGATCTTTAAAATAGACACTAGTGTATAGCAAGTATCCAGTATGTAAACTCCTGATTAAATTGACATGCAACAACTAGGCTAAGCATTTAGGTTTTGGTCGTATATAGCTGTTGGCCGATTAAATTATTGTATGTGTTCAGTGTTAAAAGTGCACTTTTGACTTGTACTTTATAAGATCAGCATTTACTGTTCTTACCCAAATTCAAACTGGAACAGCCAATCTCAAAACTCTCTTCACTGTTAGTGAGATGAGATGAGGTGAGGTTAAAAGCTCTAAAATCCACACATGCTGATTAGCCAGCCTTCTGTATTGTGCTTCAAATGCTCGCTTGCAATGCGCAGGGTCACTGGTTCGTGCCCAGCCTCCGCCCTGTTACATTGGTTATCACAGTGCAGTCTAACTGCTTGCAAGAGAAGAGGGGATTGTGAAATAAAGCAACATGCAGCCCTCCAGTAAACACACACACAGCTGCACGTGGCTCTCGCTGCTGGTTGACAGACACGCTGACTATTACAAGAGGAGCTGAATGCCAGACAGCTCTCCAACACACCTCTAGTCCCTCATTTCCACGTAACACAATCCCAAGAGATCTAATCCCTGGCTGGTCACCCTTTTGAAACACTGCATCCTAGTATAGTTCAGGGTAACTTTATAAAAAAAAAAAAAAAAAAAGCAAAATAAATCCTAAAAATGAATAGGAGTTCTGAAACATCTAGCTTTTATTGTTGCCTGAGCCCTTTTCCCTTCCGTAGTAATGGAGTGAAGTTTGCTGGCGAGTCAGGAGAAATGTTTTCAAGCTGGCTGCCAAGCCCAGCCAGAGGGAGGGAGATAAGGAGAATGTGGAGAGAGAACGAGTGAACAGAGCACCACAGCACCGACTGACTCCACTCTGCTTCAGTACAACTGCAGTGCTCATCTCCCAAGACAAGATCAGCCCCCAAATACAAGACAGCTGATTCACTGTGCATTTACTCCTAACATGAAAAACACAAAACGGTCATTTTAAAACAGCATGCTTGCTAGCAACATCACTGTAAATACAAAATTGCAGTTACCAGTACAATGAAAAGGTAGGACCACCCCATACCCTACTGTATACACCATACAGTACATAGCCTACATATTGACATGGTCCTTTAAATATCTCCGGATTCTGACACTCAGTAACTGGCGGTAAAGAATGGCATAACGACAGTTAATCACAAATGGATAATAACTGTCTCTCTAGATACAGAGCGACTTATTCCCTTCAGTGGATTTTAAAATAGAATAATTAAAAATTAAAAACAGGACTAAATGGATATGCAAGACATAATAACTGAACTCAGTGCGTCTTGCAAGTTCTGCAACATTTCAATTTCTTTAATAGAACATGGGGTGAACTTTGCATGGGAGTAAATGCTAGTATAGTTGGTCGTTTGTCTTTTCAATGATCTGTGTTTAAAATGTACGTATGCTACTTTCTGCTAGTGTTCCCCGAAGAACCAAAATAAATAGTGGTTTTGTGAATAGGAGAACTGCAAAGACTGTCAGCATTTGTTAAGGTTCATGTCCCAGCTTGAAGCTGCTTGATGAGATTCTGGGATCAAGATTTCCATTACATGAGAGTAGATGTTAAAACTTCATGCTGATTTGAACTTGGCTCTCGCCAAGATAAGCACCAACTAAGACGTAGCTTCACAGTAAACTAATGTGATCCATATGTGTCTCCATCCATTTGCGCTTCCTTCCATATGATGATGTAGATATCCTTCTGTCTGGTGTTGATGGCTGAAGTGTAATGCTGGCTCCAGGGATCAGCTTATTTTGCCTCCCTAGCGCATCAGCACACACAACGGCTGCGATGCTGGCTCCGGGATCAACCATAGTGCGGTCTCCCCAGCGCATCAGCATGACAACCGCCTGGATTGAGCTAAGTAGGGTACATCTCTGGGGTCTTCAAGTGGGCACCTTCCATCCTCGGTGTTTCGTCGACTAGCCCACGACACCTCAAGAGGGCTCGACGGTGATTCTGGCGCCCCAGCATCACCCTCCGCCCCCACTCAACTCAGCCCAGCTTACTTACCTGTATATCAGCCTTTCTTTCTTTCTATTGTGCTTGAGATCCCCAGCCAGAATCTTTCCGTCTCAACCACAGCCAGTTGCTGCTCCTCTCTGCTGCTTCAGATAAGTTCTTCACTGTGCGACGCAACTCTTGGCCATTGAATCCGACATCTCTGAGAAACCGGGTTGTAGAGTGTGCCACAAATCCTCGACATCCCACTTCCACTGGGTAAACCCAGACTCTCCATCCTCGCTGTTCCGCTTCAGTGGCTAGTTGAGCATACCGCAGTTTCTTCCTCTCATACGCCTCATCTACAGCATCCTCCCATGGCACTGTTAACTCCACCAGGTGAACAAGGCGTGCTGATCCAGACCACAAGACAATATCTGGTCGAAGGTTTGTGGTGGCAATCTCAGGTGGAAAAATAAGCCGCTGACCAACATCCGCCAGCATTTTCCAGTCTCTAGCAGCTTCCAGTTGTCCTGGGCGAGGATTGGTTTTAACACCTTTTCTTGGTGGTTGCTCTCCTGGGCGGAGGAATGTTGTCTTTTGTGTGTAATGTTTTGATGGAACAGGTGGCAACTTATTGGTCATGTTACGCTTGTCTTCCAATGCTAAGGCCAAACATCGCAGCACCTGGTCATGGCGCCAAGTAAACCGCCCTGGCTAAGAGCCACCTTACATCCTGTCAAAATGTGCCTTAATGTTGCAGGTGATGAACACAAAGGACATGAGGGATCCTCTCCTACCCAGAGGTTTAGGTTCTGTGGTGATGGGAGAACATCATATGTTGACCTTATAAGGAAACTGATCCTGCTCTGTTCCATTGACCATAGGTCTTGCCAGCCAATCTTGCGTTGTTCCACACTCTCCCATCTCATCCATTCTCCCTGCTTGCCCTGGGAAATGGCCTTTATACACCTCATCCTCTCCTCCTGCTTTTGCACCTCGTTGACAACAAGCTTCCTCCGCGCGCTGGGGCTGCCTTGTGCCATGTAGGAGGAGCTGAACTGAGACCAAGACCCCCTCTTCCATGCTGAACTTGCCCCATGATATCACCAATTCAAGGGCAGCCTTTGCATCCTCCACAGCTTTCTTTGCCACCCACTTTCTTCCAGTTTTCAACACAGGTGCTGCCTCCCTTACGCATTTATCGCGTGACTCTACTAATGTCATTTCCAGTCGGACCTTGGCACTTAAACTCCTCGGTTAGAGCGGAGACAGGTAGCTGCAGTATTCCTTTACCATAAAGTCCCACTCTGCTGAGGCAGCGTGGAACTCCCAACCATTTCCTGATGTGTGAACTGATTAAAGCTTCCAGCTTCTCTACTGTTGTCAAAGAAACCTCGTACACAGTCAGTGGCCACAGCAACCTTGGCAGTAGGCCAAACTGAAAGCACCAGAGTTTTAGTTTGCCTGGTAAAGCGCTGCTGTCTATGCTCTTCAACCCTTCCACAACTTGTTGTCTAACTTCTCCCACACTAACTGTGTCCTTAGATCCCGTCGCACCATCTCCCAAGGCTCTTCACTGGCTTCTCAGACACTGTTGGTATTGCCTCACCATTAATGAAGAACGCTTTTATCTACTACTTTACCTTTAATTATAGAGATGCTCCTTGATTTAGTGGGCTTGAATTGCATTCGTGCTCATTCAATGTTATTGGTTAATTTGCCCAATAACCGATTAGTGCAGGCTACTGTTGTAGTCATGGTTGTCATGTCATCCATGTATGCTCGAATTGGTGGTAGTCGTATTCCAGAAGCCAAGCTCTCCTCCCACTACCCATTTTGATGCCCTAATGATTACTTCCATTGCCATGGTAAAAGCCAGTGGAGAAATGGTGCATCCTGCCATTATTCCAACTTCTAGGCATTGCCATGTAGTGCTGAATTCTGAAGTTGAAAAACTAAATTGCAAATCTCCAAAGTAGGCTTTGACTAGATTTGTTATTGTCATTGGTATACTGAAAAATCAAATGCTGCCCAAAGAAGTTCATGTGGCACTGAACCATATGCATTAGCCAAATCCAGGAATGTCACATGGAGCTCCTTCCTCTCCTTTTAGCTGATTGAATTTGTTGCCAGATCACACTGATGTGTTCTAAGCATCCTGGGAAACCTGGAATGCCTGCTTTTTGTATTGAAGTGTCAATGAAGCAGTTCTTTAATAGGTAAGTTGACAATCTCTGAGCAATAATGCTGAAGAAAATCTTGCCTTCTACGCTTAATAGGGAAATAGGGCTTAAACTGACTGATGCTGCTAGAATCTTTTCTTTAGGTATAAAGACTCCACCTGCTCGGCGCCATGCTCTTGGTACAACCTGTTTTTCCCATGCTACTTTCATCAGTTTCCACAGGATTCATAGAACTCCTGAAGCACTCTTGTACACTCTGTACGGAACTCCATTAGGCCCTGGAGATGATGAAGCCCTTGCTTTTTTCACAGCTTGCTCTACTTCTTTCCACTTAGGTGCACAGTCCTCCATTTGGTATTCTGGTGGATTGATAGGTGGGATGTCTGAAGGAATTGACATAGGCTCCTGCCTTTTTGAATCCGTATGCGTTTCCTCCAAATATCTCTCCAACTCAAACTACTAAGCTACTAACAACCAAACGAGCAAGATGGGCTGAATGGCCTCCTCTCGTTTGTAAACTTTCTTATGTTCAGCTTCCCAGATATTACAAACAGGCCTGTAAATTGACTATTGTCCCAAACTTAAATGAAAGACATTCTCCACTGAAGGAAAGTTCCGTTTAAAAGGGTGGGTTTCCATTTCACTGCCATAGCCTGCCTCGCACAAAAAGGAGTCACGAAGGTCAGTACTGAAAGGAAGGAACAAATAAGGAAACAAACAAAACCCCATCCCCAGTGGAGCGAGTGAATGCAGGGGGCTCATATTGCTACAGTTTAATTCCTTGGAAAGTTTGGCTCTAGATAGTATAGACCAGGGGAGGCCAAAAGTGGCTCTTCCAGTCCTGGTCTTTTTAACTGAACCAAGTAAACATCCATCCGGCCCCTGAAGTAGTTAATTATATCATCTGAACTCTTAGACCTGGAGTGGAATGGCCCACCAAGACTGTGATTGGACACCCCTGGTATAGATTGATCGTTTAGATCAGGGGTCTCCAAGCCTGGGCCTGGAGGGCTGGTGTCCCTCCTGGTTTTTGTTGCAACTGTACTTATTAGAAGCTTAATTGGTCCAATTAAGTAATTTAGGTACAGCTGGAACAAAAACCAGGAGGGACAGCGGCCCTCCAGGACCAGGCTTGGAGACCCCTGATTTAGACAGTACTACATTACAGCCGTACCTTAAAACTTACCCAGCTTGCTTGTTGTACTGCGAACATTTCACAAGTAACAGCACTAGAGCTGATATTGTCTACATGGGCTTATACAATAACAACTTTCTATGTAAACAACAAACGAAAAACCTTTCTATAAATGGCTGTGGGAAACACCCTGAAGCTGCTGCTTCTCTGTTTCAGCATGACTAAACCTGCGCAGGGACATGTTTGTGACTGACGCCCCGCGCTGCTGCCAGGCTTTATGCAGTTTGATTTACACGCTGTCTTAAACACTGCGGCATCACGAGGGCTGCAGGGCAGGGTCAGGAACAGCTGACAGAAAAGAGAAGGGAGCGGGGGAACGGAGACACAGACACAGAATACAGGAGGAACGCAAGTTTAGCACTAGGTCTTTATCATTACCACAAGCATTAAAATAAAGTGCATTTATCAACATGTATTTTAGTATTGGTCCAAGACAGAAAAGTACCAATTCATATATTTTGACTAATAAGAAATATGTATTTCCAAAAACCACAAGATGCCGCTCACTTTTAGCATATATAAACAAACATTATATTTCTGTACTCTGTTTGTTTATTTATTCATTCAGATGTTTGTAAATCCTCTGTGAGTTTCATGGGTTAACTCAGCCTGTTGATCCTCAGATGATGATATGCACATGACTGTCTGCAGTACAATCTGCACAATGTGACTCATATAACCAGACCCCAACAGTGGTATTGTTATCCACTGTAGTACTTCATGGACTTGAGTAATTTTAAGGAAGTGTTGCAAGTGGACACATGACTACTGCAGTCCTGGACAGAACATGCTTTGACTTGCCAGTTCCTAGATGTTTTATTTTATTTATTACAATAACAAAAGTTTTGTATATAGTGCTCTTAAACACTGCAGCGTAACACGATCAGCTGATCTACTCAACTCCAACCTTTCACACAGCAGCCCCATGCTCTCACCACTGAGCTACTCCAACCCACTACATTTCACACTGCAGTCCAGCACACTAACAGATTCAACCCCAATACCTTTCACACAGCAGCCCCATGCTCTCACCACTGAGATACTCAAAACCAGATGCTCTGAGCCAGCCAGGTCAGGTGTCAAACCTGCTAGCTTCCACTCTCCAGCCTATTCAGATGAGCGGTACTGCAGTCCCTCATCATCAATGATCCCCCATACTGTATGAGTCAGCCTGCTGCGCTAGGAGCCCGTCTGCCTGTGTGGTGAGTCAGTGTAGGAGAGAGGAGGGCGTGAAGCAGGTCTCTGGAGCTTTGAACACAGGGCTGCTAGGAAAGGTCTTTGAAGCACAGAGCTTGTTCCTCAGGACTACACTTTCACTTCAATCTCCACGGAAGGTGGAGGGGACAGGGACAGGATCACACCCCCAGCCAAGATTACACTACTAAGGTACAAACTAACAGAGAACTAACAAACTGACAAAATGAACAACATAAAAAAATGCATGGCGCTTGCAAGCATCAGAGTATGCACAAACAGCAGCTCAAATAACCCTAGAGTACTGCACACCGACTATACAGCAGTACAATGCTTGCCTCCCTCCAAGTCTGAGATGGGCTGGGAGTCATGTGAGGCTGCAGTGTCACTTGAACTGCTGTGGTTAGCCAGCGATGATCAATTTGTTTAAAAGTAAAAACTACTGTAACCCACTCAGCAAAGCAGAACACACACATAAAAAAAAAGGGGGAGCAGATCATTTTTGCAGGCTGTCTCTCTCAGAGCGGGCCGTGATGGGAGTCTGTGACTAATCCCAGCTGGGCTGACCAACTCGCACAATAAAAAACGTAGTTACTGTACGCTCTACATTGCTAACACAGTGTACCCCATATAGCGAGCAATACAGAACATACTAAAATCAATTGGTCCAGAAGCAAATTAATAATGTACTGAAACTAATTTAGCAGCAGATATCTTAACAGTTTAGTTAAAACTTTTAATAAATGGCTCAACGTTTTGTAGGATTAAAGTAAACCTTTTAAAAAACTTGACACCTCTATCCTAAAGCTTCAAATCTCATATTGCATGTAGGGCTGCAGCCTGTTTCAGAGTGAATCAAATGGCCATTATCTCTTAAGCCAGGCAACTGGTGGCTCTGCTACAGACCAGCGTCCTGCGGCGGGGTAAACAGTTGCTCCCATCCCACTGCAGACAGCCAGTTGTCAAGAAGCTGCCTTATATGTGGGGGCCGGAAGAGACTGTGGTCAGCTGCAAAGCTCAGAAACATGAAAGGTTTAATAAGGAAGAAGGTTTTACATTAAATCAACCAGCTGCACTACCCTGACCACCTTATTGTTTAGCTTTATAAAAACAAGTTCTCTTCATTATGATCATGCAGCACAATGGTAAGGTACTAAAACTAATAAAGATCAGGGACGTGGATTTCAAAATCTTTAGCTGTACGTTTCCTAAACCTGCCTGGGAGCCGCCTCCAGCTTTGCACTGCACTATGGAAGCTAAAATTAGAGGCAGATTGCAGAGTTGGGTGGGAGTGGGAGTTGGAGAGCTGCTCCAGTGAGCCCTGACTGACAGAACGGGCCACTGACAGCCTGTACTTAAACTGCAGGCAGGAGGCAGGGTAGGCTGCAAATTGATAGCACAATTTTAGAACCATTTGACTCAACAAGATTAATTCAGGATAATCAGTATTCAAAAGAGTGGAGTTGAGTTGCTAAATAAAGTTTCATTACATTCTACACAGGAGAAGGCAAACCTTAGCCCTTCCTGCCCAGGTCTTTCTTCCAGCCAGGTCCTTAATGATTTTAAGTGAACAGATCCATTAATTATAACTATAATACATAGCATGGCTATCCAGGACCGGAGTTAACCGCCCCCACAGCTACTGTGAGTCTCAGGCAGACGAGGTGAGGCAGTTCATCCACATCTTTACAACACTTCCCATAAACTGAGGTACAACTAATGGAAACTAAGAGACGTGGTCAAACATTGGCGCACTACTTGACTTATAGTTTAAACAAAATACAACCTACACCCAACCCCTGCCCAGGAGGTAAAACTAGAACACAGAAACTTTCTCTGCTTTCTAGCTAGAACTCAATGCATCACTAAGAGAGGCATTTACCCAAGATTTTGCCTACCTGATAAAAGGTATAGTTTTAGCCAGGGAAAATCAGGTGTAGGTGAAGTTGGCGCTTCCAGCGAAGGTCTTTGTTTCAACCATGTTCTTGCATCCAGATACTAAAGTAGTAAATTAATTTATTACACATATTAACCCTCTTGGTCCAGCACTGCCCACGTTTGAACTAGTTAGATACAGGACCGGAGTGGGGCGAAGCACTAAACTAGGAGGAGATAGGAGACAGGGCTAGCAGATGAAGGACCGTCAGTCAGTGTGCTACAGCGAGGGTTAACTCAGTGCTGTCACTGCTGCCTGGTATAAATATAGAACTCAGCCTCAAGTGATGGCAGTCTCTCCCCTGGAGAAAAGCCATTTATAGTTCAGGTTCTTGCACAGCATGATGTCATAACTTTGCAGACTGTCACCAAGGCAACAACATCCTACCACTGCAGTATCAGACAGGAGTTACGTCATTAACTTAACAACCACTACAGTGCTAGCTGCTTGTACCCTCTTCAAAATCAGCAGTTACTTCTGCATGTTATTTTATTTTTCTTCTGTTTTAATTCACTCCATCATTATTCCATGTTGCAATATTTCAGTTCGGTGATGTTGTCAGGAACAGGTCATAATTTAAAAAGTGCTTAAACACCACCGCCCACCCCCTCCACCTCCTCATAATATTCTAAAGCAAAACTCACAAATCTCACTTCAGGAACAGGGTCAGGAGCAAGGCAGTAAAAATATACTAGGCTATTTGCTTACCAGGTAGAAAGTTGTTTGCATTGAGATACTGCAATGTACTTACTCAAACACATCTGTCACGCAGATGTTGCAGCCCCATTTTCAGAGAAGACAACTGGTTAAAAGCACAACAAACACTGTACTTCCAACAGGCTGACTTCAGAGTGCTTTAGCCTGAAATCAGTTAACAGAGAAACTGTGACATAAGACAGGATTCACAGAAATTTTTTATTATTTATTTATTTTTTTAACTGGAGGAAAAGCAAGTAGTAGCCAGGAAAAAATGTAAACTATTTGCATATACACTAATGTCTGGCTACTGTTAGCTACGGTAGCAACACTGCTAGATTGCCCTCAAAAGAAGTATAATTCCCGCTAAGATCACATGCTTTGGCAGTTCACAGTTTTAAGCATGCCAGAGAGGAGGATGTGTAATTCTACACCAAAAATTCTAAATCCAAAACGAAGATGATGCAGAATACAAAACGACAACAAGCATCCGAATGACTCAATAACCCAGACTGTAATAACTTTCAATCTTGCTTTGCTGCTCAAGGCACAAGAATCGATCCCTGCTGAGGCCCTCATGTTTGAGAATGTCCTGAACACAGCAATTCACAGTGAACCAGCGCGGCTCCGGCGTCGTTATGGAATAAAAGAGATGCCACACAGTGTACTGTTAATGCAGGAAGCGGACTTCCCCAGATAAGCCGGTCAAATTAAAACCTAGCTTCCTGTAGCAGTTACACAATAAACTACTCCAAAGGACATGGCCAGACACTGGGGAGCTCAGTACAACCTGAAAACTACCATTCGACTAAAATGGACAATAAATCAGTCAATTAACCAATACCAAGTCAAGAAAATATTTAATGATGCTGCCACTTAACAGGAAACTAGACAGGATAAGAGAGGGGCAGAGTATAATCAAGGTGACCCTTGCCGACATAGAATTTGTAGTTCCTAATTTAAGTAATTTGCTTGGGAACATCACTAGTTTTAAGAGAAAAACAAATCATAGCAAGGTGCAAGAAAGCCCAAAGAGAGGTACAGGTTACTCGATACATCTCTAGTTTCTCATAGTCTCAATAACGTGTGCTAAAGAAAGTACTAACCAAGTTTCTGCTAAGAAATAAATAATAATAATAAAGTTTCAAACATGTGAGAGTGTGACAGTGGGGAGATCACTGTGTAATGCCCTGAGCGGAGGCACAGAAGGTGGGTCAGTTCAGAATACCATTGAGTGATTCCAGCAATGCTATTCCGAATAGCAGTATCTAAAATACGGCTCTGGTATTGGGAATACTCTGTTTGCATGTCAGGAATTCCCATTCTGAATACAAACAGAACTGAGCACGCACTTAACATACTTGATAATGATTTATGTAAAGATGACAAAACGCACACACGGAGTAAGGAGTGTTGCTTTCCCCCACAAATGTAATTCTATGTAGAGGGGAGTTGATGGTTTGTTGTAATAAAAAGAGGGCAATATGATACAAATAATGTACTTGTAAACTTTTGATGAATATGTCATTGTGTCTGTTTGTGAAAGAGTGTGTCATACAATACAGTTTGACACTACAATTAGAAACCTTTAGGATTCACTGGAATGTAAAACTAGCTCATTTGACAAACAAAACTGAATGAACCAGGCAGCCCCTATTGTAGGTAAAGTCTTAACGTCTTAAAACCAGCTGAAAGCCAGATTCTCTTCCGCAGTATTAATAGCTTAAACACAGCCTGATATACTGTAGCCAATACCTGAAAAGACTAAGAACTTAAAAGGAGTGGTAATGCTTTAAAATCAACTTCTTAGCTGGGTTATTATTACCCCCAACCCCACCTCCTTACAGTGCCGAGAATGTTTTGTTTTTATTATTACCCCTCCTTCCCACCCCACCCCGCCTCACCTCACCTCACAGTGCTGAGAATGTTTTTATTGTTCACTTGTTATTCAGGATATGCAAATATTTAAACCACAGCGCAACAGATATCCAAAACATGTTGCAGTCCCACACTCCTTGTTAAAACAGACATAGGTTATGTTTCACTTGAGGGGATAACAGATAGAGTGCCACAAATTATTATACTGCTTTGCTTACCAATAGTTTAAACCAACCTCTTATTAGCTTTAACATTACCAGACCCCATCCTCCCCCCCTTTAGTGTCTCGATGTTCTTCACCTGTTTTAAATAGTCATTCAAGATATCCAGATACTTCAAATACAAGGCTTTAAATAAACTGTGGTGCTCTAGCGGCTTTGACGCAGGTCACATGGTCGGATTGCTGCTTGACCACTGGCATGAGATTTAGCTGCAACACCTTAAGTTATTAGTACCAGCAACTTTTTAGCAGCAGCAACTTTTCATCTATAGCCTTTTCTTTATAATATCTGCACATTTCACAGCTGATGTACAAAATACAAGCAAATAACAAGAACATCTACAACAGTATGGGGCGGGGGGCAGTATGTTTCTAGCACCAAGATAAGAAAATAGATTTCAAAACCTTGATGGTATGCTTTCAGTAAAATACCTGTGGCAATAAAACCGCATTCCCAATGCTCCAAGCCAGTAAATGAAAAACAATGTCAATTTCTATTTTGCCATGAGGGTACTTACAAGAAGAGCTGGGTCTGTCAGTCATTAACTAAGGCGGCCCCGCCAAACAAGAAAAGATTGAAGTTTAGATTTCAATTTGGAACAGCAATTCTGATTCCAGGAGCTGCTCCTCTATTTAGGATGTCATACTGCATCATTGAGGCTGAAGGCCACTGCACCCTCTCTCTCTGCGATTTCAATGGGAAAGTTCATTTACTGATAGACATCCAGTGCAAGACAACCGCCAAGTCTCTGACCAGGAGATATGCACTCTCCAGGGTCAACAATTCAGTGCTTTGCCATTTTTATAAGATTTTTCCAATTCAGTCCTGGGTGGTAACTGGGCATAGACTGTGGTTGTCATCGGCATTTCTAGATTTACTCTAAGGAGGGAGGGAGGTGGTGCGGGGTTGTCAGGTCATCCATCCTTCTTTCATTTTTAATAACTTTAGTTAAGACTAAAATTGTGATTGCTATTCTGTCTGTCACTATACTGGCAAGAGAATGTTGACAAGCAGCAGCAATGTCCTGTGGCAACGCAGCCCACAATAAATTACAACAGAAGCCAAAGCAACCATGACTATAAACTTGTCCTGCCAGATGTATAGGCCACATTGATATTAGTATGTGTCAAATATACCTATAGATTGCATGACATTGCAAAAAAAATGCTAGTTTCACTAAAGGCAAAAGAACCGTTTTTAGCATCAGTACAGTATAAAAAATACCAGCTCATTGGTCTTTGAATTTACTTTCTCGCTGGCACTATCAGCTGGGGGTATTGTGTTTTTGTTTTCTCATATAAAAACCCACCGCTTTCCCACATACTTGAAGCAGCAGGCGAGAACATACATGACGTAGGAAGCCGTGACCCAATAGTAGCTGCACCAAAAGGATGCCCACAGTATTGTGGAATCCGCGACCACATGGGTCATCACGGGATTCGAATGCAAGTAGCTATCAAAAGTTAGGATGGGATACTTCCCATGCTGTGTGATTTCTGTTTCAGATCCAGCCACGTTATTAGGAGGGTCCCTAGTTATGTATGTATTTCCACTACATGCAGGCCACAACTGTGTACCAAGAATACGCAATGTTATGCGCAGTCTTACTCCAGTAGGAGCTTAAAAAAAACAAAAAAAAACGTTTATTTAACAAAGATTCAATGACAAGGTCTAGGAGGAGCAAGAATGACGATTTCCCAAATAAAAGGAAGGGGGGCTGGGGTGGTGTGCGGGGCATCGCGTCGTGGTACCAAAAAATCAAAACACACACACAGAGACGCTATACGCTTCTTTTTGTTTGCTGCATGTTAATAATAGTGAGAAAAACAGCATTCTCTTGCCATGACACGGGGGGCAGACAAGGAGGGAGTGGTTTAAAAAATATAGATTTTTTTGTTGCGGGTTGCTTATTTAAAATAAAAAAAAAAAAACATTTTTTTTTTTTTAAATGTACTTCGTTCTCAAAAGGTAACTATATTCCCCTGACTGAAATAATTGTATCCATGCGAGGAAAACAGGCACACACACGCAGCTTGTATGCTGTTGCAATGCACCAAAAATTATGGAATGTGGGACACACCAAAAACAAGTGCAACAGCGATACAAAATCTACTGTTTCCACAGTCTCGTCCTTTAAACTCCGCATTGCCGCAGAAAACATGACATTTCAAACCCCTACACTTATCATTACTGACGTGTCGGATTTTATAAATATATAAACATACAGAAAAACACACATCTATACAACACTGAAACACTTACCCGTCCCAGAGGCCAGGGTTAAAGGGAAGAAAAGTTACCCCAGTATCCAGGCAAAACCGAACGATACAAGGGAAGAGACGGGAACCGAAACGCGGTTTTTATTAACGCCAAACGTGATTATTGTGTGTTATTGTTGGCAAAGCGAGGCGTTATTGATGTTTAATGTGTGTAAACTCCTCCCCGACAGCCCACTCGGGTCAAGCTCTCTCTCTCTCTCCCTTCCAGCAGTCAGTCCCAAAGATGGCGGCGGCACGGTTCACCTCCTCCCTCCTGACAAACACGGGGGGGAAAAACACGGAGAAACACTCTGTAGAACACCCGTAAACTAACCCGTGGCGACTCCCTTCCTTCAGCCCGGGGCTCTGCTCTGCCTCTGGGTGTGTTATTCGGCGGGTCTGTGTCGTTTTAACGTGCTTTTGAGTGAGTTTTCTGTCCTTCGTCCGTCTCTCCGTACAGCCCCAAGCTCCGCTCCCTCCCGCTGACCGAATCCTACTGGCTGCAGCGCGCTGACTGCAGGCGGCGCGGCCAAGTCCCGCGGGGCGGGAACATCGCGAGACGGAGCGGGGCTGAGGGGGAGACCGGCGCTAACAGTGCGGGTTATAAAACTGCACTCAAATAAATAAACACACGCACCGCTAGAATAACCGCAGCATAACTCCACAACGTGTTAGAAACAAAAACAGTTAACTTGGGCGAAGCCGCGATTCAAAGCACCTTTAACCAATAAAACATATCAATTAATTACATCTTTTTTTCTGGTCTGTTTTGAAATACTGTAAATGCATTTAAAACCCGTTTTGCTTTCCAGCCTCCATGTGGAAAGCGCACCTGTACTTAGCTTATGGCAAAGCCTGATATGTTGCATTTTACATGTGTTGCATATACTGTACACATCACAACCTGCCAGTTTATTCCCGCTATCTGTGAAATACATGTATAACACAGTATGACGAGTATAGAAACTCAAGTTAAGAATTCTAGATGCAGCACCTCATATGGGTTTGATAATACATTTATAAATTTCTGCCACTGAATGCAGAAGCTTTTTTTTGGCTCACAAAATAATGTAGTGGCAAGCAGGTGGCAAAGGGGCGCAGAGAAATGCAGCAGTTCCAGTATACAGAGAGAGAGGTGAGGAGAGCAGTCTGAGGCATGGTTCAGGGTGCTATGCACTAAGATGAAGGATCTCGATCACTGACAGAGAGATTGTGATACAGTGGGAGGGTCGGGAGTATGAGGGAGAGGGAGTGGGGGCGGGGAGTGGGTGGGAGGCCCTGCCCTGGCTCTAGGAGGGCTGTGCAGGGCTGTACAGGAAGCCCAGCAGGGCGTGTGAGATTCGGAGAGGCAGATCGGATCTCAAAGACTCTTTCTTCCTTGTTACTGGAAGCACGTCCTAAGAGCTTCTGGGAACTTAGAACATGTTTTTTTTTTTTTTGTTTTTGTTTTTTTTTGAAAAGCAATTAGCAACAAACCCAGAGATACGAGGGAGACAGTTCATACATCGACAGTTTAGAAAGAGAAGAAGAAGGAATATGTCTAGCAATTAAAGTCAATGCAAATGCTTCTGTATATCTATTTGCCTGTCTGAGTCTGTCTTTCTCTGTGTCTCTGTGTCACTATGCTCTCAGTCCCTTTATAAAAAGGATATACTGTACATGGCAGATTGCTATGGACAGTAAATGCCCGCCCATCCTGTCTGTGCCTCACCCCTCTCTGGGTACATTTACGTTTGACTGTTGCCAGTTCTGACGTTAAAGATACAGACCTCAGTCCCATAACAAACAATTGAGTTAAACTCTGCAGCTTGGAAGTGAACACAAGTTCAGTCTATTCCAAACCCAAGGAAACTCTTCACAATGCAGGTACAGTAACCTCACGGTACACTGTAGATAGCTGGCAATGTTCACAATGTACCACATGTACTTAGCAGGCAGCGGCTTTAACATGGAAACTCTCTTAGAAAGCTCAACATTGAAGAAATAATGTCAAATCCTCAAAGAGCTACAGTGTTGTCCAAAAACACAATAGTTTCCCCACCTAGAGTGTATAATACTATAGGCAACTACTGCGATTCTGAACAGTACTATATTATTTTGGCATGGTTACTTTGTAGTTAATGGAGTTGTATTTTTAAGTATATCTAAAAAATAACAATATGAAAGTACATGCATGTAAAAGGGAGAGTCAGCAGAGTTCAAGCAGATTTTTAAAAGAAAACAAAAAAAACATTCTGATAAGAAGAGGCGGGGGTGACTGTGGACCTGTCTCCCAGCGTCACCCTCCGCCCATTAAGCAGACACATTCTATTCCCAACTGCAGCTGCCCAATGGTGGCAGTGATTCAACAGCAGGCACTCCTCATTGGCCACCGGCCAGCTGCCTCACACCAATGAGAAAACAGGAGGTTTCGTCCTGTATCCAGGCGAACAGAAAGCTTAATGAACCAATGTTATGAATGGGGGTAGCAGCATGCGGGTTCTACTGCCATATAAGCAATCTTTTTTTAAAATGAAAAAGCAACCTATTTTTAATTCTTTTAAAGAGCCAGTGTCCCTTTTTTAATTTGATACAGTCTACCGTGGCTCTCCTCTAATGCAGCATCGCAATACTAAGGTCAGGCAATTACATCACCCTAATTGATATGATGTGCTGTGGATTTAGCACCCAGCCGTGGATCCCCAGTTAGAAACTCGTGAAATCTGCTTTGTTGAATGACTTCTTTTCCCCCAGTCGCTGTGTCTCTGCTAAGTTCTGAATCTTGCTGTGAAAGTCTGTCCGAAAGCAATGCCAACCAGAGCAACACAAAGACACAGTGCTGGTGTTCTCTGTTTAACAGATTCAAAAAACAATAATAGACATTGAGAAATAAACACCAGAGTTGTGGCTCAGGCCTTGTCTTGCGTGTTGACAACATTATCCAGTCTCAATCTGCCCCTACATAGCGTACAAATAATTAGTTACTAGTTGGCATTTTACAAGCAAAACAACTCTCTGTCTGGCTTAGTTGGTAGAGCATTGGACTCTGATTTACAGGGTAGTAAGTTCAAGTCCCACATGAGGCACAAGTGTTAATACCTCATTTTCAAAACTACTGTTTTATTCACCTTATGGACCTCTAAGGTATGGCTTTGAAATGAAACCAAGTTGACAGCTTATCCCCAGGTCCACATTACAGAATGTAATAATGTGTTTCACGCAGCAGGCATACCAGATGGCTGGATAGGTCTGTTGGTATGGGACTCTGCTTCCCAGGTTAGTGGGTTCAAACCCCATGTTAGGGGCATGTGTTTTCCTTTCATTTTCAAAGACTTTGCCTGTATTACAAAACTGGACAAAGTGTCAGTGCTTAAGCATAATAATATTATAAATAGGCTGATATAAGATCTTATATGCAAAGCTAGACTCTTGCATGGAGCCAAGTGGTGCAGTGGATAATTCACTAGCATGCTGCACTGTTCGAGTACAGAATCCAGGTGATTTCTTCATTTTCAAAGACTTGGTTCATTTACCTTGGGGTCAATAAAAAAGCAAGCTCCGGAGTATAGGGATTAGCCCACTGCACCACCAGCTCCCACGCAAAAGCTGTGTTTCACACTGACAATAAGGTAAATGAAGCAAGTCTTTGAAAGTAAAGGAAGGAATCATCTGCATTTCATCCCAGTCCCCCAAGGAGAAGAAACAGCTAGAATACTAGTGAAGTAGCTCACTGTGCCACCTCACTTCCATGGAAGAGCTTGCTTTTTCACTGACTATACGCTGGCTTCCATAGCACCGTCTTTTTTATATGGTGTCCCTGGTCAAGCTGTAGAATCTGAAGCTGCACAGCAGAAATAATTCCACTTCTAGCAGAGTTGACTTTTTGCAGTTTCTTAGTGCTGAAACACTAAACGTTGGATTCAAAGTGAAGTATTACTGCTGAAACAACATGAGGGACAATCCTTCCTAAAACGGCAAAGCGAGCTCTGTTTAGGTGTCAACATGCCTCAGCATGACTCGGGCGTTGGTGACCAAAGCAGAAGAATGACCTTGATTTACTGTCACTGCGTGAGTGAAGTGAGCTGTGTCAACACTTTCCTTTTCTTTCTGCAGGATTGAGAAAGGGGTCTCAAGATTCAGGGAAAGGAAATGGAAGATTCTCATGGAAAGCTACCCCTTTAGAAGGACAGCTGTAAGGATCAAGGACAGGTGCAGGACCATGAAAAGGCTAAACATGGCTTAAAGTAGTAGTTTAAAGATTTAAAAATAAAAGTTATGCAGTATTCTTCTGTATCTGTACCTGCGACTATTGCTGGGCTATTCAGAATAAACAGAGGAAGCATGTTAGTGTGTGTCGTTGTTTATGTATCTATACCCATGTGGGGCTTGTTATTGTTAATATTATTATAAAGCGTGTTTACTACACCTGTAATACTGCTTCGCAGAAACCTCTTCCAAGATACAGCTTTGCCTTCTTTTGGAGCCACATGGTGGCGCAGACAGGGTAATAACACTCTGACCCCGGAAGTATTCACTTTGTGAAACTGCTCTATATACCCCGGAGCGAGAAAAATGGCTGGCGGTGCAGAGCAGCAGCAGACTCACAGAGCCGGGGTGTTAAAACAGAAAAACAAGCACCACAAACACGGCAAACACCGGACTAAGGGCGAGATCGAGCGGGAGAACAAAGGTAAGGGCCTGGCAGAGGGTGACGGCGAGAGATTTAGCAGAGAAGTGTCTGAGACTTCAGCAGCCTGGATTGACGGGCACACGTGTGCACAGGGAACACGTGGGTTTAAATGGCTCGGTGTGCTACAGATTTTAGTTTACATACCTAGATGGGTTTTTGTGGTGCTGGACATAATAATAAAAATCTGTTTTTGTTTCTTGACATCTCTATTGGCTCTAGATATATAGTTTCAGTAGTCAAAAACACAGTATGGTCAGTCAGTATTGTAAACCTCTTTTTTCTGAACAAACAATATCCGCAGGAGCTCATGTATACTGTTTAACAAAACCGAAGGGTATTGGAAATTAATACTTTACTTCCAGGAAACAAGCAACAGACCCATGACGCTGTAGGGACAGGCTGGTGTCGAGATTGTTTTTAGTTCCAAACTGGGATTCCAATAGAACGGACAAGCCCTGGCATGCCTACGTCAAAAGCTGGATGCTGTATAAGGGCTGCCAACTCGTGACCCTTGTGTAGTTAAAGCTAAGGTCTTGTTGGAGTCAGTTTATCATTTTCAGAAAAAACAAAAACACAAGACCTAGACCACCAAGTACAGGGCTGGAAATAAGACTCCTATTGCATAACAGTTTCACCCAATTGCAGGTTTTACTACGAGCTTGATTAGCCACAGTGTATAGTTAACAAGCTCTGGTGTGTCTTGTTAATCTCATAGGAAAACCTTGAATGGATCAAACAACTATGCAATTGGAGTCTTATTTATATCCCTGAAGTATAACAAGCTCAGGCCCTACCATCACAGCTGTTCCCCCACCTCACCCCTCTCCTCTCCTCTCCTCTCTTCTCCTCTCTGTCTGTGTGTTGGGTTTGCAGGACGGGTATCTGTGAAGACTCTCAGTAAGAAGCAGAAGAAGGAGCAGAGGAAGCAGGACCGCAGACACAAAGCCAGCCAGCTCCGCAGAAACAAGAAGGACACTGTGAGTCACGCTGTCTGTGCGAGTGTGTGTCTGTGTGGGACATACTGCAGTGTGGATTTAAACAGTGTCTGTGTGTCCATTTAGAAATAACTGCCACGTATGTGTGTGAGTGCAACTGGATGTTCAGAGTGTGTCCCGTCATGGACATTTCAAAGTCTTTTTGTCATAAGTGTGGATTGGTTGGACAATGTGTCTGACTTTCTGCTCCTCTGTGTCAATGCATCCTTGTTTGCCTGCCTGTTCTGCCCCAGTAGGGGTTAAAAAGAATTGATTGCTTAGCAGAGGGAGCTATCCCCCTTTTCATTAAAGCAACACATGCAGTTCTGTGAAGAATACACGCAGCTGTTGTTAAAGCCCACGTGGCTCCTCTTTCTCTCTCTGTCTGTCTCCAGGTCCTCACAGAGAAGAGGCAGCTGGGCAGTAAAGACGGACCCCCACACCTTGTGGCGGTGATCCCACTGCATGCTGGGATCAACGCCCAGAATGCCCTGCAGCTGCTCCGGAGTGCTGAGACGGGATCGGTGTACGAGGGCGCCGGGGGAGGGGACAGTTTCGGGCTCGTCCTGCCACGATTCAAGCAGAGATTAGTCTTCATCAAACCCAACGCAGGTAAAGAACAGAGATTAGTCTTCATCAAACCCAACGCAGGTAAAGCGCCATCTTTGTAAAGGGCAATAGCTTTTACGTGTTTCAGAATATCGTTGTACTGAATATCGTTGTACTGTACTGTTCTGAGCTCTTGTGAATTTCTCTATACTCTTTAGGGGGATTTCAATTTAACAGTTATGAGTCTCGTCTAGGTGTGTAGGTCTAATAGTGTTAGAATGACCTCAGACAAAATCATACCAGCGTGAACAAAGCAAGCTTTAGACTGCTGTGTTATATGGAAATCCCAGTGGCGAGTAACTGGATTGTTGGTGTGTTTCCTGGCCCTATGGGTCCCACGCTGGTAGGGGTAGTCTGTTTGTGTTTGACCCCACAGAGCAACAACGATCCTGTTGTTTATATAAGACTTCATTCAGTGGGCACTGTTCTACCACAGAGCACAGTGTTGATTCCTTTAGTCTCTCTGCAGCGGACCTGCATGCTGTACTGGACCTGGCGAAGGTTGTGGATACCCTGCTGTTTGTGTTGGACCCCACAGAGGGATGGGACAGCTACGGGGATTACTGCCTGTCCTGCCTCTTCGCACAGGGTCTGCCCAGCCACGGTATGGACCGATATAACACATACATTCAAACATATTCACAGGAGACTTGTGAAAGTGGAACTCATTTCATAAACCTTTACAGTGTAATTCTTTAAAGCTCTGTCTGGTACCGTCCTACACTCTTCAGTTTGCATGCCTTACATTCGAGTAGTCTGCTATAGCCCCTCCCTCTTCCACTGAGCTGCTCCCTGATTGGTGCTCTGTTCCTGTCTTCCCCCACAGTGCTGGTGACTCAGGGGATCTCGGAGCTGTCTGTCAAGAAGCGCACAGAGGCTCGGCGCGGTCTGTGCCGCGTGACGGAGTCTCGGTTCCCGGAGGCTCGGCTCTTCAGCCTCGACTCTGCCCCGGACTCCGCCCTGCTGCTGCGTCACCTGGCCTCTCAGAAGCAGCGGCGGCTGGCGTTCCGCTCGCGCAGGCCCTACCTGCTGGCACAGAGCGCCTGCTTTGAACCCGGGCCCGGCCCGCTGGGCACCCTGCGCGTCTCGGGGTATGTCCGCGGCAGAGCGCTCGACGTCAACCAGCTCGTCCACATCGTGGGGCACGGAGACTTCCAGATGAGCCAGATTGACGCCCCCCGCGACCCCCTGCCCATGGCGGCCAGGGGCACGAGAGGGGGCGACATGGACATGCAGGTAGAGTACACAGGACAATCACACACAGGGTGGGACGCGCTTGTAGGTGAGCTGGGGTACGCGTGGTTATTAGTAAGCACTAACGCAGCTCTGTGTTTGCTCTCCGCAGGAGGGGGATGATGAGGTGAGGATGCTGATGAGGGCAGACCCCTCACGGCAGGAGAGCCTGCAGACGGAGGCAGAGCTCGACCCCATGGAGGGGGAGCAGACCTGGCCGTCCGAGAGCGAGCTGAAAGAGGCGGAAGGTGAGGGGTCAGGGTTCACAGCGGAGGGGTGGTGGTTGCCTGTATTTTTACTGCTCCTGGGTGTTCCTCTGGAGCCCACTTGCACAGGACTGATGTGTTTGCCTGAATTCTCTGCAAACATGGTGGGCAAGCAAACCAGTTGAAAATACAAACTCTCCAGCTGCTACCAAGGAAAACAATAGGTGTGGGAATGACAAGATACTAGCCCAGTTGGGAAGCTGGGCTGCTGTCTCAGTAATCCTTTGCAGGAGGGGGATTGAGATCCAGTGGGGTACAGGGTTTCTGTGTTTAAGTATCACTTAAGTAGTGTGTCTGACTGCATTGCCTTCCCGTCTCTCAGAAGCCCTGAAGCAGCAAAAGGTGGCACGGAAGGTGCCTAAGGGGACATCGGACTACCAGGCTTCCTGGATCATGGAGAGGGAAGGAGAGAGCGAGGGAGAGGAGGAGGGGGAGAGCAGCGACGAGGAGGAGGAGGGGGACGACAGGATGGAGGAGCAAGAGGATTTCATGGAGGAGATCGACTCCCAGGTACTGCTTCTGATCACTGTAGCACACGAAGCCCGTGAAACACTTTTTAGGTGAACTGAAGCAGTTGTCAGAATGTGAATATTTGCAATATCTGAACATTTCAGGGAAAGGAATAAGACTCCCATTGCAGAGCAGCTTCACCCACTCCTGGTCTCGGTATGATGCTTTTGTTAGCTTGATTTGCGGTATTTTAATAAGAGTCATCACTGATGCCATTTCAGCCCAGCGGGCAGGGCTCACTTTCAAGCCCCACAACTCTTAACAAGCAGTCGCATAGAAACAAACAAGACGTTATGAAACGCCGGGACGTTTATTTTCAGAGTTTTATATCAACACATCGGACCTTCACCTTCGACCTGTCCTGTTACTTCTTACATGTCCACATTTTTCCTTTTTTGTTTGTATCCAGCACCTTGGCACCTTGCATCCGCTGGCTGCTCTATTGTTCAGCATGGCTACGTGACCACCAAATGTGCCGTTTCTTAGAATCTATTTATTTTCTTTAATCGTGCTTCCATCGCACAGGAGTTGGAGGCACTTTGAACAATAGTGTTTTGAGTGGATTCCCTTGAGGATCGGGGGAAACCTTTATTCCTGCTAATAGTGGCAGCTTCCTGATCGTTGTCACTGTTGTAACAAATGTTGAAAAAAAAAGTGCTTGATCTACAGTTTAAGGGATCATCACAGCGTTGTTTGACAGTACGTGGTAATAACTTGGCTTTAGAGCACAGAAATCTTAAATAAATAAATAACACACCCACACACACACACACAGCATCGAATTGCTGTTCTAATCTTAAGATTAAAAACCACTCGGGGCGCTCTTGATGGCGTACGGATTGGGAAATGTGCTGCAGCTGCTAACCCTCACCCCCGTTCCTCTCTCGCAATCAGGACGGTGATGTGAGCGAAGGGGAGGAGGAGGATGTAGAGGAGTGTGAGACGCTGACGGAGAGCGGGCGAGACGATCATTACGATGAGAAGATCGACGTGCAGGAGGAGAGGGAGATGGTGGAGCGGTACAGGCAGGCGCGATCCGACCAGATGTTCCCAGATGAGGTTGACACACCCCTGGACATTTCCGCCAGGGTCAGGTATGTCAGGAGCACGCTCATGCACGCGCACACATGCACAGACACACGCTGCATCGATTCAAAAAATAAAAGAAAAAAGGATGAGGATGGTAATAATAATATAATGCAGTGCTACTCAATTCTGTCCCTTGAGATGTATTCCAGTACAGGTCTGTATTCCAACCAGGTATTAAATTAGTTAATTGCCTTTTAGCGGGTTCAGTGAACTATTTTAGAACCTGCTTGGGGTAAAAACCTGGACTGGACTAAACTGGACTGGGTCTCCAGGGCCAGAATTGAGTACCACTGATATAATGGGTACTAATGTTATCAAAATACATACTGATAGCATGTCTCTGCTACATAATCACACTAACTCTTCATAGGGATTTATTTCCAGTTAGTCCAAACCAAGTAAACGTTATGTAATATATAAACAAAAAAACATTTTAAAAACTGTGCTTAACACTGTCATTTGCTCTTGTTGTGGTGATGGTGGTGGTGGTGTGTTTTGTTTTTTTATATTTCTATATGGGATCCCCTCCATGGGTTTATAGTGTTAGAAATACCTGTCACTTGTTGTTCTCTCAATATAAAGCCTGGTCCTTTTCCAGGCTTCAGAGTGGATGGCTCTCATGTGGGTGTGTATGTGTCTTATCCTCCTCCCCTTTCCAGGTTCCAGCGGTATCGAGGGCTGAAGAGTTTCCGCACCTCCCCCTGGGACCCCAAGGAGAATCTGCCGCGGGACTACAGCCGGATCTTCCAGTTCCAGAACTTCGAGCGCACCCGCAAGCGTGTGTTCACTGAGGCCGAGGAGGAGGGGCAGGAGGGGGCTATGGTAATGCACTGCAGCCCATTCCAGAGAGGACTCCTTTAACAATAACCAGAGCTGCACAATCAGGCTGCTGTGTGCTGTTACTTCATAAGCAGCAAGAAAAGCACAGCGATAAATGCTGGATTCAGAAACCAGATTTGGTTGTGTTTTTAAGCGTAGTGTCGTTGAGTGTTTAATAATTTTGGATGAAATGCTAGATTATGCTGTTTACCAGGTCCAGATATGCATCAGAGCTTTAGATTTATTTACTTCAGGTCCTGTAAACAGGTGTACAGTACTGCTTCACGGTTGTGACTCGAATCTCTCTCTTGTCTCTCGCAGGTGGGCTGGTATGTCACAGTCCATATCAAGGAAGTCCCGCCCTCAGTCATGGAGCATTTCCAGCGAGGCAGGCCATTGGTCCTCGTCTCCCTGCTGCCTCATGAACAGAGGGTACGACCTCTCAACCTCAATTCCATTCCAGGGGGCTCTCAACCCATTCCTTGCCGCATTCCAAACCATTCATTTTCAATCGGCACTGTTTTCCGGTGCAGCTACAAGGATTGCGCTGTGCATCAGACTATAACTTAAAAGGAAAAAGAGGACACTGCATGAAACGTAACAGCTGCCTCGTGTCACTTCCATTAGAGGACACAGGTTGAGAACACCTGATTTGGCATCCTGAGTTCTGATCATCTCTCTGGCTGAGTGCAGATGCATTTCTTCTCATTACCTGACTTGTCGTTGCCTCTCTCTCCCTCTAGATGTCGGTAGTGCACATGTTGGTGCGGAGACACCCTGGGAACACCGAGCCAATCAAATCGAAAGAGGAGCTGGTGTTCCAGTGTGGGTTCCGCCGGTTCCGAGCGTCGCCGATCTTCTCCCAGCACACCTCGGGTAAGCTAGGATTAGACGCATGCACCGGCAGCTCTTATGCTGCTAATGTACTCCAGTAAAGGTTCTGTGTTTACAGCGTATACCATACAAAGTGGACCCCGTTTGTTTTTAATACTGTATTCATTCTGTTGCTGCCCCCCAGGCGACAAGCACAAGCTGGAGCGGTTTCTGAGGCCGAACACCCCTGTAGTGATGTCAGTGTACGCACCCATCACCTTCCCTACTGCAGGAGTGCTGGTCTTCAAACAGAGAGCCAACGGTGAGGAATGATGCTATTCCAGGGCTGGAAGAAAGACTCCTATTGCATAGCAGTTTCACCCATTCCACGTTTTACTACAAGCTTGATTAGCCACAGGTGTGTCTCGGGAATGGATCAAACTGCTGTGCAATGGGAGTCAAACCGAGAGTCTTTGTGTGTATCTGTGTGCATGTCTGTATGTGTGTCTGTGCATCTAAATATGTCTGTATGTGTGTCTTGTGGGTGCGTTTAAATCTGTATGGATCTGTGCATGTATCTGTGTGTCTGAACGCCCCCCTGTCCCCTCTCTACAGGAATGCAGGACTTGGTGGCGACGGGCTCCTTGCTGAAGGTGGACCCTGACCGTGTGATAGTGAAGAGGATTGTGCTCAGCGGACACCCTTTCAAAATCCTGCGCAAGACCGCCGTGGTGCGCTACATGTTCTTCAACAGAGGTGAGAGCGGAGGGGCTGACTTCACTGTCATCGCAAACGCACAGAACTGCAGTACTGTACAGGGAAAAGAACCATTTCAATTCAGAATACAACGTCAGGTTTAAACTACTTAAACTTGTTCTCTCCCTGCAGAGGACGTGCTGTGGTTCAAACCGGTGGAGCTGAGGACTAAATGGGGCAGACGAGGACACATCAAGGAGGCCCTCGGTAAGTGGGATTTATAGATCACCTGTTTCATAGACGTTTGCTCGCGTGCGTGTTTATTTGTTTTTTTTATCAATGAAAGACAGTGTTCCAGATCCTGCCATTGCCTACCAGGTAGAACCGCTCTGGATTCTAATATAAACTTTATAGTGTTTAGCTCATGCCTTCATCGGTGTCTGATTGAGTTTTTTACTCAATGGGGGATTTTAGGGGGGATGCAATGCAAGATAAGATCCAGCAGTGGTTGATCCTGGCAGGTTGAAGGTTGGTCAAGTTTTAAATTGGTTCTTAGGATTTGAGTGTTTTGAAGTTATTGCGAGTTTAATGGTACAAACAGGGATGGAAATAAGACTCCCATTGCATAGCACTTTGATTAATTCCTGGTTTTACTCTTCAGTTTAATCAGAAACACCTGAGCTTGTTTCCAAAGCTTGTGGTTAATGAAGCTTGTAGTAAAACCTGGGCTGGGTGAAGCAGCTATACAGGAAGAGTCTTATTTCCATCCCTGTACAAAACTCAGGTTAATAAATTAATGCATCTTTTGTGCGGGACAATAAGCAGTCAAGGCACTCCAGCCTGGAACGGCTCAAAGCTGCTCTGCAAGTGAAGGCTGAACTCATACCCACAGGATCAGATGATCCTTTGTTTGCTGACCGAGGTGAAGGTTTGTTAGTCTGGGAATCTCCTTTGTGATTTGCATGACCGTAACCAGCCTCTCGTTTTCCCCAGGTACTCACGGCCACATGAAGTGTGTGTTTGACAACCAGCTGCCCTCCCAGGACACGATCCTCATGCACCTCTACAAGCGGGTGTACCCCCACTGGACATTCGACCCGCATGTCCCCGAGCCAGCCAGCTGGGTGAAGAACGAGGCTGTGGTCAACCCTGAGGAGATCGAAATGGAGTAGAGAGAGAGAGAGAGAGAGGAGGGGGGGGTGATCAACACTGAGTGAACAAACCACACAGCCACACTGCTAGACTGATTTAAAAAGAAAAAAACACATGCTGAACAATCCCAGTGCTCTGCCCCCTGCTGCCTGGGAGAGTGAACTGCATTGTTGCATGCTTTGTTTTGGGCTGCTCCCTCACCACCCCCAATTTTCATTGCAGTTCTTTAATGGGAATGATATGAGATGCATTAACCCACCGGTTAATATTAGTTCAGTCCCTGGTTCAGTTTGCATACAGCTGTAGTTACAGACTGTTCCACGTCTTTCAATTCAACTAATGGAGAACAGTTCAGGTTGTAAAATCCATGCAGTTCAGGTCTCCAGGAGAACCGGTGCAGAACTGATGGATTTGTGGATCAGATTGCTGTGGACCAAGAGTTTCTTGTTGCCGCTGCTGAAGTGAAGGAGCGAAAGTTTGAGTGACGTTTCTGTTCATCGCACGCAAAAGAGTGAAGACTTCCGTTTGCCTTAAGTCCTGACCGATAGGTGTGGTCCAAGGCACTGCATCTGCACAAATAAAATAAAAACGACGTAGAGGCCACTCGTTTGAACCTCTTTACAGAAATTGTTTTGATGTGTGTTTTCAGGATATTAAATGATTTCATTTGAATGCAGTGTTTGTCATAAAGAAAGAGACAGTGGCGCAGGCTCCAGTCACCATGTGAGCCTCCGCACAACGCAGCTCCATTGGTCGGTCATTGCACCTCTATAGTGATCGCTCTGCCATTCTCTCATGTCTGAGACTGTCCAGCTCAGAGCTGTGTTATCAATGCATGTGGATGATCTGTCTGTATAGAGAGCACCAAACTTACTTGAGAATGGAAGTGTTCTGTATAGGGAGGGCTACTGAATAAACCTTCCATACAAACTGCACCTGTATGCATGTGTGTTAGCCTAGTAGTTTTGAACCCAACACCTTTTATTTCTGCCCTTCACAGAACTGGCCTGTTAAATACAGTACAGGCTTCATCCTCCAGTCCTGGAGTTCCATATGTTCTCCACTAGGTGACAGACTTGCTTCAGTTCAGGAAAGAGAAGGAGCCCTGCAGTCTAAACTTCCCTCGGATTGCGTTAAGATGAATGCTTTCAACGACCCAAGAGCTCACATCAGTGTCTCTTTAAAAGATTTAATGTGACCCAAGTGGGGGGGAAAGGTGGCCTTATAACCCACGGTTTAGTGAAACAAAAAAAAACAAAGTTACGAAAAAAATCTAATAACGTCTGTCAACCCGGAGTTGAACTTTGTACAGAGGTGAATAATCCTCTGCTGGTCTGAAACAGTCTTCTGTTGCACTCAGTTTGAAATCAGGCGAGGTTATAAAGTTATGCTTTACCAGCACAGAGGTCACCTGAGAGACCTGAACACAAAAGGGAACTCAAGAATAGATTCATATGCAAACTGTTCTGCACTAAAGTATAAATGTAGAAAAATATTCCTGAGTAACATGTGTAATTACTTTGATACAAGTAACAAAGGCAATCAATTGAAATATATTTCAAAGTGATTCCATGCGCAGTTAAGTCAGTTTAAATTAGTTTCTAACCTTGTGCCAGTCCTGGGGGCCAGTGGGCTGCATTGCGGCCGTACAGCAAGCAGTCTCCAGCAGGGAAAGGGTTAATGCAGCCTGGGGCTTGGAATGCCTGAGGTTCCTGTTTGCCACATTAAGTAGGGTTTGGAGGTCTAATTGGTAAAATATTTTTTTTCCGTTGGATAGAGTGCTGATGCGGTGGGTGCGAGTTCTGCCTGCTTTTATGGATAGCAGATGTGGCACTCCGGGTTTGGCACGGCACGCATCTCCAGATCCCTGAGCCAGTCTGGGTGGCACCGGGGTCAAAAGTTCACAGGCCCACCGATGAGTAATTAAAGCTGCTCTGATGGAACAGATCGGGGGGTCTCAGATCAGACAGAAACGACTGGCTCAGCAGAACGAATGAACACAAGTCCGCTGCCATTTGCTTAACCCTTCGGTTCATTTATTTTTAAAGCTGCTTCTGAGATGGTCCTTTCCAGGAGCCACAAGCAAAGCTTAATTTAGGGTATCAATGTCATTGAAATTCCTTTTTTCTTTAAAATGTAATTCTGCGAATCTTATAACGGAGGTGCCCCCTCCTACCCAAACCATTACTACAGATTACACAACATTCAGACAAGCATCTAGCGGACTGAGACAGTCCATTCTGCTGGCTACAGTGTTACACAATGTGGAAGTTGAAGTAGTTCTTAACAGCAGAAGTTTTTGTACTTTGCATAATTTTAAAAGCCCCTAAACTCCAGGGTGGCCCTTGTCTTGCACTGGGTTGGGCCCCATTGATTAAACCAATCTTACCAGCTCCTGTATGGCTTTGTTGCAGAGTTTGGGAGCATGCATAAAAGAAAAGAAAAAAAAAACACAAAAAAAAGGATCTGATGACAAATTTCTTTTGTGCGACCCTTGGGGCTTGTTTGTCAGGTTATTAAATGACTTGGAACTCCAGACTTATTCCTAATGCTTGGCTGATTCAAGCGCTGCGTTTTGATTGCTCTGGGAGAATCCACTCATACCAAATGAATGTTCCCAAAGGGCACAATACAAGCATGTCAAATTATATTAAACACAGCATTTCATATTGAAACATTCTGAAGAGTAATTCTTACATTGTAACGTCAGAGGCAGCCTGCCAAATGTATGCATATGAATCAGTGTGTGATACGGGGCGGTCTGTCATTGGGGGCGCGACATGCAGATTCAGGTTTACTTCCACTTCATATAAAAGA
The DNA here is from genome assembly GCA_030684275.1 of Acipenser oxyrinchus oxyrinchus. NCBI lineage: Eukaryota > Metazoa > Chordata > Actinopteri > Acipenseriformes > Acipenseridae > Acipenser > Acipenser oxyrinchus. The sequence continues at coordinate 22,571,274 of CM060272.1, forward strand.
AAAGCTCAATTGAGCCTGTGCTAAAAAGTATAGTTCAAACTAAGCCCAAACTATTTTATTATGACTTCGCACTAACTTTCACAGGGAGGATCAACACTTGCTGCTCTGCATATGAATTGTGAATTTAATTTAAAATGAAGTTTCTGGGGTAAGTTTCGTCTGGTGGCCCTACACTTTTTATTTGGGAGAAAAGTCTTTCCTGCTTCTTTTGAAGTCCCTGCAGTCTGCTCAACAGGACCTCCGGCAGCACCTCTGATTGAACCCGGGCCTGTTCCCCAGTGCCCCCCGCCACCCCTCCCAAATCTTTCCTGGGGCTCTGCCAAGCCTGAGGTCCTCGGATGGAGACGGAGCGAGCGGCAAGGGCCCGAACCATTCCAAACCACAGCTGCCTTTCACTGGAATCCACTGCCAGCTGGGCTGGCGTGCTGCTCCTCTGCGATTAATCAGGAAGCTTTCTCGGTCAGGAGGGAAAATTAAAGCGGCTTCAGAGAGAGGGAGAGAAGGGGGCGGCGAGACCTCCCAATAGAGCTGATGAGTTCACTGAGTGAGAGTGGAGGAGGACAGGGGGGTAGGCAGGCAGGCAGGCAAACTGAGGGTCTGTTTCACAGATTGTAACTAATCCCCAAGAATGAGAGAGGTCAGGCTGTTTCCTAGATGAGAGGCCTGGGTAATGATTTTTTTGTCTGTTTAACCATAACTCAGTTATTAAATAAATAAGATTCAGAGATATTTCATTTATATATATATATATATATATATATATATATATATATATATATATATATATATATATATATATATATATTATTTATTATGAGCTGAGGGAAGAGGTGGGAGGCTGTGTGGCTCAGTGGTTAGGCATGAGGGACTGGGAAGTAGTGTTGCCCTAGTGGTTAAAGATGACTGTGGTCTTGTGGGTACTGATGAGGGAATTATATGGCCGGGCCAGGCCTGGCTGTAATGGCTAACGCTGATGGAGTGGAAAGCAATATATTGCTGTTGTACAAGCTGCCCGTCCGTCTCTGACCTCGCTGCTATCCAGGGGGGAGTGACCGCCCCCCCACGCCGAGCATGCATCTGTTTGATGACATCACTATGAGAACATGGCAGCCTCTCTCGCCCTGCTTCCTGTCCCTGTGATGTCACAGCATATGGTTTTCAGAAAAAGTCAAGCCGGAGAAGTGATTGAGAGGGAGAAAAGGCAGCCCTTTCCATCTCTGCCATGTGTACCTCTGTATGGGGGTGGAATGCAGGGAGCCTGGGGAATAGCACTCGCTTCTGCAGCTAATGGGAAAGGATCGGCTTGCCATGTGTGTCCCAGACTGGGGCTAGGCTCGGTCAGCCAGTCCACATGGCAGCCTTAACACCAGCTCCAACCTGGGGCCCAAGCCTTAACCCCCGACAAGCGTAACCAAGCATTTGCAATGCAGAGTTTCCATGAGGATTGAAAAAACTACTGCCCACTTCTATGAGATCCGCTTTCAAGCCTTCGCTATTAGGCAAGATGACCCCTAGTCGCTGGCACGTTTAACTTGTAATTAGCTGCCCCCATCTTCTGGAGGTAGCAGACATAAGACACGTAAAATAAGTGAAATACTGCACTTCATGACAAGTATAGAATTGAAGATTCATTTAATAAAAACAAGCAAGGATTTATATGTATTTTTAATATACGATGCAAAGTTATATGGGAATAGTCAAAAAGAACTGGACTGTACAATCCAATGTAGAACTGTATTGTACTGTACAATTCAATTTAGTACCAAAACAATTGGACTGTAATGGCAATAGCAGAGCGTGGTCACTGATTGCAGACAGGTGCAAGGGCCCAGCTCATTCCAACCATGAGCGGGGAAACGCTCTCCAGTAAACGCTGTAATTGCGCGAGTTATTAAGACTGTAGCGGGCGGATATTCCGGAGTGATGTCAAACGAGTTTTGGAAATAAATTTGTTACCATAAGCGTCCGTTCAGACTGGTACAAGACAGAGTTTGAATGTGATGTAGCCTATGCTGCACCGTTACGCAGCGAGGCGAGACAAGACACTGAGACCTTTAAAGCAGGAACTTGAAGTAAGTATCAAGGCTTCTTGATCCGTGAAACAGCGCACCGTTACCTCGTTCCCTATGGTACTTCTGGTACACGAGTTCTGCCTACCACTCTGGCCGTGGGGGCTTTAAGATAACACATTAAAACTGTGAGAAACGGGGAAGTGAAAGCCAGCGGGAAATATGTATGAGTGATGAAAGACATTATATATCAATGTTTTACAGAACAAGACCTCAGGAAGGTTTGTGTTTGAGACGTGCTGCTGGACTGAGGTCAAGCTTTGTCGAAAAGACCGCCGCGCTAATGGAGCGGATGTTTCTAGGTAAGCAATCTCCAGTTTGTTCCTTAGCGACGGACTGACACAGCGCTGTGCCAGACTCCCGCACTCTCCGTGGAGATGCCAGCTCGGCTCAGCGTCAATGCAGGGTGTTTTACTCAAACATTGTTATTATTATTTTGTTCATACGGATTTTTTTTTTTTCGTTTCGCTCATTTGCAAAAATTCTGGCATTCTGAATATGAATAATTAGATATTATTCGTATAGGAGATAAATAAAATCGTTTACAAAGCTTTAATATTATAAACTGCATCCCAATACAGCAGTTTTTGTATAACGTATAAATGTACAGCGTAAAAAGATACAAGACAAAATTACATACATTTAAAAAGAATAATAATCAAAGGAACTTTACTGTTTCAAAACTGGAAATAGACGCACAAGTTTATTAATTCCTACAGACTGGCGCAACATGATTCGTCGCAGCCTGTATAGGGCACAGTGCTGGTACACTGCTGGTAGCGGAAACATAACGCACACTATATAAGAATGAAACATCTTATGGAACGCATGTAAACACAGTGGAGTGTTATTCTGTATCGTTTTAGACTATGCTTAGACGCATCGTGTAAAGCATATAAATACTATAACGTGATTATAACCTGTGGATATAAGATGCAAGATATTTCATTCTAAAACAGTTTACAATTACTAACTGCGACAAGAAAAGAAAACAACGGCTGTGTGGTGTTGTAACACTGCAATTATTATTATTATTATTATTATTATTATTATTATTATTATTATTATTATTATTATTATTATTATTATATTAGGCAGACGCCTTAACCCCAGGTGACCTTAATTATTATTATTATATTAGGCAGACGCCTTAACCCCAGGTGACCTTAATTACAGTGCAGTACAAGGTTACAGTGCAAAAAACAAGATTTAAATACAGTGCAGTTTACAGCAAGTGCAAATGCTACTAGAATACAATATGAGATCAAATGTAACAAGTCAGGATTAAAACCATTGGTATCTACAGGACATAACAGCAGTGCGTATAGTGCACGGATAGCGCATCAGCTGAGCATCCACATGGCGTCGGTTCAACATCGGGCTTTTTGTCGGACGAATATTCCACGCGCAACAGTTTTTTTTTAATCTATATATATTTTTTTAATTGTACGATTATAAAGAGAGAACGGGGTTTAATAGAAATTATGATCCTGTTCAAGTCGATACAGGCTAGTAACATAATTGTGAACGCAACAGGTTTGCTATCTGTCTATTCAGTCTAGTTTTTTCCCCCTAGTCTCAATCAAAGCATGTCCAGCTGTATTAGGAAATATGACATATAACAGTACAGATATGCAAAATAATGACCTCCTCGAACGTGCTGTATTTTTTCCGTGCAAAGCTATGTACAGTGTGTAGATGAGGATATAATGCGATTGAAACACTGAACACCTCCAGCGCAGCGATACACGCACACCTCCACCTAGCTCGCCAGCCTTGTGCAAAAACTCTTTGCAGGACCACACATCAGTGCATGGATTCATTTAGTTCTGTGGGGTTTGTGTTTTGTTCCTAATGTTTTCCTACAGTTATATACAATATATTTAATAGTAATTATATTCTCTAGATAATACAAAAAACAAACAAACAAACAAACATCTTCTTACATTTTAAAGGGTTACAGCTATTTTAATAAAAGATCAAAAACGCGAAGGACGGGTCTGAAATGATTTCTAATGTAACTGAGTTTCTTAGAGTAGCGTACATGTAAAAAAATAAATACACAGATAACTACAAATGTTCATAGCTGTGTGTGTAAAGTCTGATAAAGAAACGACACTGACCTCGTTTGGAATCCGTTTATAATCTAGGTAGGCCTAGAAAACTATATAACAAACTACATGAACAGCTTGCTCCATTGACTCAAACGGATTTGTTTAATTGCCTGAATTTTAGGCGCTTGATCCAAGATGATAGATTCGATAAAGGTGCATCCCAATGTGTGTAGTTAGGACGTGATATTTTGAAAATAGGCCGTTTGTTACCACATGGCTGAACCCTGCTATTATAGGTAAAGGGTCCTGTAGAGTGTACAGTTTAAACACTGAATTAAAATACAAACAAATTCGTTTGAATGGTCATTAATGTTTAGAATATTTACTAAATAATAATAATAACAATAAATTGGATGTACTGCCTATTAATACCGTTTTGTGTCAGATATCTGAATAAGCACAATAAAGATTGTGTGCATTCTATTACTATTCGTGTTTGCTTAATGGCACGTTTCATTGCTCTTAATTGAGCGGGACGCTTATCTCTCCCATCATTAGTGCTAGTGGTACAGATAAGTAGATTGGAAACAGAGAAGTCACCCTCCCTTTGAAAAACATATAGGTTTACAGGTTTAATCTGGTCCATAGTATTGTTATTTTTAGTAGTAGTTGTTGTAGTCGTAGTATTCTACATTTAAATAGATACATTTATACATAAAAAAGACAAGGAAATGCAGAATGTATCGTGTTGTGCGCAGATTCTAACACGTTCTAGAATTGTTCAGGAGGCATGCGCAACCCGTTCTAGAATTGTGCAGAACACTTGAACCGTTCTGGAACGGTTTGACCGCGTCTATTTGTAGTTTCGTGGCAGGCAAGCTGGGATCCGCTAGGTGGCGGTGTCGCTGCGCAGTGTGCGCCATGCCCCCCCGGTTTGTGCCATACAGGAATACATGAGTCAAGTGAGGTTTGCAAGGTCTGCACGTCAGGAATGAGGATTGGGAAAAAGAGAAGGGAAGACTGAGATCCAGGAGCAACCAAGGAAAGCAAAGGACCGGTGAAATCTGGACGGTAAAGCCGAGGGAAGAGCACCTACAACCGGAGCAGGGACTCAGACATGACTCCCAGGTGGGTGTGGGAGAACTGTCGCTTAGTGATTTTGGAGAACTGGTACCTACAGGCTACAGAACTACTTGTGTAAACCATGTGCGGTGCCGTCCAATTCTGGCAGCATCCAGAGCGGGTTTGGACGACGCTCGCGTCAAGGGAAACGAAGCTGCCTCGAGTTCTCACATCGCATCTGGAAAGCGCATCCGTCTGCTATCAGCTGATCTCTCAGATTCCACTGGCGAGTTTAACAAAACAGGCGAATCCAATGTAGCTGGAACTTCGAGCGAGTGACGTCGGAGGGAGCTCAGAAACGTTCAAAAAAAATAAACAACAGAATTGATTATGTTATCCAATTAAGATGAAAACAGATAACTGCGAGGATGTTTTTTATTCCATTCCAATAATTAACAGAAAAATTATAAAAAATGATCTGTCTGTAAACTACAAAGAGAAAAGGCGATGTGACGTGAAAACATGTTTACAAATATTATTATTATTATTATTTTAAACAAAAAGAAAATATTTTGCCAGTAATATATCCCACGGTGTATTATCTGATAACTTTATGAGTATACAGGATATAAACGTATTGCGATGTTCTCATAACGTTTCGGTATCTACCAAAACAAATAAAGAAAGGTATTTTGCCAGTAATATATCCCACGGTGTATTATCTGATAACTTTATGAGTATACAGGATATAAACGTATTGCGATGTTCTCATAACGTTTCGGTATCTACCAAAACAAATAAAGAAAGGTATAGCATTTGGACAGGCGAGACACGTTGCGCTGTGATGTCCAATCTCGGAATACCCGTGTGACGCGTTTCTTCGCAGTTCGTAGTACAAATGCTAATGTGTTCCTGGAAACGCTTATTCTGTTTCTGTGATGGTCATTGCAGAGTCCTCTCTGCCTGCTCCGGTACATGCTCACACATGATATGAGCCGAGGTAGTGTCTGGCGGAGTGAACTCTCTGAAACGGACTCTTTTAGAGTGACACTCTGGCTGGCTCTGCACGGTTTAGTCACACCTTGTGCCACCATGTCATCAGCAAGCTGTAAATATGATTAATATAACGTCTGATAATGTGATATATTTGTTAAGAAATACTATAGGCTATTTATTTATTGAATGATGTATTTATTTGTGTGTGTATTTGTTTTGTAATTTAAGGATAGATAGATAGATAGATAGATAGATAGATAGATAGATAGATAGATAGATAGATAGATAGATAGATAGATAGATAGATAGATAGATGCACATTACTGGAAATAATAATGTAATAAAGGTAAATAGATTTATCTATAACCTGGTAGTGCAAACAGATAAGAGTCTACCCAAGTACATGAAGAAATCCACAGCGTGTGGGCTTCCCCCTTCAGGTGTTAGAAAAAATGGCAACTGAAATAAAGGCAAATGCAGCAGGGAGCCCATTTCTATAAGACATGCCCCCATCCCATGCATTAGTGCAATCATTTAACAAGGTTCTAACGAGAAGGCTGCGTGAGCGTGTGAAAGAAAAAGGCGTGAAAACAAATCTGGTGGAAGATCTTAACACGCTCACTAAGAGAAGTTAAAGAGACGCGCGCGCGTGTGCGCAAAGCAATCATGTTTTATCCAGATGACTGTACACCCCGTTCGAGTTGGTTCATGTTCTCCTCTCGCCTCGTTTTGCTTTCTGCTCGCTGTGTCTGCCGCTGCACGGTGAACCGAAGAGCGGTTTCCGTTGGCAAACGTGTACACTCAGAGTAACCTACTTTTATACGGGTCTTGAAACTAAGACTATCGACAGCTTTCAATTACAGTACTTGCAGACTGTGGTTTTTCTAGGTTAGCACGGATAGCTAGACAATGATAAGGTAAAAGTCAGGTTTGGGGGTAATTCAAATCTAGAATATTAGGATGGGGCGCTGTACTTACTAGTCTAAAAATGCCAAATTAACACACAGGTTGTGTTCCAGCAAGGACGGTAGACAATCTGTGTGTGTTACTTTAACCACTCTTTATACATTCCTCCATGCCAAACCATAGACCATACCTGACAGCCAGGTTGAGAGGTAACGCGGTGCATTATTACAGGCACAGTATAGAGTGTTGCTTTGAAAGGCGCTTTCAGAATTATTGATGACAAACAAAAAGTGAATTATTGAGTTCCTTCTTAGTCTTCAGAAGGGTTGACACATTCAAATCAATAGTAGGTTTATATGTAGACAGATAGGGGGTTATAAACATGCGCAGTGTGCGCGGTCCCTGGACGCTCGATGGAACCTGTATTGTTCTCTCGGAATGATTCTAGAACACGCACCATGCTGTTGAGGTGGGTGTCACCGCGCTGTCAGAAATAACAAGTCCTCACTCGTAAATCAGAGCTTTTATTGCACATTAGCGGGCGCTGTTTGCTTCTCCGCTTTAATAATCGAGATGATTTAGGAACAGTGGACAGACAGGCAGTCCTCGTCCGGGGAAGCACTAGATGATTTCTTACACACTTTCCTGATAAGCCATCCAGACTGGCGAGAGAAACCCGGGAGTGAGGATTCAAAGAATGGCGTGTCATTGAAATGAATCCAGTATGTACCAGAGGTGAAACACATGTAAAAATCACGCACACACCCAGCTATGAAGTATTGGTGTTAATTATATATATATAAACGCAAACTAACTTGTTTTGAATAGTTTTCTAGTGTAATTACTAGATTTACGTGATTGAAAAAAAACAAAATATAAAACAATAGCAGAAAAACGATACAAGCTACAGAAGAAAAAGCTTCCGGAGGCCACCGGGTGCTTTACAAACTTGTAGGGCCGGCGGAGGATTCTGCGCCCTGCTTGAGCAGAACAGCTTCCGTACACAGATTGGAGAGGCATGCAAACTGTGCAGTGACGTGTAATATATAAAACATGGCCTCTGTCTCTTTAAGATGAGGCTGTGATGTGTGCAAGGTTCAAGTTGGGGTCACTCGAAGTTCCTGCCCTCGGTTTTACCTTTTAGTTTTAATATAGACTGACATCACATGGGGCGCTAAAAACATCGCAGAGAGAGAGCGCTTTATCTCCGTGCGCGTTAGTACTGCCATACAAAAATAGCCGAGGAAATTACTAAAATAAAAAAATAATAATAATAAAGGAAACTGATGCTGGACTCAGCACGTATTTTTCAGGAGAGAGAGAGAGAGAGAGAGAGAGAGAGAGAGAGAGAGAGAGAGAGAGAGAGAGAGAGAGAGAGAGAGAGTGAGTAAAAGAAACCCATAGCAATTAATAATAAAAGAGTTGGCGAGAGACTGAGAAACGCTGGCATGGATTTTTGGGAGGCTGGCAGTTCGAAGTTGATACGTCAGAAATGAGACTCCAGAACACTTCTGAGATGATCATTCAGCCAGACCTAAAGCGGATGGCAGAAGAAACTGGGCATCCAGGTAACGTTAATCTATATAATCTGAATATATACTGTTCTGTACATTATTAACACCAGCAGCAGTCTCAGCAACAATAATACCAACAAAACACACCAAATTAAAAACGAAAAAATAATGTACGGAACCTTCATCAACGCTTTTGATTTATTGAGGGTATGTATTATAATCTTGAATGCTTTTTTCAAAGAAAGTCTTTGTTTATGTTTATTACGTTAAGTTGTACAGTTTTGTACTTGCAATTTTTTTTCTTTCTTTACTAAGATGATGAGGTTGGGTAATCTACTGTTTTGCCTTGTGCAGTAATTTGGATGGCGAACAGTAAGACACGTCTAAGTGTCAGGCAATGCTACACAATATTCATTTTATTAAGTAGTTTTCGTTTGTGAAAACGTGTGTATAAATATATATATATATATATATATATATATATATATATATATATATATATATATATATATATACACACACATTAATTATACATATTATATATATAATATATATTTATATTATATATTATATTATATATTATATATTACACACACACACATATTTCTCAATAGCTTTTCGCTCTCTCATGTCATCGCTTTATTGCATGAAATATATATACACTGATACTGTTTCAACGGAGATACTCAGTGTGTTGCAGCAATAAACAGAAGGATGCAGTTCTGTACATATGTGATGAAGCGTTTGAAGTCAGCGTGGCCTTGCTTGATTTGATTTCTTTTTTTGAATTTGAATGGAGTCGTGTATTTGGTGGCGGTTTAACTGTCCTCGGTCACAGTATTAGTCCATATGGTACGGTTTAGATGTTAGGGAGTCGGTTCTGTGGCATGTCTTGCGTGGTGTCGTTGCTTGTTCAGATTGTCACATCTGGACAGGGCAGTGTCGGGGCTTCGGTTGCTTTAGTTCGGGGTTTATAGTTGCTGACGTTCTTCATTTTTTTTCTTCTTTTACTCAAAAGCCTCAGGGTGTGAGTTTCTGTTGCGAAACCAAACGTGCACAGCCGAGGGGACATGAAAAGACAAGTATGCAACGAGGGACATGCAAACGAAAAGCAAAGTGATCTAACCGTGTATTTATTGTTGTGTATTGACTCACAGAATTGTCTTTTCTTGTGTGCCTTGTTATTGGCCACTGTCATGTTTCTCGGTGCGAGGAACCCATACAGGAGAATGCCGGCAGTGAACACAACCACTTAGATCTTACTGTAAAAAAATGATACAGTAATCGAAATTCAATTTACAAATATACTTGCATGAGGAAGTCAGTAGTGTTTCATATTCTAATCAGCATTATGCGGCTGTGTTAGCTTAACAAACGACAACTGCAAAACCCGTAGAAAACCATAAACTCGATGGATAAAATTATTAAAACACACACATTATATATAAATTCATATTCTAACACCAAATGTAATATTGCATTTATTTTACTAGAATGAAGTAAAATATTATTATTATTATAATTATTATTATTATTATTATTATTATTATTTTATTATTATTATTTTATTATTATTATTTTTATTTGCAAACTACAAATTCCTATTACGACTTGATGGTTTGACAGAAGGCATCTGTTAAATTAGATTACATTCTGTTTTAGATAGTTAATTGTGTTTTTAAAATAATATAAAAAACGCACACAATGAAAATATGATGTTAAAAAGATTAATGTGGGCGCAATAACATTTTTAATTAGGTTATAAAAAAAGATGCACGGTAACTTATCACTGCTCAGAACAGTTTTATATTATTAGTAGTTCAGCAAAGTGTATTTGTTGTAAGTCTGTACCTATTTAAAGCAGCTTTCAGATTCATGTTCCTTGGGCTGCAGAGGTAACTTTATTTTCTGCAGTCGATGTGACTGAATGTACGCGTAACGTGCCGTCAAGACTGTAAACTAAACCTGCTGGCTCCGTGAGCATTCCTCCAGCTCGATTTATGAATGGAAATCCAGGGGTCTGGAGGTGGGAGAAGCGCACGGCGTAGAGTCTGTGCTGGAAGCTCTCTCGTTCACTTCTTGCAGCTCAGTTCGTGCAAAACAACCCAGTGCCACAGCCGTTCACCCATCAGCGGCTCCAAACAACGCAACGTGTGTGCGAGCGTGTGTATGACTGTGTGTGTGCTGCGGACACAAGCATCGACTGCTTGCTTTTTGGACTGTGAAAGAAGAGTAAAATAATGCCTCGGATGTGCGTGTTCACAGAAATGGTGCATGCAAGCAGAACTGAAAAAAAAGCTCAACGGGACTATGTGATTTTGTTTTAAAACCTTGCTTTAAAAAACCGTAGGCGTAAACGTTTTCAGTTCTAACGTCTATAACAAACATACAACTTAAAGAAATATGACTCCAAGCATATCAAAATGTACACCACCTCCCCCCCTATTGTCAGAAGCCAGAGTGGTTTTCATTAAAAAGGGTTTCATGCTCAAGTGCCTTTTTATATGCCATTCACAAAATATCAAGATGTTCTGTATAACTTGCTGTAGATGAACGGCTAGAGGCGCTCAGTTTTATCGGGTGATAATTTGCCATTAAATTCATAATTGTGTCCCGTATGTGGAAAACATGTTCTTTTAATACACTTAAGTTTTTTTTCTTTTGCAAAGCTGCATGCCAGCTCTAAAAAAAAATAAAAAAAAATACAGTAAATTAAAAAAACCAACCTGAAAGTGTTGGGTATGGCGGGCATGGTGTGAACAGGCGCGCCTAAAGAGAAACGCACAAAGCATAACACCTTACAAAATAAGCCTTGCTTTAGATTTAACAGGAAAACGTGTTTTAGTTGTGGTGTACAAACACTCCAAATGACCCATGTGACTAGGTAATATTGCATACAGCGCAGTGACAGCCTTTGTGATTTTAACACATATACAGCACCGTACACTTAAAACACACAACTTACTTTCACACTTAGGAACTTGGAGACAAAAACAAAGACAACAGGTCAGCTGGCACGTCTTTTTTCTCTGTTGCTGATTTACAGATCCAAGATTGCACCCCCAATCTCCCTCTCCAAAGTGAAATCCGTCATTATATATAAATACACACACACACACACACACACACGCGTATTTGCAGAGCTCAGAATTGCAGCACTACTGTTTCTGCAGCTACAGCTGCCCCGTGAAGTATTATCTTTCTAAGCACTGTTATGTATGAAATGAAGATATTTACTGAGAAATGAGTTTGAAGTTCTATTCCCTCCCACTCATCACACATGCTTGTGGAGGTTGAAACACAAGGCATATAGAGACACAGGGCCCGTTCTTGTAGATCACAGGAGAGGAATACACCCCGTGGAATGGGACAGGAGGAGCAAGAAACTGCTCCAACAATCATATCATTGCCGCTTCCTGTTTACAGATGCTTTTATTGTTTAGTCCTCGGAGACTGGAACTCTGCACTTGCTTCAAAATAGCTGGAGCACGCGCAGCAGGCTGTAGATAATATTCTTTTTCAGTTCTTGAATGAAATAATCGGGCCCACCTGGTTTATAAATGGAATCCAATTGTCTAAATATGCCAGGTAAAACGCCATTTGGTTTTCATTTGTCGTCTGTATATTCCCTGTCCAAGAAGATTCACAGCCTGCAGTCGAGCAATGCACTATTACCAGCGCGCTTTGAAAACACAGGATATACAAGTATATTAATAGACTAAACCTGGATTACCAGGATCAATAACATCAACGTGGCAAATTGTCAAGAAGAAATAAAGAGTTTTATATCCTTGTTTTAGTTTGACACATGAGGATCGAATGTAGATGACATAAAACCAGAGCAATACAAGATAAATAATAATAATAATAATAATAATAATAATAATAATAATAATAATAATAATAATAAAACAGATTGATAAAAAAGGAATATTTGTTTTTTCTTAAAGATAGATGTTTTATGCAATAACGGCATTATCAGGTGTTGGTAATGTGATAGTTTAGCAGGGTTTACAGTAATACTGTTATCTGTACAGCAAATGGAAGATGCTCTCATTATAGTAACTGGACTCTAGACCTTTACTCGCTGGATGCCTCTGTAAAGATCTGTATACAGAGAGAACAAACAGCACGATACTGAAGACGGAGACGTGTCTGCCACTTCCTCCTCGTTCACTCTCAAAGGCCGGTATCGACAATAATGATATGAATCTTTCAAATGACTTGACAATATCGTATTGCAAGCGCCATTTAAACAGCTTTAATAAAGGGGGTTGAAATGTCGCTGTGTAAGAAGGATATATATATATATATATATATATATATATATATATATATATATATATATATATATATATATATATATATATATATATAAACGTAATCCAAACATTAATTAAATGCAAGCATTAATTAAATTGTAAATTACTCGGTTATTTTACTGCCCAATTAATTAAATTAAAGAAGACAGTATCGGTATCAATTGAAAGGATCACTGTGGCAAGATGTCAGTTTGTCTAATTGGTTCCCCACAGAAAGTATTTAACTGTACACAGAGGGTGCATGAAATACATTATTTTGTCAGTGTGCGTTTATGATTATCACACACGCGAATACAGAAAATGGGTCCTTTGTGGATGGCTTTTTGAAACGCGTGCATCTGTGTAGCAGGTGTGGGCAACAGTGCACCAGAACTCATTTCAAGTACATCACAAAGCTGGTTTCAAAACCGAAATTGCAGAAGCGGCTCTGCACGAAAAAGACTGCTCGAGAATCTCAGCTCGTGGCACTCACGAAGGCAGCGCGAGTCACAACTTTCAGTCTCTCAGATTAGCAATGTGAGGTGAGGATTCAGACTGTCAAGTGATTTAATACTGTGTGCAAGCGAGCAGCGAGGTCTGTACACACACACACATACATAATATAATATATGATATATATATATATATATATATATATATCAACAACAAAAAACATTGAAGAAAATGCATTAAATAAAACAACTATAATAATACTAATATTATAAAATGTGTTAATACAGTATATAAAGTCTGTCGAGGTCCAGTAGTAAAGTCTTGCTTGCTGGAGATCCGGAGTTCTATATTCAGTAGCCCAGGTGCGGTGTTTTTTATCTGATAAATCTTTATCTGATAAAAGGTAGTCGGTAGAAGCCAGAAAAAGTGATGTCATTGTTTTTTTATTAAGTGCCCAGAGGGGCTCACGGAACCCCCCTCCAATCACAAATAGAAGATGAAATATAAATGCTGGCATTGACATCAAACCTGGTCATAGGGTCTCAGACTAAACAGCCGCGGGAGAGGCAGAGCGCTGCGCACTCCGGCAGCAGTGCGAGTCAGTGAGGGGGACACTAGTGTGTGTGTGGCAGCCTGGAAGCGTCGCAGCTGCGGCTGCAAACGACCTGCTCAGGTAACGCAGACTTGCACAGGTGATTTCATTATAAACGCGGAGCTTTATTACAGTATCACTGCATGCATGCACGCCTGTATGTATGTACCTGTGTGTGTGTGTGTGTGTGTTAAATGTTTTTCAGCAAAAGTATTACTGAATTTATTTTTCTTAATTCATAAGACAAGCTTTTGTGTTAATACTGGTTAGTATAAAATATACATACAGGTGATTTATGTAGGCGTTGTTTTTAATGTAATTATATATATAGAACAGGATTTTTTTTTTTAGTGAATTCTGTTACCAGTAGCTCAACCAGATATTTTATTTTTGATTTTTTTATGGTCCATTAATCTGCACTGTAAATTGAGTTTACAGCTACTACAAATGAATCTTTACAAATTAATAACACGTTGAGTCTTGTATAAACTATTTCAAGATAGACGACCTAGTCGTGTCGTTATTAATTAACAATGCTGTTATTACGGTATCTTTGTTATTTAATTGTGCTTGCTAATTCTCTAAATTCGCAGTTATGTGAATTATTTTAATTATTAGTACAGTAAACTTACCGTTAATTTTGCGTCCGTTGCTATGGTGTTAGACATGTGACCGTTGAGTAGACGAGCTCGAGCGCTCTTCAGCTCGGGCTGGTCCAGGTGTGTGTTTGTCCACGTGGGCTCCTCGCGTGCTCTGCAGGAGCAGGTCAGGATCAACTTTTGCAACCTGCAGATTTTTCATACCTTTTTGTTTGTTTTTGTGCTTCAGTTCAGATGCATGCTTTCCTAACGTGCATGCATGCGTGCACCCATTAAAACCATCTTAAATGTTATATTATAAGGCATTTTTAGGGTATGAGTTTTGTCTGGCTGGTGGATTAGTTCAAGCAGCGTTTTATTTACTTCTGGAATTTAAAATGTTTCCTAATTCCAGTTTAATGCCAGTGTCACTATTTTATTTTTATTTTTTTTACAGTAAAGCAGCAACACAGTGTATAGTGTGTTTGTTTGTTTAATATTTTGAACACCTAACTAGACAGATAT
Organism: Acipenser oxyrinchus oxyrinchus; assembly: GCA_030684275.1. Classification (NCBI taxonomy): domain Eukaryota; kingdom Metazoa; phylum Chordata; class Actinopteri; order Acipenseriformes; family Acipenseridae; genus Acipenser; species Acipenser oxyrinchus. The sequence continues at coordinate 22,586,324 of CM060272.1, forward strand.
TCTGTATTTAAGAAGACTATTTTATTTTATTTTATTTTTTTTAAATGATATTTTTGAGTTACATTATGGGCAGGGTTGGGGAGAAGTCCTGTTTGTCAATTCCAATTCCATTTCAAATTCAACGGACTCCTCTATGCTGTTGTGAACTTTAGGTGTAAAGGAATGAAAGCTAGAAACCCTGTATGGCACATTCATTACCGTATTTGAAACCATGGAATTGCTTTACATGTGAATCTAAACCGATGAAGCAGAGAGGAGTTGGTGCGTTAGCAGTTTCGTTTGTGTGTGTCTCAAGTCACGTAAAAGGTGGTTAAAATGCTGGGAAGGAAACTGCCCTGGTTGTGTGAATGCGTAGGTGAGCTGCTTTTTATTTCTCTTCTCTGTATTTAGAGCCCTCAGCCCTCACAGTGCAAGCACCCTTTCCTTGTGTATGGACACTCACAGTGGAGTCTGGTCAGGGGGTCTCACTTGGTGAATGTGTGCTCCCAGCTTCTCTCTTAGTGACTGTGGGCCTGGTTCACAAAACTTTGTTTTTAGTTGTGCTGGGATGAAACAGGCGTTCACAATTCTGAACTGACACTGCTTGAAATGTATTCCGATGCAAACGTGACCACGTTTAGCATTGATTCTGATAACATTAATGACAGTATCAAAGAGATACCAGGCACAGCAGCAGCAGCACCTGCATAACTGAGGTCTTTAATAAACCAGCACGCATTGTACCATGCAGTCGTGCTGATTCAAAGTGAAAGAATATTTGTTTAAATGATTTACACTTTTGTTTTTCGGAGTCCTGTTTTGAAATAAGCATGCTATCTGAAACCTTTGTGACCTTTTAATTATCATGAAATATGACAAAAAAAAAAATCCTTTGTGTCCAGTAGTGTCCACATTCTGACGAGGTGTCTTTTAAAAGCAGTTTTATTTGCTTGATCTCTAGGTGACTGGAACTTTTGATGTAGGATTGATGGTAATTCATCCACAGTCCATAATCTGACTCATGAATGTTTTGCAAAAACATACCAAACAAACCAACAGTAAAACTAAAATGTTTGTACACTCGACAAAAGTTTTATTCTAAAACATTTACTTGACTGCTTTTTTTAAAAATTATTTCTAAGCTTTGAGACTGTTTACGGTATTGACTGAAAACCAACAAAATTCTAGAACTTTTTCACAAACATTTGTTCGCTGAATGAGGACAGAATATCACTGTTTGTAAATCTAGCAGTCAGTGCACTGCATTTACAACAAGGACAGCATTTAGCACAGCCAGCTTGTTATTCAAAGTCAGTAATGGGAGGGAGGGAGGAAGCATGAACAGAACCAGGAATATAAACAGATCCATGCTGTAGGATTCAATGCGAAAGAAGTGCTTTACGGTTATTGTATAAATGTGTGCAGTGCAACTGCCCTGCTATTCTAATGTTTTCATGTCTAGATGTTCCAATAATGCCAAGATAGATTTTTTAATTTTGTTCCGAGCCTTCCGTTTCCAGCATTCCAACATTCCGTAAGCGACGCGGTGTCCATGTAGACCATCTCGTGAGACAGCCTGTAAACTACATACGAAATCTGAGCAAAAAAAAAAAAAAAAAAAAGTTATGCCACATTCAATAAGAAAGCGTGCATAAAAAATGTCTTCCAAAAATTACAAAGCAAATGCCCCACAATGGCGGCTTTTTTTTTTTCATTGGACCATAACCGTGCCGTCCACAAAATGCAAAGATCTGCATAAGTGACATACATCGGGATTCCCCTGTACTGTCCTTTTTTTCCTCATATGAAATTGTCAGCTGTTCATCACTACACTTTGAGTTGGGCGATACTGTTGCACGTAAAATGGCTGCTATATTTAGTCCAGATGCAGTCATAAAGGACTGCATTTGAAAAACCAAAAGAAAGAACTTTCTCTGCAGAGAGGATCTGGCGTAGCTTGCCAGGTTTTTCATTGTTTTAAAAGATACTAGATTGACAGCACTGGAGGCTGAGAAAGCACAGTCATCTTCTTCCTCCAAACTGCCTGCCTGGACAGGAGGGAGCACATTTTGTCTTGGGGTGACAGGGTCTCTCCTTGCCTATCCAGTCCTTGGCCTCTTTGATCGTCTGCAAAAGTGCCAATCCGTTGCAAATTCTTGCCATTTTTCACTTACTACCAAGAACTAATTTGACATTTTTGACTTGTGCTGTGCACATCTGCATTTCCATTGTTTGCCTTTTCTGCTTGTTTGAGTTGCAAAACACTAGCCGGTTTCTCTACTAATCCAACTGCAAAAGTTTGAGAAAATGGGCCAATTTCTGTAAACTATAATTTTGTAACCCGTATTACTGTGGCTCTAGGAACCTAAGTGCTTTCCTCCTAGCAAATTTCAAATTCAGATTTATTTATTTAACCAGGACTGAACCCTTGAGATAGACATCTACTTTTCAAGGGTGTTCATACTTTCAAGGGGGAGCATACTACACTGAAGTAGGCAGAAATCCTAAACGTCTGTCTGCCTTAATCTGGTTGAAAATGAGTGTTTTAATGGCTTGTGTTGTTGTTTTCGTCTTGTTGCGGACAGGTGGAGGGCTGACGACAATGCTGGATGCTATGGAGGTCCCGAGTCACGCTAGACACCTGCTCCTGCAACTCAACAACCAGCGGACTAAAGGCTTCCTGTGCGATGTCATCATCGTGGTGCAGAACGCCCTCTTCCGGGCTCACAAGAACGTCCTGGCCGCCAGCAGCATCTACCTGAAGTCCCTGGTGGTCCACGACAACCTCATCAACCTGGACCACGAGATGGTGAGCCCCGGGATATTCCGCATCATCCTGGATTACATCTACACCGGCCGGCTGAACGAGGGGGACCAGGCCACCGAGCAGAACCTGGGGGCGGTGCTGGCAGCGGCCAGCTACCTGCAGCTCCTGGACCTGGTGGCTCTGTGCAAGAAGAAGCAGAAGCGCAATGGGAAGTACGGACACTTCCGCTCCGCCACCTTCTCCCTGTACGGGAAAATGACGCGGGGGGGCGGCGGCGTTCGGACCTCGACCCCCGTCATCCAGTCCTGCTTTTCTGGGGCAGGGGACCCTCCAAGGAACCCCCTTAAAATGCCTCCCGTCGAAGCCGTGCTCCCTCACCCCTTGACCACTCACACAGGGGAGCTTTACGCCCCCTCCTCTCAGGGCAATCATGTCTACCAGAACCAGCACCAGCAAGGGATCCGGCTCTCCGAGAGGGACTGCTCGCCGATGTACGGCTTGGACTTGACCAAAAAGAGCCCAAGCTCTCAATCCCAGCCCTCTTCCCATCACCACCACCATCACCACCACCACCAAGACGGTGGCCACGAGAACAGGGTCGACCCCCAGCAGTTAGGCTCCGGCCGCGAGAGCCCTCTCCCCACTCTGCTCGACACCAACGGCGGCCACTATACCAGCAAAGAGCAGAGCCATCACTTCCACAACGGCATGGAGACAGACGACCACCCTTTGTCTCAGCTAGCCCACCCCCACCCCTCCTCCTCCCTGACCCCCCAACCGCACACCCACAATCAGGAACCATTAGGGGGCGCCCCCAGTCCCGGATCTGACCTCCACGGGCAGCCTGAGCCAGGGCAGGAAGTTCCCGAGAGAGGGGGTGGGGTTTACCGCTGGATGAAGCACGAGCAGCTTTCGGGGTACCCCGAGAATGAGGAGGACTGCGAGCGAGAGAAGGACCCCCAAAACGCAATAGGAGGATCTGAGGACAAGAAATCCGAGGGCTCGCTCCTTTCCCAGCACGCCCTGGCAGGGGGCCGCTACCCGGCCTCCCTGGGGTGCGATGCGGAGGACGACAAGAGCGGGACGAGTGAGGAGACGGGCAGCAGCGACGGACCCTCCCCCCCGGGGAACGCAGACCGCTTCCACCTCGCCTACGAGCCGGAATCCTTCGGGGACAACCTGTACGTGTGCATCCCCTGCGGCAAGGGCTTCCCCAGCTCGGAGCAGCTCAACGCCCACGTTGAGGCCCACACCGAGGAGGAGCTGTACAGCAAGGACTCGGGCGGGGAGCTCGGGGGTGTCGGCGCCAACAACAGCCTGGCAGGCGGCTACCTGGACAAACCCAGCCCGGGCCTGCCGGGGGAGATGATCCGCCCGTACCGCTGCGCCAGCTGTGAGAAGTCCTACAAGGACCCGGCCACGCTGCGGCAGCACGAGAAGACGCACTGGCTCACCCGGCCCTACCCGTGCAGCATCTGCGGCAAGAAGTTCACGCAACGAGGCACCATGACGCGCCACATGCGCAGCCACCTGGGCCTCAAGCCCTTCGCATGCGACTCCTGCGGCATGCGCTTCACGCGGCAGTACCGGCTCACGGAGCACATGCGCATCCACTCCGGAGAGAAGCCCTACGAGTGCCAGGTCTGTGGGGGCAAGTTCGCCCAGCAGAGGAACCTCATCAGCCACATGAAGATGCACAGCGCCGGGGGAGGAGGCGTGGGGCTCGATGGCAAGACCAAGGTGGAGTTCATGGAAGGCATCTACCCGCTCAGCAAGTACGCCGACCCCCTGGGGCTGAAGCAGGAGAGGGCCTCGGAAATCCTGGTCCACGCCTCCCAGCACCTGCTCGCCGACTCTAAAGCCATGGAGAGTCTCTACCCGCTCAGCAAGTTCGCAGCCTCCCACCTGGGCCTCGGCCACGAAAAGGCATCGGAGGTCCTGAGCCAGGCCTCCCACCTCTCCGGAGGGGAGCTGCGAGCGATCGACAGGTTCTCACCGAGTTAAAAAAAAACCCAGCAGCTCCGCAATCAAAGACAGCTAGTGAGCGCTCTATAACACAAAGCCAAAGCTGAACCTTAATAAGATTCAAAACAACTTGTATCTGCCCTAGTGCCATGGCGTTTCACTGTGCTATTTATGTTTTAGAAGTATGACGAACCCACAGAACAGTATTTTGTATCTCGACTGTTCATGAGCTAACGAGCCAAAACAAAAAGACAATGCCATCTCCTTAAACCTGTGTATTCAATATCTTAACTATATACTGTATATATACATATATAAAAGACAAAAACGAAAAGCACATAGCCTCTCCTCAAGGCTCTCGAGAACTTGCACTCTGGTTATTTAGGAAGAAAAAGTCAATGATGCTGATGAAAAGCCTTCAGGATTATACAGTCAGTGGAAGAAGTTGAGAATTTGATTTTTTTTTTTTTTTTAAATCTCATTAATGACAATGCAATTACATATGAATCAACACCCAGATACCTACCGAACCCTTTAACCCATTTGAACCCCTGTGAAGTAATCGGCTAACATTCCTCCCTTGCTTATGTTACTCGTGCGTTCATGTGAACATGATGCTGGTTTGGGGTTAACTGTCACAAAGCGTGGAACGCAGCATTAATTTCGTTTGCTTCGGATGAATTTGAATGCAGTTACTAATATGTAATTGCAGTGTCAGTAATGACTTTTTAAATAGTGTTAACTACATTTTAATGAGGTGCTGGATTCCTTACTCCCCTAAGCTACACAGAATTATTGACCGGACCCGATCTCCCCCAAACACAGGGAAACGTGAACTTTTGGTGAATTTTAATATGATTTTGTATTAAGTATTATTTTCTAATCCTGTTTTTTTTTTAGTATTTGTTCCAAAGTTTAATGAAGCAGAGGCTTCAGATAGATGAGGATTCAAAACTGCTCACAGGAATGAAAAGTAAAACAACTGATCAAATCTAACGTACAGTACATAGCACTGTCTAGAAATAAACCATTCGGAACAGGAAGAGCTCCTTTGCAAAACTAATTCACCTTTTTTTTCCCCCCCTGCAAAGATACTGGTTTTGAGTTATTTTAGTTCATATCAACAGCAAACATTTTAACCAAATGCAAAACATTTATATACAGGGTGATTAGAAAGTAAGTTTACTACATCAAAGCACCATGTCATTGATGTGGTAAATTTACTTTCTAGTCACTCTGTTTATATATATATATATATATATATATAATTTTTATTTTTATTCTGCTGGTTGCAGCACAAGTCTGACTCCAGCTGTTTAACTTTCTGTTACTGTGAGAGCCGTGCAGTACTGTGCACACGCAGGCCCCGTGTCGAGGATTTAAAGAACTAATTGGACCTTTCTCTCTGAATCCCAAGGGCTGGGAAGGGGGGTCATTCTCTCCACTTGTTCCATGTATTTGACAAGGCTGAACTCCAGCTGGCCATGCAGTGCGTGTTCAATTGGGAGCGCTTGTTCACAGTCCTGGATTCTGCACCAGCCTCAAAACCGTCACTGCCTCTGATCCAGCGATGATTCTAGGCAAGCTTGAGTTTAACCCACTGGCTTCCATCCAACTCCGATTAAAAATAAATAAATAAATAAATAAATAAATAAATTTTTTGTTAATGGGCTGAATAGCTGTAATATTTTAAGGAGAGAAGCAGGCAGTGTTGCATTGCACAGGAGAAATAATGATCATCAGGAGTATCATGCTTAATAATGCTCCCAAAAAGCCAATGCACTTTTAGCTGTTTCCGGCAGCCGTTTGCATGCATCGCATGATCAGAACCAAAGCTACCCTTGGCCTGGGCTGCAGATAAGGAGGTTCGCTTAGCGGCTCTTTCGCTTGCAGAGGCTGATTGAATTGTCTTCTTCACCACTCTGTCACCTCCGGAATTAATTCTCACACCAGGACCTCCTAAACCGACTTTCACCACGCAAGCGTCTGACCTTCCCAAATCAAACTCTGTGCTAGTACTGGGAGCTAGACGTCACAACTGTAAGTAGTCTTCTACCATTAACATATTAAAATCAATCAATAAATAAAACCACTATGCTCTTCAAGCCAAAGTATGTTATTTGAGTAATTATGCAGTGAAAATAAAATAACCAAACTTCTTTTGCAACCAAAGAAAAAGTTGAAATACCGAAGCGCAGTCTGTCTGCCAAAACCAGCTAGCGAATGAATATTTCTTGCCTCACAGTCAATGTTAACTTACTGGATTATTACAGTTCCAGGTGTACCAACAGCAGTATTTGCAGGGTGGGTGGATGGGGTTATGCAGCCTTATTGTTTCAGCCCCTGTAATTAATACTTTCTGGGTCCCTAAACCCAAGAAAAAAGGTTATTGTGTGATTAATAAATTACAAACATGCCCTTCATTGACATGTATAGAGCAGGGACCTGGAGGCTCTATCTGTGGTAAAGGGAATCCAGCACTCTCACTAGCATATCAGTGTTTGCTTTTTAATTTAATAATAAAAATATATCGATTTTGCAAAATTGCAAAAGGAAAGAAAAACAAAAGTGAAACTGATTAATACCTCAGGACTGAAGACTTCATTTTTTTTTTCTAAAATGGGATCCAAAGCTAATAATAATAATAATAATTTAAAAAAAAATTAATAAATAAATTAAGGAAATCAAGCCAAAGTCTTAAGGGCAGCACTGAGTGAAGGGGAGGGAGGGTGACGTGGGCTTCACCCCCCCCCCCCATTTTGAGGTCTCCTGTACCCCATTCTCGTGTGGACCAGCTGTCCTGATAACCTGTGATCAGCTCATAGACGCTTTTAAAAAAAACAAAAAAAAACATTCATGAAATTTCTTGAAATGTGCTTGAAGCTACAGATTTCTTTTTTTTGTGTTTGTTTTATTCTATTAAGGCAAAGTCAACTTCATCAAGATTAAATGTTCATTGGTGAGTTTTAGTCTTACAGTAACAGTGTTAACTGAATATAAACTGTGCAGGAATTGTATTTCTTTTTGGAACAGTTTTCAGTTGTTTAAATGTTAACATTTTTAACAAGTCCTGTTTTTTCACTTTTAAAAAACTTGAACGACCAAAAACAGCACAACTGAAAACTGTTCTTCATCTAGCAGGGACGTCACATATGCCACTAATAGCCAATGCCAGGGCAGCTCAGGGTTCGAGGGCCTGTCTTCAAACAGAAACCTATTTACCCTCTTTCATGTTTTTGCATTGTGTTCCCTCCTAAATCAGGATATGACAGCACTGTATTAAACACACTGTCACAGCGCTGCACAGACAGTGGTTTCCATGGCTGTAGCTGACAGGGTGAGAGATGGATGAGAACACACGGGTAGAGACAGAGATAGATACATGTGGTATGAAGGCATTCAGATGGATAGAGCCTGGTGAAGATGTTCCGAGCTGGTGTGTAGTCTTGGTCAGACATTCTCAATCTGCATTGCTTTCCATTACACTTGACAAGAGACCGCATCTTTACACTGTGGTAATGCATGTCAGACTTCAGAGGAATTGAGATATATATATTATTTAAAGATATATATACAGTATTTAAAATCGGACAGCGCTGCTTCAGTTGTGAACAACCTGGCCACACCTCAGTTTTATTGGCCGTTAAAAAAAGAATATTGTGTCTGACTCTGGAGTGTTCGGAGGTTCTAATTGTTCAGAGGTTCTGCTTTATCATGCATGCTGTAAACAGTAAGCCGTTATCTGCTTAATCCACCCTGACAATCTACAGCCAATGTTTTAGGCTGTGTAGGAGAGACTTTATCTGGAATGGACTGAAAACAGCCAAGGGCATAATTAGCAAAGGGATTCTAGCCATGCTCTTTTCTAAATTCTTCACGAGGGCTGCATGCCCAAACGCCACCTAAAGATTCTCAGCACTGAATAGTATAGTTTAAAGGTCTAGTTGGAGCAGAAACCTGGACTGGAATTCCCCCCAAGTGGATCAGGGTCGGGCACCTGTTCTGTATCCTTGGACGTCTAATGCAGGGTGTCAGATTGTGACAATTCAAGGGGAGCATTCAGGTTCACAGTACAGTTACTGAAAACACTCATTTGGTTGGTTCTGCTAATTACTGCATTACCTAAGTTATTAACCACTTATAAAAGTGTCTTCCAAAACCGTACTTGAACTGTCTGCTGTACTTTTACACCCTGCTTACTGGAAAGCAGGCAGAAATGTTTTTGCTGTTTTTCTTTTCCATTTAAAAATATATTTTTATATATATATAAAAGGTCAGACTTTTTAGCTTCAGCCAGACTGTCAGTATAGAATGTGATTGTTGCAAAGGAATGAAACTGCCCCAGGATAGGATTTCAGAAAAGTGTGAGTCAGATGGGGGACTTAATGTCGACTTGGAAGAGAAATGTATTAGATCTCAGAACATGCTTCATGTCGACTTGGAAGAGAAATGTATTAGATCTCAGAACATGCTTCAAGATATTCAATTAGATCTCAGAACATGCTTCAAGATATTAACTGTGGGACTGCTTAGTGGTTAATTCACGATTGGGAAGTTTTGAGGATTTTAGTTTTTTTTTTTTTTTATAGTTCAGTGTGCAAGGACTCTTCTCAACTTCACTGCCCTCGATATTTGATATTTTACAAAACCTCCAGCGCCATGTGCAAATCAGCCAGCGAACCAGAGCCAGAGCGCTGCGTGTGAAACGCTGCATATTGAAACGGACCGATTTCTCAGTGCAGCTCTCTCTCTCTCTCTCTATCTCTCTCTCTCTCTCTCATGTGTGGGGCAGGCAGGAAGCGCTCAGGGTTTCTCTTCTCAATTGGATAAACAGGGCGCACAGCGGGGCGCTGCTCTCATTGTCTGACAATGGGAGTGAGACTCGCCTCCTGACCCCGCTCCATTCACGAAATCTTAACAATGTTTGCTTTTAAGTTATTTTTTATTTTTTTTTTCTATTTGAGGAAAAAAAAAAAAAAAGTTGTGTCAAGTTTTGTAAATAGCCTTGCTGAGTTCTTTGCCTCTGGGATCATTCACTTCCGATTCATTTCCAGTCATTGTGCCCCTCTGCTTGTTTGGGACACTGCAATGACTATACAGGGGGTTCAGAAGACTGGGTTTGGGGCAGCAAGCTTTAGGACGTGTTGTAGGTCTGGAGAGACAGTTATAGATGGTTGTAGGAAAAAAAAAATAACAAGGTGTGTTAGATTAAAAAAAAGAACAAAATATTTACAAATAAGCTGTTTAGCAAAATATCAGCTGCTATGACAGGACCGCCCGTTACTAAATGAAGTGCCTCTATTACAGCTATTCACTTACACTGCGATTCAAAAAGCCTATGAATACAGTGGCGTTTAGTGGTGCGACAGTGGTGGGAGGTGAACACTTGGAAGACAGGTGCCATGTTGGTGAAAGACAGCAAGAACTTCCGTAAGAAAAATACAGTAAAATACAACAGTATGAAATCTGTGGTGAGTTGACTTTGCCTTACTAAATGTCTCGTTAACAGCAGAAACCAAATCCGGTTTTGTACAAAATGAAAAAAAAAAAAAACGAATAAATGAATAATTATTAAATAAGGCAGTATTTTAGCATGAAATGCAACTTGCCACTAAAGAAAAAAAAAAAACTAATGTTTTAATCATGTTTTCCTTTGCAGGGATTTGTATTAAAAAAAAAAAAATCTGCTAAAAAGGTTGAATCTGTGATTGGGGTAGGACTGTGCAGCAGTCTGCTCTGTGGGCCAAAGCAGCTGTCAGCTAATACAGTGCAAGATACCCCGTCCAGCTGTTCCTGTTTCTGTTACTGTGGGGCAAGAGGGCGGGAGTGGGATCACTGCTGCTTAAGGATCTTTATTATATCCAGCTGTGAAATATTTACTCCAAAAAAATGCACAATTCTGTGTTTCAGTATTTAACAATTTCCGGCCTCCCATCTCTCTGCTTTAAATTGCTTCAGCTCCCTCCCTCCCTTCTAGTCCGTTAGGACAAACCACTCGGCCACACTGCCTAGTTTCCAGTACCCCCAGCTCCAACCACTAGGCCACATATCTTCCCAGTCCCTCAGTTATAACCACTAGGCCCCACAGTTTCTCTCCCAGCTCATCCCCAGCTCTAACCACTAGGCCAGACGGCTTTTCTCCCTCCCAGTTTTAACCACTAGGCCACACGCTTATCCAGCCCCTTGATTCTAACCACTAGGGCACACTGCATCCCTCCCCCTCTCCCAGTCTCTCCTCCCTGCCCGCTAACCCATGCTGCCTCCCTTCTCTTGAGATGAGAGCTCTAGGCCAGCCTGCCTTCTATGCGACCTCCAAAGCAGAGCCAAGACTTCCTGTCTTGTTCCATCTTGGCTGAGGTTGTTTCCTGTGTTGCTCGCTGGAATGCAGCACAGAGAGCACGGTTGTGCACTGAGATGCAGCCCCCAGTCTCCAGGCTCCAGTCTGCGGCAGCAGCAGCAGCTGTGTCGGGCACAGGGGAGGGGGTACTGCCCCGGTGCTGCCAGAGCCAAAGAAAACACATTCAATAAATGTGTGTGCGTCCCTCTGGCTGAAGAGACGCTAAATCGGAGTGTTTGCTTCGAAGAAACAGTGCAACAGTCTTTACCAGATTTGTTAAACTACAAATGCAGATTAAGGGGTAATGCTATTATTTTATTATGGGCAGCTGGCCCTTTTTAAAGGACTATCCATGCTAGACTAGAGGAACCTGTGGAAATAACTATTTCAGCCAAGTTTAAAACTGCCTTTAAAAAGAGTTGTGGTTTGAAAGCGAGGGAGTGTATGTGCGGGTCTACCAGGGCAGCACTGAATGACCTGCGCACCAGCATCTCCACCCTTAGGCAGGCCCACCTTCCCCTGGCACTCGGTTTAGGCCACACAGCGTGGCAAACTGGCAGGGCCGTCTCTGCAAGGACATGGGGTCGGGCAGGCAGAGAGAGAGAGCAGCGTTTTCACAAGCTCCCTCTGTTGCTCCTATGGAGCGGGCACGGAGCTGGGATGCCAGTTAGCATGGGATGCCAGTATACACACCGTGTGTACTGTAGCTTGGCATGGCTAACTGGCAGCTAGAGCATGGAGCTCAGGGGAGCGAATTAGAGCATTTCTAAAGATACAAAAGATATACATTTAAAAGAACATTTCCTGGGATGGCTGTTGCTCGAGTAACAATTATTATTTGAATACTGGACACAGAGAAGAGACTGCAGCATACACAATACAAGCTCCTTCTTGATAGCTTCACTTCACAAGCTGAATGTGACTATGAGTGCCGTAACGTCATGCTAATGAAGTACGCCGTTTACTTTATTTTGTATTATAAAAAATGATTAACTTACCAAAAACTCTGAGGGGTGTTAACTCAGCAAAGGAACCTCAAACTCACTGCTCCTCTCTCCTCTCCTCTCTCAGCACACTGGCTTCAGCACAGTAACAGAAATAAAAGCACTGGAATTTAAGCTGACAGCTAGTGTATTTTACAGGATTACACATATTAAATAGTTTTTTCATAAACCATCACATCTGTAAAGTTTTTTTTTGTTTTTTTTGTTAATAAACTTGTAAAGTTTTTTTTAAAAGTAATTTGCAATACACAACACCAAAAACAGTATTTTTCTAAAAAAAAAAAAAGTCAAATGTTAAATTTGTTTTTATTTGCATTAATAACAAAAAAGTGAATGTATTTATTGCATGTTAAGTGTTTTATATTTCAATGTTTTGTTTGTATAAAATTCAAATGGTGGGACTTTTTTTTTCTTCTATTTTCTATGTTTTAATAAAATGTGGGCTTTTTTGTACTTTTTTTTATTTTAAAAAGGCCAGAATGAAAATGTAATTTTTGTTTTTCTATACTTAACACCAAAAATGAGCAATAAAATGTTTTTGTTTTTTCGTTTAATCACAAAAGCTGAACATTTCTTATGTTGTCACTTTCAGTCATGACAGGCTAGACAGCAGAAGCACGATAACAGCCAATCATTACAGGCGCTTCGGTACCCAAGGCTGCCGTGCTGAATCAGTGTCCTGTCACTGACTGTGGAATCCTATTGACTCTGTTACACAGGGGGTCCCATTAGTCGAGGGATCGTGGGCAGAATTGTTAAGATTGGTTGACTTTCTGTTTCTTTCAGCTGTGAAATGTCTTTAACCTTTTCATGCATGGGGACAGAAAAAAAAAAAAAACCTTCTTGTCTTTACAGGGGGACATATGGGAGATGCAAATGCATGATGACCTCATATGAGGGTCCCCCCCTATAGAAAAGCAATGGAAAGAAATGGAAAAAAACTACTTTTTCAGTGTGCATGAAAGGGTTCAGCACAGAGGAACGAATTCAGATCGCCGCCTGATTGAACAGTGAACATGCTAAATCAGAGTAATACATGATATTGCCAATGATACCGGACTTGTAGGGCACCTTGTAGATTCACACCTAGTCTACAGACCGCTCCACCTGTTCTTTCTAGATCTCAGCCATAAACCAGCAGCCCCAGCTCCTCTCTCTGTCCACAGCAAGAGCTGCTATTACACAGAGGGCTTTAAGAGCTCTGGCATTACCAGGTGCCTGGAATTGGGGTGCCTATGCACTCCAACACGACAGACGATACAGCAAATTCACATGCGCTACCCACCCACACAAAAGTGTGTACTAAAGAAGAGTGACCTTGGTTAAAGATCATCAGAAGAGCAGGGAAGCAAATCCAACCAAACACACTATAAAAAAAAAATACAAAACATTTTAAAGCCAACCTTTTTATTATTAATAATAAAGAGAAAAAAAATAAAAAGGAAAACAAATCATTTACAAGGCAAAGCATGTCAGAGGGCAGTCAGCGTGGACTACACTGTGCGGCTGAACGTAACCCGACACTAAGTGCACCGAAAACAGCTTTCCGTCAAAACCAACCCAACCTAAATCTGCTCCACATTACAGCCCGCACCCCACCCAGCCCGCCACACACCACATGCAAGAGCAGGAACACACAGCAACACTCTGCTTCTGCACAACTTTTCACTGCATTTCGTTTTTCAAGGTGGTCCAAAGAGCCAGGGGCAGCGCACTGGCTCAGCAGGATTGAAGTTTATTAGGAAACTACCTCCATTCCGGCTGCAGCAAGAAGCTGGCTATAAAGCCAGAATGGTGAGCATAGGGAGGCAGGTTCCTCATCTCTGTAACTATGCAGGTGTGCGGTCAAGAGTACACCTGCATAGTTACAGAGATGCAGGTGTACTCTTGACCGCACACCTGCATAGTTACAGAGATGGAGGTGTGCGGTCAAGAGCACACTCTGGGATGACGTCAAGACACATTGGTAAAAGAACAGGGGACGACACGGGTATAAGATATTAGTCCAGAGGAGGAAAGCAGAACTAAACCAACAGCTTCTGGAACGGATGCTTGAAAGTGAGGCATCTGACATCCGAGCCAAGGCTGGCTGTATTTCCACGATACTGACTCGAACTCGCTTAAAAAATCACTTCCAGAGCCTGAGCTTGAAATGGTGGGCTTGGGCCTGAGTTCATCCTGCAGGCGTTTCTTGTTTATTTTAATTGTAACAGAGCCCATTGCAGCCCACGGTTACAGTGCTGGGCAGCTAAGAATTGCAGGTTGGGTTGATTATTAAGGCAATGACAGTTCCGGAAAACTGAGTTGAAAACCCACCAAACTTAATTTAAAAATCAGAGCCCCGAACAGTACGTTGGAATTAGTTTGAAGCGCCCCCAGTATGAGGTAAGACATTGACAATAGCCAGTCCCAGCTGTTATCGCTACAAAGCATCTGTGCTTCAATCTGCTTTCCTCGTCTTTAACAAGCAGGAAAAAGAATGGACTTCCTCAAGCTCCAGCTCTCTGAACCACCTTATAACACATGCAACAGAAATGCTCTTTGCAGCATTTCAACTCGAAAAATAAACATACAGAAAACATCTAAACTAAAAACGTCTTGAATTAGAAAACAAACATATGTACAGTACGCATCATCCTCTGTGAACTGAAAGGTCGCTAGGCCCTCAAACTTAGCTCTTTTTTTATTGCTTATAAATGTTCGCTGTCTAAAGGAAACATGAGAATAAAGTCTTAAAATGTCTTTAAAAAAAACAAAAAAACTCAAAAAAACAAAAGTAGAGCTAACGTCTGTATTTATAGAGCGTTTAACTGATGCGCTATAAAGGGGATGTTAAAGGCCAGTCCCCATCGACACTACAGGACTGCACTTCAAGATAAACTGCACAGGCTCACCACACCTGTACTTGCACTCGTTCACAGATAGCAACTGAAACTCTACTTTAAAACTGCATTTCTTTACTCAATACCTTTTTAAATCTGCAGGCTACCTAATATCAATTTATTGATACCAATATCTACTCCTGCTTTATTTAAAGTATGGAGTAAGCCAATTAAAACGAAAGTTTAATATATAAATCTTTGGTGATTTTCTTTCTGGCTCCTGTCAAAGTACCCCTGCTGTAGGTCACAAATATAAGGTGCTCCACGACAACAACCCCCCCAATATTCCTCAGTCTGATTGTATTGCTTAAACTTTGCATATTAGGAAAATGGTTTAAAAAAAATAAAATAATAATAAATAAAGCCAACAACAACTGAAAAAAAGTTTCCTGAAATAGTCACGCATGCCCATTCCAGCTAGCCTGGTCAGACATGTCCTAAAAGAGAGGAAGGAGAACCTCTGCGACAGGCAGGGCGGGTCTGTGCCCGACGTGATCGGCTATCAGTCCTGAAACCAGACCCCCTCCTTGGCTCCCATCCCTGCTGGCATACTCCGCAGACTCAGCATCGTAAACCAGCAAATGCCAAAGGTCCTGGTATTCAGTGTCCACGGGTTCAGGGGACCCTGACCTGTGGAAGGCGTGCACAGAGCTGCTCCATCAGTGTGATCGGCTATTCAACAACGTACCTGGGCAGCTCCAAAGTGTGCTGGGGTGTTCAGTGGTGCTGAATGGATCTCATTGTAGATCAGCTCGCTCGGAAAGAGCCCAAGTTTTTATAAAAAGAGTAATGAAAAGCATCAACTTATTTAAATTGTGTTTTAGTCCGATGACGCACACAGATAAGAATAGCCTCAATTTATCTAAATATTTCATATCGGGAGGATTTTTTATTTTTTTTCCCCACCCCAATAATGATTTAAACAGTCAAATATTTACAATAGTTCGTTGCTGAATCAAAACCCAGGAATGTTAGGCTTTGTTTGCAGTTGCACTGTCAGGCAGTTGAACAAACTGGGTTGCAGATCTGGACATTTTTCGGGCATGTATGTGGTGGCTCCACTGGGGAAGTGGAGTTCTTCAACTCCAGAAAAGGTCCTGCGTGGTAAACGGCACACCCATATCGTGAGAGTTTGTGGAAGCAGAGCTATGGATCTTGCCGTTTCAGGCTGCAAACAGCTGTCAGAGCCTGGGCTGAGCTGGTGGCTGACTTCACTACCTGAGATTCTGCAGACGTGAAAAAGCAAGTGCCGGAGCCAGCTGGAGTGAACAAACAGCTCTGGAAAACTTTGAGGAGTGTCAGAGCGGTCTTCTTTATATGTCTCTGAGACGGCTGCAGACAGACCAAGCATGCCTTCAGATTCAGCACACGCAATGTCTGCACCTTCAAAATAAACTTTCTTCATCAGCTACACTGGCTGCAGATCCCCATCAGCCCTGGCCAGCAGGGCTCGTTAGTCAGTTAGTTCATTAGTTATTTACACCTGCAGGGTTGAGACTATGGGTTGGGCAGTCCGTTGTTCCAATTGGTTATCAAGTTTTTATTCATACATCTGTCCTCCATTTTTGCAAGGATCCTTGAAGTAATGTCACTCCCGTGGAGCTGTGGTTTACCCAGGTGGAGCCAGGCCAGTGCTCTGTAAAAGATACCTCTTTCAATGACTTCTTACCCAGCCTCCCTGCAAGATTGGAGACCAAAGCACTGTCCCTCCAACAAAAACACCCAGACAAAAATAATTATTAATAAAAAAATCCATATATTACAGCATAAAAAAAATAAATAACAGCAAACTATAAAATTGCTAAATAATATATATATATATATTTTTTTTTTTAGCAAAAACTTTGTATAACATAGAGCTTGTGTTGCCTTGTTAGGCTTCCACTGTCATATCAAAATCTGCTGACGAACCAAAAGAAAAAAGAAAAAAACAGCCAGCTCACAGATGCACAAGACATAGAGATCTACAGTAAAAGCTGTATACAGTACAGTTAGCGCTGTCTACATGGGGAACAGCTACCCATTTCAGACCCCCCCCCGCCAATTCTAAAACAGAATGCATCGAGCATGAACCATGAAATGGTACCCAGCCTCCTCGGTTTAAATACCCAGCCCCCTGGTCTTCAGTGCAGAAAGGAACTATGGGAACTGTAGTTTTCTAGGCATATTGAATTCTTTATTGCCTTTAGGGGCCATGAAGTTAGGAGTAGGAATTCATTAGTTAGATGGAGTCAAAGACAGCTCCACGTCCCAGGTCTTAATGCCAGAGAGAGACTAGGAGACCCGTGTGCCACCATATCATTGAATGTCTTAGAATCGCTTTCAATGCACCCCACAGACTGCTCTTCGGGCAAAATAATCAGTAAACTTTTAAAAACAACAATTTAGGATTCCATTCAATTCAGGGAGATAAAGGCAGGTGAGACACACGTGACAAACCGCACTGCGCCTGAAACGTAAACAAGCAAGAAAGTCACAAGAGGTAAGGAGTAAAAAAAATTAATAAAATAAAACAAAATAAAAAACGTTGGGGTCACCAGAGAGCATCTGGACAGGACAGCCCCAACTCCCATTCACAAAACCAAAACCAACCAAGCCTTCCCTCGTTCTCTCAATTCCACTGCACTCCGGACCACGCGACCCGGCCCCCTCCCTCCCTTATCTGTGGCTTCAGTGGGTTACCATCCTGTGGCTGCGTCCACTCACTCACACTGCAGCTTAACTCAGTGCTGTGGTTGCCTAGCCACAAATCTTCATCATCATCATCTTGATTTTCTTTGCAATCTAAAAGGTTGTTAGGTCGAGAGAGAGAGGTCATTTCTATTAGCGAGGAACTCACAGTAAAGCCTCTTTTAATAGATCCCTTTAATCTAAACTCCCTCCTCCTTCTCATTCACTCCCTCCCTCCCTCCCTTCCTCTCTCTCTTCTTTCACTCCCTCTTTCTCTTGTTTGTCATTTGTTTTTCGCTCAGAGGAATTCATTTGTGTCGTATCTTCTCCCGTGCGCTGTTGGCCCGCCCGCTCTGGTTTCATCCCACTTTGGCCCACTTGAGGAAGGCTGGGATGTCCCGGACCGGCACGTTTCGGGTCAGCGCTTTCACTCGCAGGTTCCGGTCGTCCGTCAGCAGAACCACCTCCCTGCGCAGACGAATGGGCCCATCTGGGGGGGGAGAGAGAGAGAGAGAGAGAGAGAGAGAGAGAGCGTCACAAACAATCGCAAGCGAACCAAACCAGCGCAGGATCATATTGTCTTGGGATCATTTTTTTAAGAAAGTGGATCATCATGGGTCCTCCAGGGATAGAAACAAAGACTCCCATTGCACAGCAGTTGGATCCATTCCTGGTTTTACTACAAGTTTAATAAGACACACCTGAGCTTGTTACCTATGCACTGTAGCTCATGAAGCTGGTAGTAAAAGCTGGAATGGGTGAAACTGCACAAACCCGCTCTGTACAGTCACAGACACATGGCTGCCGCCCCTGTTGTGCTGCACAGTGTTTTTGAAGAGAGCTGGCAGGCAAGCAGGCAGCCTGTCAGCCCAGTGCAGTTAGCTAGCAGGCACAGTACATGCTGCAGAGGTGTTCTTTACAGTACAACTCCCACTGCAAAGCATGCTGAGCCAACAGCTGCCAGTGCAAAGTGTAGTTAGACAGCCCGGAGCTCAGGCACAGCACACATCACAGGAACCGTGTCAGCCACCTGGAATGAACCCTTTGGGACGTATTTTGTGGTGTGATGCACCTCTTTAAAACTTTTACTACTGCAGAAAAAGTTTTTGGGCAGCAGTACTGTGGGCTCTCACCGTGAGTTGGTTAGAGAAAGAAAGAAATCAAATAAAGATTTGTTTGCATGAATCTAGGCCGACAACAGATTTGTGAACAACTGTATCTATCAAAACTTACATTCCTTAAATAACTCGAGCAAAGGGAACAGCGCCCTGCACTTCAGAAATCGCTGTCCTGACGGGAAGAATGGAACCTCTCCATGCATCCGCTGGTGGTTCTTTCCTCAAACAGAACCAGCCTCTGGGCACGGTTTCCCCCACACTGCAGTGTCACAGCACTCAGAACCCCCCTTCCCCCAGTGTTTTGACAGCACTGTGTTGAAGTCCAGACGCGGTGTGCAGAGCCACGCTCCATCACGGTGTGCAGGGTAAGCGGGGCTGACAGAGTCGCACACACTAAGTGACAGGTTAATCTGCTCTGCAGGCAGGCAGGGGAAAGGGGTTTCCCACAGTGGGAAGGGAAACGCTGCTCACAAAACACAGTCACACCGCAGCCAGCTGCCACCTCTGTGTGTGTGTGTGTGTGTGTGTGGACGCGCGCTTTGCTTCAACTAATACCCTGTTTAACTGCATACAACTGGCAAACACACACAGTCCATTTCAATACTGTTTAATACCAGTTTAAGGTGCTGATGCAGTCCTACAACGACTCGGCACTTTTCATGTCTGTGTTGGTGTCTGCACCTGGCTGGAATTTTATTTCTCTCTCTCTCTCTCTCTCTCTCTCTCTCTCTCTCTCTCTCTCTCTCTCTCTCTCTCTCTCTCTCTCTCTCTCTCTCTCTCTCTCTCTCTCTCTCTCTCTCTCTCTCTCTCTCTCTCTCTCTCTCTCTCTCTCTCTCTCTTCCCCCATTAAAAGTTTTGATGGATTTAGGAGCTTGTGAGTAGCGCTGGATTGATGACAAAAAATACTGTACCCAATACACTGTATCAAGCATGCAAAAGAAATGAAGGAAATAAAACGCCCAACAGAAACCACAGTACACACAACCAAAACTATAACCAGTTCATATGCAACCACAACAAAGCATCGTGCCTGGATGGTTGCTCTCCGTCAAGCCTGGCTAAGACTCCACCCTGTGCATCACGGCTGGATGCTCCCGGAGAGCTGCTCTCAGCCCTGGTTGAGTGCAGTTGTGCTGCTGCCTCTCCCTGTGGGTGGTCCCTGGAGCGTTACCTTTCTGAGTGGGCATGAAGTCCTTGGCTTTGTCTTTGCAGTAGTGCAGGCAGCAGGACAGGATGAGGTCATCATTGTTTCCCTGGGACGGCACAGACAGGCAGGACTCAGAAACAGACAGGCCAGCCGCCTTCATTGTAAAATGCTGCAGCTTCCCTTACAGAATCGCTAGTCCTACACTCCTAATCCTCGAAAGAACCTCTCTCATAACTTTACATTCCCTTCTAGAACTCCTGTCCTGCTGAGTCACCTATAGAACCCTTAGTCTAATACTCTGTATAGTGTATGAGGGGGTGAGTTCTGTGGTGCACAAGGTCCCCTAAAGAACCCTAGTCCTATACATACTCCCAACCCCTCCCTATACACTAGACATTCCCCTACTGAACCCCAATCCTGTTGTGTCACCCATAGAAGCCCTTCCCATACACTATACTAAGTCCCCTATAAAGTCTAGTCATACACACAGCCCCGCCACACCTCCCCCTATAGAAGTCCTAGTCCTGCTCATCCCCTGTCGCTCCCCCAGTCTTATACAGGCCCTCGCTGTACCTGCTGTCCTGTAGGGTCCTCGCTGCGGAAGGCGATGGACTCCAGCTCATTCCCCTGGCTGGTCAGAGCTCTCAGGCAGGGCTCTCTGTTCTCGAACCTGTGCTCCAGGAAGCTGATGGCACTGCGGGCGTGCTCCTGAACCTGCCGGGCGTGGCTGCCAGTGCGGTACTCCGTCTCCTGCCCCCGCGCCAGCCCGTCCAGCTCCGTGATCACTGCGGGCACAGACAGGGGAGGGGAAGCAACCGATCAACGCCGAGAAACTGGCGTTCGCGTCCCAGCCCACCTCCCCTATATACAGCAATACTCTCCTTCCCTCTGCCCCAGCTCACCCAACTCCTTGATCATCGAAGGGCACAGGCAGTGAGGAAACTGCCAGCACTAAAGAAACCAACTTTCAGTCACTGTGCTCCTCTATATACAGCAATCCCCTGTCTTCAGCCCCTCCAGCTCATTAGCCTTTCTGGGGCCATTGCAAAGGTTTGACCGGACTCAAACTGATGCCCAGCCTTAGCTGCTTGGTTATGGACTGCAGGTAGTCGGGTAGCACTGCAGGCATTGGTACGGACCGCCTCTCTCTCTGCCTCTTTAAATAAGGAGCTGAGAGGCGAGCAGGCTGCCCCCCTGCTGGTGTTAATTGATCCATCACTGTGGCAGGATTAGTGTTTCCCTATTAAACTGCCAGTCCTTCCTCTGTTTTGTTTTACTATAAACAAATTAAGTGTAATGTTTTCTGTTTGAAAGCTTTGAAAGCTCCTTCACCCTCTCTCTTCTCCCGATGCTACTCAAGCAGTCTGGTGCAGCTGGAGCTGCCTGGTTTAAAAGTGACAGGGAGCTTGGGGCATGTTTAAAACTACACCGCATTTCATTGTGTATTGCACCTGGGAGGCAAACCCTGCGACTTTGGACAGCATTGTTGCCTTCCTCCAGTAACCCACCACTGTTATTGATCAGCCTCGAACTTGACCCTGTAACCTCACCCTTGTCCTGAACAGGGTACCTACAGTCTCTGGTACAGGGAATCGAATCTCTTTGCAGGGAACGCACAGCTCCCTCTCTCCCTTCTCTTTGGGTGGCTGTGACTCTTGTCCCTCTTTCTCTCAATCTCTCCCTCCCTCCTTCCTTCCTTTACATCTTACAGCCAGACCCCCCCCACAGCCCCAGCCAGTCCTGCAAGATACGCAGTTTACCAACACAACACAGCGCCTGGGAGCAGGATGGCTTTTTTCTTCACACAGCGCTACACTCTCTCTCTCTCTCTCTCTCTCACCCATTGCTTTTTAGAAAGAACAACCAATTGCAACCGGGAATCAAAATGATCAAATTGTTAATGACAGATCATGTAAAACCTTACAACACCACCCCTTTTAACTTTTAGTTTCAGGTCAAACAGTAGTGTAAATAGGTAGCGGGCTGCTTAGCGCATTGTCTCGGAGAGCATTTACACACAGCGCAGTAAATGAAAGCTTGGCTGTGCCAGGCTGTGCTGCACTCACCAATGAGGGGCACCACCACTATGTAAGCCTTGCAGCTCAGCAGCTTGGCCAGGCCGCTCAGGTGGTCAATGAAGCCGTTGGTGTCGGGGACCAGGAACACGGGTGTGATCTCAATCTCCAGCTGCCTGCAGGGCTGCAGCACTGCCTGCAATACAACACAGCACACACACAGGGTGGGGGGGGGCGTTAGAGGATGGGGGTAATCTCAATGTGCTGTAGCAGCACAACACGGCTCTCAGTCTGTCTGATACGACGGCAGCAATACAACACACTGCAATAAAACCAAATAAAACAACAACAACATTGTTTGGTGGCTTGCTTACCCCATGCTGTTGGAACACAAACACGGTACAGAGAACGCAGTACTGCACGGGGGTCAGACAGCCAGCAAACTCAATAATCATGTTGTGTCTAGAGGACTCGGTACTGGGGGGTGAGAGGATCTGAGATTCAGCAAGACTATTAGACTTTTTGAAAGTGGAAATGTCTACTTGTGCAGTATCACTGTAGTGTAGTTACTTGATAGATCTCTCGCCTCTAAACCAATTAATGACTTCTTACATTTCCACCAAGGAAAAATCTGTCCACACAAGGTAAAACAAACTTTTAAAACATTCTGCTTAAACTCTAAAAGAACAAGCAGAGTTCATACTCTCGTCTCAACATCTCAACAGGGAGCATTAACCAAGGTGTCCTGGAGCTGGTACTTTGTGCAGAACTGTATGTCTGTGACTGCGCACGTGCGTCCCTGCGTCTGTCTGTGTCAGTGAGTGTGTGGAAGGGGGGTTTGTCTGTGTGCGTGTGTGTGTGTGTGTGTGTCAGTATGTGTGTGTTTGTGTGGGTGGAAGGGTTTTATTTTTTTTTTTGTCCTTTGCAGTTTTTTCCCAGCTTCTACCCGGCAGATCTGCTGGCAGCGGACAAGATGCCTGTGCTGGATGTCACGTCTCCCTGAGATCCCGGAGAGAGGGAGAACAGGATGAGAGGAGTGAGGAGGGGATAGGATCAGAGGGGAGAAAGAATGGGAGAACAAGAGGATGAGAGAGAGAGGGGGGGTGAGGAATGAGAGTGGGGCAGACACAGCATGGTAAGAAAAAAAAGGGGGATAAGCGGGGAGAGGGAAATGGGGATACTATTAGATACGAGATAGATAGATAAGATTGAAATGAAGGGAGGGAGGGAGGAGGATGAGAGGAGAGTGAGCAGGCTAGCTAGCTAGCTAGCGAGAGCAAGGTCGCTGGAGACTGTGCCAAACACCCCCCCAAAGGGGAAGTGAACTGCGCTTCTTTTCAAACACTGCGGCCGGCTCTCCAGATTTATTTGTGTTTGTGTGAAGAGAAAGCTGCAGAACCCCTGGCTTCAGAAAGGGGGGGGGGCGTCTGCTTCCAGGACAAGCTTGGCAACCTGCCAGCTGATCATACTGATATTAACTCCTTCAGTGCTGGCAGAGAGGGAGGGGGCATTCTCTGCTCTCAGCACACACTGTGTATTGAGCGTGTGCGTGACTCAATATTCATTTTTTCTTATTTGGGACTTTGCTTTCTTTAAAAAAAAAAAAAAAAAAAATGACATAACTAATGTTAAGTCACTATCGTTCAATGGCGGTATTACCTCAGATTTGCAAATAACTTTGGAAATTCACAACTTTACAAAAGCACCACTCTGTTACAGACATGATCTACTGTCCCCTCTTTTCATTTCTACAGTAAATCACACGTATCCCAGAATTGTATTTTTACATCAGAATTGCTGCTCTTAAGAAGCCAAGTCTGGTTAATTTGGGTAATCATTAAAATCAGGCAAGTTTATTTTCAGCCCAACGTATCACAACAGTGAAAGTTTTTAAAAGTTTTAATAACACATACTTTTTTTTTTTTTAATCTTTTATGAAGAATCCTCCCAGATTTTCCTTTTTTCTTGATGGCTGGTACAGGATAATAAGTCAAAAGTGGAATTCTTCACTTCTGAAAATAGCTAGTTGTGGGGGTGGGGATTTATTGGGAAGACTAAAGGACTGTTTGTACGGTCTTTCAAACAAACGTGTAATTGGGGTTTGAGAGGACACACATGGCGCTGCTTCACCCAGGCAGGCACACAGAGCTGCACTCTTTTCTGGGGAGTTTTGAAAGGTTTCTGGTGTCCCAAGCCAGCAGGCCGAGGCTGGCTGACTGATAACTCAGAGACTGAGAGAGAGACTGTTTGGATCCGCTGTGTGAGAGAGAGAGAGAGAGAGAGAGAGAGAGAGAGAGAGAGAGAGAGAGAGAGAGAGAGAGAGAGAGAGAGACAGGAACGCTGGTCTGAACAGCTGCAGAGCATCAATACTGAGGACACTGTATCAAAGAGGAGGAGGCAGCGTGGCCTAGTGGTTACAGCTGAGGGACTGGGAGGGAGTCTGGTTCTACTGGTTAGAACTGAAGGACTGGGAGGGAGACTGGTTCTACTGGTTAGAGCTGAGGGACTGGGTGGGAGTCTGGTTCTACTGGTTAGAGCTGAGGGACTGGGAGGGAGACTGGTTCTACTGGTTAGAGCTGAGGGACTGGGTGGGAGTCTGGTTCTACTGGTTAGAGCTGAGGGACTGGGTGGGAGGGACGATGGCTTTGGTGGTTAGGGACCGGGAGGAAGGGAAAGAGATGGGCTGCCTATAGTGGTTAGTATCGATGGACTGGGAGCCAGAGCGTCTTGTGTTTGAACCCCACAGCTCAATAATGCCCCTTGTGATGGGGAGGTAGTCAAGTAGCTAGAGCTGTCAAAAACAAGTTCAAATCTGCTCAGACAGACAGATATACCCAACCACTTCAGAATATTTAACTCCCCGCGCAGCCACCCCCTAGCCCCTGTGAACTGAAGTTTAATTCATGCTAAACACACAGTAATACACACAGACACAGCTCCATCACATCAGGCTGTGTTTCTCAATGGATCACAACCAGGGAGGAGGCAGATATTCAGACTCAACAGAACCCCCAGCCCCAACAAAGGAAGGGAAAATGATCAGGGAGCCCCAGCACAGGCAGGTATGAGCTCAGTGTCCTACATCGCTCTGTATCTAGGCAGACAGGGATGTGAGTGTGTGTGTGTGTGTGTGTGTGTGTGTGTGTGTGTGTTCATGGCTCGGGGGTGGAAGTGGGGGCTTGACAGTTCTCAGAGAGGAGTGATACTGGTGAGCACGTCGCAGGCTGGCAGCGCCCCAGCACACACAGACACAGGCAGGTGTGGGCTCCCATTGTTCCCAGTCTGGAGTCAGGACAGAGAGAGAGAGCGAGAGAGAGAGGGGAGCGTGAATGGGGCGTCGGGGCTAGGCGGCGGCTGCTATATTTAGACGGTTACAGGTTTCACTGTGTGCTGGGCTTCTCAGGAACTGGAGGGGGGGGGGATGTGTGTCGTGGAAACCAGGAGACAATATAATTAAAAAGAGTCCGGAGTATTTTAGGAACTAGATTCAGGGGGAGGGGGGGCACGGGCAGGCTGGAATGTGGGGCGTGAGATCAGCAGAGTAGAGAGAGGTGTGTGAGAGCGTTCATGTCCCACTACGTGTGAGGAAGTCTGTGCTTTCAGAGTATTAAGACTGTGAAGGGTGATTTTAGGCATGGTCTTGCGTCGTGTGTCAATGCCTAGTGCTGAAGGGGTTAAGTCTGCCAGCTTCAATCCTCTGATCGTGTATTTTTAATATACCGTACATACGTATATTTCAATGCCACCGGGCAACACTAAGCTAAAGCTGCGTCTCGTCCGCTGTGTTGAAGCCTGGACTGAAGGGGTTAAGTCCGTCTCCCCTGCTTTCCTCTTGCAGTTAATGTCTTGCTGGTTTCCTGCGCCTTGCCTTGCCCAGCCCTGACCTCTCCTATGAGTCCTGCCGCTGAGACACGTACGCAGCTGACCAGCACTTCCTCCCAGACACCGCGGGCGAGGGAGTGAGGGGGGGCAGGCACCTTCAGACGAGCTCCCCACCCCCTGCCCGTTCGGTAATCAGCGCTAACGAGGGGCGCATACACTCGTGATGCTCACTATGGCACTGTGCCAAGATAGAGACCACCGTTCTAAAGAGCTCTACAACAGCTGGTAAAGTTTCACTTAACATTCAATGCAACATTTTTGCCGTCCTTCTCAAATTCAGAGAACGCTTCTCAATCCAAGCGGATGAGGATGACGTGTGTCCTTTGGCACAAGTATGAGCAGCACAGTACAGTCAAGACAAGGTGAACTTGTTCCCCCATGTTTTTTTTTTTTTTTCTCATTGTACACAAGCATGTGTTTTTTCTATTATTAGAGCATTCTAGTGGTGACCTGAGGAGGCTTCGCATGCTGTCACTGGCTGTTCCTGTTCCCCCGACACGTCGCTCGTATCTTGTGTTAAGATAACTTCACGGGTTTCGTTCTGACGTCAGGATGTTTAAAATAACAAATTACATAAGCAGTGTTGCGGAAGTATGTACAGCACACCAACCCCTGAAACCCCTTTCTCCATCACAGATATTATGCTACTGTAATATTTACCAGAGCGTTTATTATTTCCTGTAACGCTGCTACAATGCTTGTGCTACCCTACACTTTTACAGTGCTTTAGTAGTCATTTTCTGTAACTTTTAACTGTGTTTTTTGTTTTGGTTATTATTATTTATTTCTTAGCAGACGCCCTTATCCAGGGCGACTTACAATTGTTACATGATATCACATTATTTTTACATACAATTGCCCATTTATACAGTTGGGTTTTTTTTTTACTGGAGCAATCTAGGTAAAGTACAGGAGCAGTGTCCCCAACCAGGGATTGAACCCACGACCCTACGGTCAAGAGTCCAGAGCCCTAACCACTACTCCACACTGCTGCACTACAGCACTTTACAATGAAACTAATACCATTATTAATATTTTATCATTCAGGCTGTTATTTGCTTTATGTGTCTTTAGTTAAATGCTCTGTAAATGATCTACTCTCTCTGGTCTGACCCGACAAGATGAGGACCCAGCTGAGCACAGTGCTTGCTGGGGAGGCTGGCCCCTGCATTTGCCTGCCAGTCTTGTCTGTCTCTAAGGACCATACAGAACGGGCTCCAGCCCAAAAGTGAATCTAAAACCCCGGTATACGATTTGTATTAAAGAAAAAAAAAAAAAAGGAGAACGCGCTGGGATATTAATGATAGTTATAAATTGTAATCAGCAGACCAGTTTCCAACCTGTTAAGTGAGTCAGTGTTGGCAGCCAAGGGGCCCGGCCAGCACAATTAGGGCTAAAAAAAAAAAGCAGCAGTGATTTAGCAGGAGGTAGACCCCAGACCCCACAGCTGTGGCACGGAGGACCAGGTGCCTGCTCTCTGATACTGTTACAGGCACTGCCAGCCTGTGTGTGTGTGTGTGTGTGTGTGTAAGTGTGTGTGTGTGTAAGTGTGTGCGCGCGCGAGAGAGAGAGAGGAGGGGTCCTTCAGGACTGCGTGTGGACAGCCCCAAGGAAAGTACAGCACTGAGTTTTCTACACCAGTCTGTATTGAATTAGCTGGTTCTCAGATACCCAGTACAGTACTGAGTTCTCTATACTAGACTGTATTGAATTAGCTGGCTCTCAGATCCCCAGTACAGCACTGAGTTCTCTATACTAGACTGATTTGAATTAGCTGGCTCTCAGATCGCCAGTACAGTAGTGAGTTATCTGTAGTAGACTGTATTGAGTTTGCTGGTTCTCAGATACCCAGTACAGTACTGAATTCTCTACACTAGATGGATTCAATGTGCTGGCTCTCAGATCCCCAGTACAGCACTGAGTTCTCTATACTAGACTGTATTGAATTAGCTGGCTCTCAGATCGCCAGTACAGTAGTGAGTTATCTGTAGTAGACTGTATTGAGTTTGCTGGTTCTCAGATACCCAGTACAGTACTGAATTCTCTACACTAGATGGATTGAATGTGCTGGCTCTCAGATCCCCAGTACAGCACTGAGTTCTCTACACTAGATGGATTGAATTAGCTGGCTCTCAGATCGCCGGTACAGTAGTGAGTTATCTGTAGTAGACTGTAGAGTTTGCTGGTTCTCAGACACCCAGTACAGTACTGAATTCTCTACACTAGATGGATTGAATGTGCTGGCTCTCAGATCTCCAGTACAGTAGTGATTTACGTACAATAATGTATTGAATCTGCTGGTAATCAGAACCTAAATATTCAACTTGAATTTACAGGCTTGGCAATTAACTAATAGCTGGAGGGCACACACCTATGCACCTCTCTCTCTATTCATGTATATCTATCAATGTGCTTTTATCTCCCTCTATCCCTCAATCTCTAATAGAAAGAGGCCCAGTTTTACTGCGGGCAGCTAGCCAATATCTGGAGGGCACATACACTTATTCTTACGCACACACTGTCACACATGTGCAGAGTCTTTCTCTCATTCTTTCTCTTTCTCCTTCTCCTCTTTTACTGCCAGGCCGGTCCCCGCAGGAGAGGCGTGCACATCTGGCCAGACAGCTGTGCCTGGAAGGGGTTCAAGGCTGCGAAATGGAGGAGAGCTATCCGGTGTGGCGCCCTGGGCCCTGTTAACCAGGAGAGGGTTGAGGAGGGGAGAGGAGAGGAGAGGGGGCCTGTGGGCGAGGGGATTTATCCACTCTCCAATCTCATTATCCATCTATTAGATCAACCAATCTATCTATCAAACACTCACATGTACCTATTAGCTCAATCTATCTGTCTACCAAACACTCGCCAATTCCATTTTTTTTATTGATTTATTGGTAAATGTGTTTACCTCAGGATCTACTGAGATGCAACATTCTGGAGCTATAGTGCCCAGCGAAGGTCATTATAAAGCTATAGTGCCCAGCGAAGGTCATTATAAAGCTATAGTTATAACAGTGCAGTATGGCCCTACCTGGATCTTGTCTCGTCTCCTCTGCTGCTCCGCCACTTTCATAGTCAGGGCATGCTTGCGCGCTCTCAGCTCTCGGAAATCATCCTCGCTGCCGCTGGCGTCCGGCTCAGAGTCTTCCTCCATCGCTTCAACAAGCACGTCCTCATCCTGAGAGGGGTACAAACACATAACCAATCAAAGCACCGCTCACAATCCTCCAACCAATCACAGCACTGCTCGCAACCCTCCAACCAATCGGAGCACCACTCTCAACCCTCCAACCAACCAGAACACTGCTCACAACCCCCCAACCAATCAGAACACCGCTCACAACCCCCCAACCAATCAGAACACCACTCACAACCCCCCAACCAATCAGTGCACTGCTCACAACCCTCCAACCAATCAGAGCACAACCTGCAACTCTACCACCAGGAGTGAGGGAGCGAGTGAGGGAGTGTCAGTGTGTAAGAGTGAGAGAAAGTGCTTTGGGGGGAGCGGAGCGAGGTCACGGCAAGGTAACAGGAGGCTTGTGATTAATGCTGACGAGTTCTCCAGGCTGCATTAACGCACACACCTCACCAGCCGGCTGCACCACTCAAGCTACGAGCAATGCTCTTTCCTTTTCCTTTATAAGGCACAAGGGCTGTAGGGAGATGGGGGGCTGACTTGGGGGTCTGCAGCACAGACAGAATTCAGCAGCCTTGAGAACGGAATTGGGGAGCCCCGAGCCCTTTAACGTCCACTCTCTTTACAAGCCCTACATTGGGCGCGAGTCGGCCTATCCGCTGATGTCACAGTCCAGCACTCCCCCCCCCCCCCAGCTCTCAACAATGTCACAGCTTAGCTGGAAGCGAGATTAACTTTCCCTTAATGAACTTGTCAACCCCCCTGCCTTCCACAAACAAACAGGGAGCGCAAGGGACCGAAGCGATGTGACAGGGCTGAAGCGCGGGCTGTTCCGCATAGCTGTGCGAAGCGGTGGAGAGCTGCCCAACCACCCCCGCACTGCAGCCTCCTGGCCACGCTATCGTCAGATTCAGATAAGGGAAGGAAAGAGGAAAAGAGAGGGGAGGGATATGCAAAGGAAGGAGAGATACAGAACACTTTTAAATATAACAGGAATGTATACATTTGTTTACCGATAAAGCTTGCATGTTAAGGAGGGGGGTGAGAGTGAGAAAGTTATAGAGAGAGCATGCGAAGGGCACAGTTCTGTGTGAAGCACTGACGCTGCCAGCAACTCGATGACATGAGGATGTGAGAGAGGGGGGGGGGAGAGAGAGAGAGAGAGAGAGAGAGAGAGAGAGCTCTGTTTTCCACACAGTCCTCTAGGGGTTGCGACCCTTTCCTGTACGTGCAGCAGCGAGGCCCCTCTCTTGGAAACGAAAACACACTGCAGTCTCGGGCATCAACTTTATCCTGCCGCTGAACTCCCAGATCTCACCCCCCAACCATCCCAATCCCACTGAACTCCCAGCTCTCACCCCCCAGCCATCCCAGTCCCACTGAACTCCCAGCTCTCACCCCCCAGCCATCCCAATCCCACTGATCTCCCAGATCTCACCCCCCAGCCATCCCAATCCCACTGATCTCCCAGATCTCACCTCCCAGCCTTCCCAGTCCCACTGAACTCCAAGCTCTCACCCCCCCAGCCTTCCCAGTCCCACTGAACTCCAAGCTCTCACCCCCCCAGCCTTCCCAGTCCCACTGAACTCCCAGATCTCACCCCCAGCCTTCCCAGTCCTGCAGCCTCACTCACAATCCATTACCAGCCTGTTAGCCTCACTCACAATCCATTACCAGCCTGTTAGCCTCACTCACAATCCATTCCCAGCCCGTTAGCCTCACTCACTATCCATTACCAGCCTGTTAGCCTCACTCACAATCCATTACCAGCCTGTTAGCCTCACTCACAATCCATTACCAGCCTGTTAGCCTCACTCACAATCCATTACCAGCCTGTTAGACTCACTCACAATCCATTACCAGCCTGTTAGCCTCACTCACAATCCATTACCAGCCTGTTAGCCTCACTCACAATCCATTACCAGCCTGTTAGCCTCACTCACAATCCATTACCAGCCTGTTAGCCTCACTCACAATCCATTACCAGCCTGTTAGACTCACGCACAATCCATTCCCCAAAAATGGTTATGCAAACCAAACACTTTTTATGACCAGCTGTTGTTGTACACTTGGTATAACAATGTATACAAAACTCATAAGTGTAAGGAATGACTTGGCGTGACCCATCACCCCCATCCTCCCACTGTATGCTCACCCCCATTTCACTGTCCCCCTCCTCCCCTGCATGCCTCACCCATCACCCCCTCCTCCCACTGCATGCTCACCCATCACCCCCTCCTCCCCTGCATGCTCACCCATCACCCCCTCCTCCTCCTGCATGCTCACCCATCACCCCCTCCTCCCCTGCATGCTCACCCATCACCCCCTCCTCCCCTGCATGCTCACCCATCACCCCCTCCTCCCCTGCACGCTCACCCATCACCCCCTCCTCCTGCATGCTCACCCATCACCCCCCTCCTCCCCTGCATACTCACCCATCACCCCCTCATCCCCTGTATGCTCACCCATCACCCCCTCCTCCCTGCATGCTCACCCATCACCCCCTCCTCCCCTGCATGCTCACCCATCACCCCCTCCTCCCCTGCACGCTCACCCATCACCCCCTCCTCCCCTGCACGCTCACCCATCACCCTCCTCCCCTGCACGCTCACCCATCACCCCCCCACCTGATTGTCGGCTTGTTTTCCCTCCTGGCTTCCCGTTTCCTTTCCCATGGTGTCTGGGACGGTTGCCATCGACACATATTTTCCACCCTTGAATGCCAGCAGAGGCTCTTCTTGTCCACAGAGCGCTTCCAGGAAATACTTGAGCACCGTGACCCGCTTACAGTCCGCAGCAATGGCCTAGAGAGAGAGGGAGAGAGAGAGAGAGAGAGAGAGAGAGAGAGAGAGAGAGAGAGAGAGAGAGAGAAGGGGCATTAGAAAGACAGAGTGATAGTGAGAGTTCACAAATATGGATAAAAGCAAAGCAAATATTTCTAAATTCATCTCCCTGACAGTCCTGGCAGATCTTAGATGTTAACATCACTGCTCTATAATTGTAAGCCCGGTCTTATTGCACTGTATTATTATTATTAATATTGTGCTAGATGATGTTAGTAAGGATGAAGATCAATGACTCACATCTGGGGGGCAGGGACACCAGTGGAGTTAATACGGAATTAAAAGGAGAGGCTTTTAAGACTTTTTAGATTGTTAAAATAGAGACCTGTGTCTAAAAGGCAGACAGAAAGACGAACAGACCAACAAGAAGATAGCAAGCTTGCTTTGAAACATCAGTTGACAAAACAGGAGTGGCGTTATTGACCTGGACTTTAAAGTAGTAGGCAGGAAGTTTGTTTCTTAGCGGTTCTGTAGAATTCTCTCACAACTGAAAGCCCCCCGCACTTCACCTCACCTCCAAACAGTTCTTTCACACTTTCGAGACTAACTCCAGTACAGAAGCGCAACGCTGATTCAAACACAACTCTTGAAATTAAGAGGAAGGCAAAACCGCAAGTAGCTGACTTTGCAGTTAATTTCACCAATCGCTGCTGCTGCTGCTGTCTGCTCCAATGTGCCAGCGGCTCTCCATCTCAGCACAGCTAACTCACAGCCCGCAATGCAGGCAGCCACTTTCTGCAGAGACACGCGTCGCTGCCAACTGAAATTAGCAGCGATTAGGAAGCCTGCCTGCAGGGTCTGTATCTCGCAACTCTTCTCTTCGACCCCCAGTTACACAGCACGATCGAAAGCAGTTGAAATCAGAAGCATGCGATTTGCTGTGACATTTAACCTGTGGGTCGCCACTTCAAACCCAGCCAATTATTGATCTGGTGGCTGTTTGGGGGTCTGCAGTGAGTTATTGGGGGGGGGGGGGTTCTCGAATCAAAAAAACAAACGAAAACATGTCCCAACCGCTTTACTTTGTGGCCAAGGCTGACTCATCTGTAACTGTCTGGTTTCCTCATATGCCTCTGAAAAGTGCGCATTGGCACATGAAATCCAACCACAGTATTTTTTTCTTGGGGGTCACTGGGAGGTCGCTGGGTTAAGCCTCCTTCACACTGAACAGCAATGGGGAAGTAAGGCGCTGGGAACCAGCATCCAGTATCAGTGTTGACCGTAACCTTTTACAACCCTGCCATGACCCTTTGCAGCAATATCATAACACATTCTCTTTTCATGGGTCATGTTTCATTTTCTTGTAAAGCATTGTTCCTATTTTTAGGCAGGTCCTTGTATATGTTTATGTTACTATGAACCTAAAGCAATTGAGTTCTCGTAGACCTACACTGCAGTGCAGTACAATGCATTCTCCTGTAGTGTGTCAGGTACTGTGCAGGGTTCTTAAGGGGCTTGTCAGGGCACTTATTCTAAACCGGGTTTGAAGACGTGAACAGCCTCACCACTAGGTAGGAAATTCATACAGGAAGCAGAGAGCATGGTAACATTTTTTTTTCTTATTTCAAAAACACACACTCCAGTCCCTCTCTCTCTCTCTCGCTCCCTCTCTCTCTGCTGTGGTTCCCTCAGCTCTTTTGTTTCAGCAGGAAGTTGAAGTGCTTTATACAAATCGTGTCAGCTTCCTCCCCTCTGGTCTAATTTTAACCGGCTCGTTATAACAGGGTCCGACAGCCTGCCGACCTCAACTTGACCCCTACCCACAAACCAGTGCCCCAGAGCTTGACCTTAGGCTAAAGTTTTCTTTCTTTATAGAAACTCCACCAGCAATACCTCTTGGAAGTTGCTTCTTTTCATGTTAACACTTCATTAACAAGCACAGAAACTCCAGAAACTGTACTTCACTATTGCCGGAAGCTGTCTTTCTCCCAGTCCCTCAGCTCTAAGCACTCGGCCACACTGCTTCCCTCCCTCCCAGTCCTTCGGCTCCAACCATTAGGCCCCACTGTCTCTCTCCCTCCCAGTCCCTCAGCTCCGACTAGAGCCACACTGCTTCCCTCTCTCTCTCTCCCTCCCAGTTGCTCAGCTCTAACCACTCGGCCCTGCTGCCTGTTAATGGTTCCTGCTGATCAGTGCTGTATAAACTCCAGCAAGTTGCCATGGCGGCCCACAGATCAAACGCAAGGATGCTGGGCATCTGTTTGAGCTGCATATCCGGGCCCTGTGGGAAACGGCTGGGCTGGGAACTCAGCCAAAACTAACAGAGCTGCCTTGGTGAGCCCCACTCCCCTCTCCCTCCCCTCTGAATCAAGGCATTTAACCCCTTCACCTCTCTGTAGCTGGCACAGTACTCGTACATTTGGTTCTTGGTTCTGTGCTTTAGGGTCCCAGTAATGCAAGACGATAAAGCTGGGATTCAACTTCACATGGGACTGGGAGAGGAGCGGCATTATGGCATAGTGGTAAGAGCTGAGGCACTGGGAGGTGGAGGATCTTAGTGTGGAATCTTAACCCCCTTGGGAGGGGTCTGTCATTATCCCATTGTGACATGCTTCTCCATAGAACTTGACTAATTTAACTATGAGAGATCAATTGTGCAATCTGAACGAGGAAGTTGGGAGGAGGGGGGGGCAGGGATCATTGTGTAGCTGTTTCTAATTACGACTGCGAGCGACTGAACTATTGATTCATTAAAGCTTGTGGGTGATTATTAAGTGCTCCGTCACTTTGGGTCTGTGATCTAGTTTTTTATGCGCTCCCTCAGCTCCTCTCCTACACAATTAAATGAAAAGTAATTGCATTAAGGCTAATTTAAAGCACCTGTTGTTTTAGACTAGTGACTGTCTAGACGGATACTTGAGCCTGTCTATGACCCCTGGTTTGCAGTGAAAAGTGGCAGAGCGGTGTCATTTTATCACAAACACAAGCTGCATGTGAAGGTGGGCTGTAAGAACGAACTGTGGCGCTTGTCCAGGGGCGGGGGGTGGGGGACAGGCTTTGGGGTAAAAAAAACAGTTTTGGGATGATTTGTAATTTTAGCTGTGCTAATAGCAACAGAACGTAAGAGCGCCCTCAAAAGCACTGCAGTGTTCAAGTTAACTAAAAACTGATACATTTAAAGTAAATCTAAACAGTGTAGATTAAACCAGCTTTGACTAGGTCACGTCCGAATATAAGTAAATAAGTGAGTTAATCAATTCAATAGACCCCATGACCGTAGCACCTTCTTCTGCACTGTGAAGTAGCAGGCGATTGAGCTAGAAGATCAGATTTCTTTTTTTTTTTAAACAGATAAAAAGGTGTTAAAACACCTCACTTCATCCAATAATTTCGAAACTGCAGTTACAAATTC
Organism: Acipenser oxyrinchus oxyrinchus; assembly: GCA_030684275.1. NCBI lineage: Eukaryota > Metazoa > Chordata > Actinopteri > Acipenseriformes > Acipenseridae > Acipenser > Acipenser oxyrinchus. The sequence continues at coordinate 22,621,418 of CM060272.1, forward strand.
CTCAGCCTAAATCGAAACCTAAACCCTGATTGCTTTTAATCTGGTGGTTGGGGTGAGTGTGTATCGAGGATAACTCAATGTGTAGTGCTGGCTGCTGCATCTTACGAAGTGGAGCTACAGAAGAAGGGGATTGCAAAACAAAAAACACCTGCAGTTAAACAGTAAAAAACGATCACAGTTGCTACAAAAAAAACAAGGGACCTGTCCTTCATACAGACAGATGCTCAGGCTTACACATGGGTATACAGTACATGGTTTTCTGCCGCCTTTTGGTTTCATGTGCCTGTGTCAAATTATAAGTGCCCCCGTGGCTGAAGACATGCAAGGTGTGTTTATAAATCGTTTTACAACACTGTTGGCTGCGATTGTAAAACTGATAAAAGATTAAAAGGATTTCGATTTTCACTGTTTTACTTTCCCTTCAACCTCCCAATTCAAAAGTCCATGTGCCTATTTGCGAGACTGCGCAGTTCTGGTTTGCTGACAAGCTTGTCCTTTGCATCTACTCACATGTTTCCCCGCGCTCAGCCTACAGCAAAATGAGCATTTTCGAAGGACGGAGTCAAGCAGTCCGTCTGATGCATAATAATACTGAGTTCTGACGTTACAAAGGGTTTCCCCCAAAATGGCATGTTGAGAGAATACTTTAATTCGAAAGTTCCTCGTAATAAATACCCGAGAGAAACTCACTTCCACAGATAAGGGTCTTACAAACACGTACACAAACTCTTTTCTTTTATTGAACTCAAAACCTGCATCTGACACTCCTCCACTGTGTGTGTTTGAGCACTTCCTAATCCAGCCATCATCTCACCTGTGCCTAGCTGTCCGCCTTACCTGGAAAAGGGCAGGAGTGTACGACAGCTGCTGCCACTCGCATCAGGAAAACTGAAGGTCCCATTTTGAGGTTTAAAGATTTGGGATCAATCTCCGTGCACACGGAACGGAATGGAATTTTATAAAGCGTGCTTCATGTTAGCTTGGCACGTCCCTGGCGCAGGGTACCAGGGGAAACGCTTGCGTGGCAACAGTTTAACTTGGAAGAACCACAGAAACCTAATGAGTACATTTACAGCACTGAAGTGTGAACTGTTTTCCCTGGCAGGTGAGAACAGAGTAAGACAGAAGGAGAGAGGGAGGGAAGGAAGGAGGGAGGGAGGGAGCAACTGTATCTTTTACGGAAAGGATTAAAAGCAGGATAACGCTGGTTTGTTCTCCTTTTGCCCCCAAGACTGAATTCCTCTTTAGGTAGTTAACAAACTCCACAACCGTAGCCCTTTAACTTTAATCAGAGAGGAATAAAGCGAACAGCGCTACAAATTTGAGCTTTATTCTGACAGCTGATTAATAACCTCAGAGCATCCTGTCAGCTGTGCCAAGCTCCCCAGCAAGTCGGTACAGGAGTGCTTGGCAGAGCCGAGCCCACCTATTAATTATCCTGCTCCAGTACAGGAGTGAGGCTGGAGAGAAGCCAGGATCAGAAGCTGCTGTTAATCGAGGGTTACCCGAGAAAACACTAAAAAATCTCATCATTAAAAAAAACCTGAATTCGTTAAATGCTGTATCTACACACATTCTCTATTTATAGCTGACTCTTAATTTCTGCAGAGCTGAAAACGGGTCATAAAACGCTTTCAACCACGCTATTAGGCTGTAACAGTAAACAGATCCGACCAATTATGATTCTAGAAGAAGGGGGTGTATCGAACACGTGATTTACGGAGAGGTCCAGTCTGTGTGTCCGTCTACAGCAGAACATTTTGGAAGATCCTCAGACTATTATGATGCCCTCAGCAATTTCCATTTTTTTTTTTTTTTTTTAAAGGATATGAAGCATCTTTCTGAGCAGATTTTGAATTATTAATACGCACACGCACACACGTGGACACACACGCAGACACACGTCAGCAGTGTCTTCAGGCGCTACGTTATCTATCCCCTCGGTTTGATGCACGACCCCCAGATGTAGTCTGCTAATTGCAGCTTTTGTAAAATGACATATAGATTAATGCTATATGGTCGGGGGCTCCAGGATTTCTATTCACAGGGGGACACAACAGCAATAGCAGGAGCGCAGCCCCGCCAAGTGCAAAGAGACAGCTTCCAATCGGTACACATGGTAATGATACTAAAGATTTCCATACCATCACCGCTGGGTTACGCGCTCCCGAGACACCAAAGCTTTGAATGGGTTTCAACTGGGGGTCTAACCTAGTGCCAGTGGATGGACAAAGTGATGCAGTTACTGCAGTGTGTTTGCAAGCCAGGAAAAAAAAAAAAAAAAAGTACCTGAACAAGGCCTGACCGTAGTTTGCTGCCGTAGCTTTCTTGAGATTTGAGCACATCAAAATGTTATCTTTCTTAGCTCCGAGAGCAGACTGCAAACCAAGAAGACTAAGCCTTCGGAGATACCACCGGATGAGAATCCATGACCTGCGCCTCTCTGGCTGTTGAAAACACACCTGTGTGGGAATGCCCCCCCCGCCCCCAACCACCCCTTTGATAAAAAGCACAAATACACGCCTTGATCTGAATCCAAAACCATCAATTACATCAAAGCGGCTGCTGTCAGGATGCCTTTAGGCTGCCAGTCACCAAGGGAGAAATGTAACTTATATGAACACACACACACACACACACTTAGCCCATACAAAAAGGTACAGATCTACTGCACCCTACTGTACTCTATATTCAAGGTGGCCCGCAATTAACTTCCCGGAATTACTTCACGATGTAAGCATCAGTACGTGTTACTTAGAAAACGTTTTGCAAAACTGGCATGTATTTTACAGTACAATTTAATGCACATGAACCGCAAGGGACAATGCCACTGTGCCATAACCTCAATCCTGACCGGAACAAACCCCTGGGCTGCGGAGGAGGTGCAAGACAGGGCAGGCTGCAGAGTCAGACCACTATGCCACCTGGATGCCTTGGTTTTGCCAGCTCACCAATGGCTCCGTTTCAGTTTATATAGCCTCTGTGAAAACACACACGTGATCTATCCTGACTAAGCAGCTGACACACTTCTTAAAAGGAGCCCCACGTCACACCATCATAGCCCTTCATGAACCATGCCTGAAGCACAGTTTTTTTCTAGAGAGACCATGACTTCAAAACAACAACCATCAAGTGATATTCAGTCTTCAGGCCAGCTGATTGAAATGTTAAATCTTTAGACATTTTAAAATGCATTTCTTCCATCACAGCAATTGCTGATTGCCTTTCTTTAATATCCGCCTGCACTGCGAGATGAGGGAAAGGCTGCAGGTTTCTCGTCTCGGCTGACTGCCTTGAAACTCTGCCATCACCTGCAGCTCTCCGAGTGTGTAAGATGCGTGGTGTGGCGTGGCGTGGCACAGCCTGTGGCCATGACAGCTGGGCACTGTGCCAGCGTCAAGAGTCGCGTCTCATCCGTTCACACAGTCACACACAACCAGGGGAAGAAAAGAGATGCGTCAGGGTTTTTTTAAATTTTTTAAAATTATTTTTGTTTTATATATTTTTTTCTCCAGTGTTGAAGGTGATGATGCTATCTTGATGTACACCGGAGGTGTCCATTCACGGTCCTGGAGGGCTATTCCACTCCAGGTGTAACACGTAAAATGAGGTAAGGAACTACTTCAGGGTCTGGATGGAGGTTTAACTCCATCCATCACAAAAAAAAAATGTTTGAAATGGAAACTTTCAATGCAGGACTATTCTCTTTAGCGATCCAGGTCTCCCTGGAGTTTACAACAGTTAGGGTAGTAAAAATGGCTCAAAATGCTATTCACGTGTCCTGTAGGTCTCATCTGAGCTAAACACAGGCATTTCCACATGTTGTTTCATTTATATGATATCTGAATCGTCTTTCAGCTCCTTTTGTCATCGCCATTATAAACACATGAACTGAGGCCTGGCCAGCTCTAATGCCAGGGTATCTGGGTCTATTGTATTGCGCTGTAAAGACCACACACAGAATACCAGCTGTCTCAATTGTGCCAAACCGGGGGTGAAATAAACACCGCTCCCTGTGTGCGTCAGTGTGTGTGTGCCAGTTTGCGTGTGAGTGTGTGCATGTGTAATCTTCTTGGTCTGCTCAAGGAAATGAATTATGCACAACCAGAGTTCATTCAAATTAAATGGTAACTATGCAGAGTTAGTAATTGTAGATCTACATGCAATTAGGTGGATAGAATGTGTGTCAGTGTGTGTCAGCGTGCGAGTGTGTGTGTGTGTGTGTGTGTGTGTGTGTGTGTGTGTGTGTTCGTGTCAGTGGTGACATCACACATGCACAGGTGCTCCACTCAGCACTGCCAGCTTGCTTGGCAGCAGTGGCAGATTCTTGTGCTGAATCCAGCAGGACCCACATGAAAGGTGCGGGCTGTTTTAAACACTGCTGCTGTTTCAGCAAGTCCCGGGGCCCGAGGGGACCAGTCTTGGTCGCCAACACAGAACAGCAAACTCGAGATCTGAAGCCAGAGCAGCCTCCGAGTGGTAGAGGGAGGGATCCTGCTGTGTGGCAGAGGGAGGTCCGACCCATGCTCGTTACCAGAGCCATCCTCCACACACCTTGGTGTGATTTTCAATATTTTAACTTAATCTTAATAGAGTAGAAATCACTACCTGGGATTTTACGCGGACATGAAATAAAATAAAAAGCGTAGGCTCTAGTAAATAGCTACAATCCTTAAGAAACGGCCTTAAGAAAAGAAAAAGGGCAATGCAAAGCAACAACAGAAAAAACATTTCTGCTCTCGGCTGTACGTACAAATACACCATCATGAAATGGTTCTGGAAGAAGAGGCAGCCACTGTGAAGAACAGTGTCTGGTATCACTAACCTAACTGGCCCAAGACCTGCACTGGGTGCTGTGCAGTTCCAGTGCTGTGGAGAAGGAACTGGGGATTTCTCTGGGATGAATCGCTAGTAAGCTAAGCTGGGAGCTGGGTGCAGGGAGGGCCTCTAATATGCCTCATCTCAGGGGTTTAATGCTTTTGATTACCCTGATCTGTATTGTGGGAAAGCCCACTGAATAGGGTGCATTTACAGTACGGGGCTCAGTGACGCATTCTGCTCGGGAAACAATGGCTCATTCTTTCTCCAGCATAACTGACATCACCACTGGCTCCCATGAATTGTTTATAAACAGATCATTTGACTAAAGTGTCACGGAAAGCATCTTAGTTTAGCGGATCAATAAATAAATACATAATAATAATAATAATAACAATAATAATAATAATAATATTATATTAAAGGAATGACACTGGTCAATGCAAGCAATGCAACACAACCCTCAGATTTCAAGGACGTCACAATCCTGACCTCAACAGAAGTTGAAAGAGGATGCACCCAAAAGAAACTTAAAACCAGAGGGAGGAAACGCCACTGAACCGTAGACCTGCAAATTAACAACCAACCTAAAGGCTTCTCTGTCTTTGTGTAGCGCTGGAGCTGTTAATGCTAACATAACACATATAGCCAATATGCCACAGTGAACAAACCAGCCCAACCACTATTTTAGGAAAACGAGACCCAAACTAAAGCTTTGGGACAAATAACAACAACAACAACAACAAAAATGACGACATGGCAGTTTGTTTCCTTTGGCAAGTAGGTACGGTATCTGTTTGCACTCCTAAGATACAGACTGAGTGCCCCCCCCTCCCCCTGCATGTAGCAGCAGGGCACTGTGCCCCCCCACCCCCCTCGCCTGAGGCTCCACAGACTGCTGCTGTTATTATTATTATTAATCACTTTCTCTACAGAACACACTCAGGCCATTTCCGCCTGTGTAGGCTGGCTGTGCCGAAGAGGAAAAGGGGGGGGGAGGGGGTGTTTAAAACATGATGCAAACCATTTGGAGCAGAGAGCAGAGGCTGCCAGCACAGCCTGCACTGTTTAAACAAGCGAGGAAGTGACCGTATACACAGCATGCCAGCAAGCCCTCGCTCACACACACACACACACACACACAATCACATTCACAGACATACACAGAAAAACACACACACCGAAATATAGAAAAACACAATCAAATAAAAACACATAAAGATACACAACTCAGACACAACTAAATAATAAAGACACACAGCAACCCAGAGGCTCACACACACTCAGACAACAGTAGGAGCTGCTGTAGAATTTTTTTCTTTTCTTTTCAAGTCACAGGACTAAATGTCATGGGGGGGGTAAGAGGTCAACTTTTTCCCTTAACACTTCGATGACTTAATCTCGTTCTGTTCCGAGCAGAACCTTCCCAGGAATAAAAGTTTAGAGACAGAGAGAGAGAAAAGGGGAAAAGAGAGAAGAGAAAGAGAGAGAAAACAGGGAGAAAGATGGAAGGGGGGTGGAAGGAGAGAGGATGTGAGAAGAGAAAATGAGATGGAGTGAAGGAGTGAGGAGGAAAGAAAGACAGAGGGAGAGACAGACCGAGGGAATGAGAGGAAGGGAAGGAGGAGAGGGAGGGCCGCCGTGTCACTCACCTTGTCGGACGCTGTCTCCACATAGCAGGGCTCCTGCGGCGCCCCCAGCAGGGGGATGAAGCCCGAGAGCAGCCGGTCCTCCTCCAGCACCAGCAGACGCAGGTCCTCGTCTGGGTCTTTGTAGAGTGGCACCGCGCCCTGGTTCACCCCCGCGAGCGTGTTACAGAACTGCGCCAGGGTCTGCCACACATCCAGGCTGCACCTGCACACACACCACCAACAACTTTGAGAAAAAATACTGGCTACATTCTCAACAGCGGGCTACTCCACATCTTTTTCACTTTTAAAATTAATACGAAGGAACTTTAGGCCGCTCAAAAGTCCCGGTGTTAAATGTCCGAGTTGTTTATTTCTGTTTTGCTAACTTTATTGGATGAGTTTTTACTATCCGAAAAAAACATTTGGAGTGAAAAGCTTTCGAGAATCCGGCCCTATGCATTTTAAAATCATGTAAAAACAGGTGTGCCAGTGGCAGACATCCAAACACCATGCTGAAAATACTAAATTAGAGCCTCGGGATCATAATAAGTAAAAATGTCCGACATCTACCATATGGACATATAAAAATGTGAGACGCAGAGAGAGAGAGAACGGAAGTGCAGCCAGAGAAACTCCATTTACCCCCAAATTACGATCCTATCGACAGCCTGTGAAAGGGCCTGAGCAAGTTTCTCTACAGGGTGACATACAGGCAAGTGCGTCTCACTATAACCACGTCGCCAGGGACATGCACCCACAGCCTCTCCAATCACATCACGACATTACAATTTCATCATATTGGCTAGAACGTTATTCCCATAGGCCCCTTTATGATTTGCTACTGATCTTACTGCTTGAGACTCTCCTGTATTTTCACTGTGACTCAAATGAAGCCCATTCATGTGGCCACAATGCTATCAGTTTGCTTCCTGTCTGCGTTATAGGTCATAGAGCCCCAACTGAGCCGGTACATAGGAAACTACAGAGACACAGAGAGGGGCCTCAGCAGCGAACTGGCCTCATACTGAGCAGTCCTAGCAGTTATCCAAAATGTATGCACTTCTGACCCCATCTCTTTTTGGTATAAGAAACTGTCATTTGATTAATATAAATTAATTTGTATGTTTGACCTTATGGTATAAGCTTTGGCCACACAAAGAGGAAAAAAAAAGGAAAGAAAGAAAGAAAGAAAGAAAGCTTTTAGGCTGTAGATTTAAAAACAAAACCATCCCAGTGTCAGTAATTGTAAATGCCTTGAGCCAGTGTGTCTGCATGTGTGTGCGTGCGTGCGCGTGTGTGTGTGTGCGTGGAGCCCAGGACAGAGTTAACTCTGCTTTCCAGATTCCTGTCGAGCGGCAGTGTAATAAATGTGCCTGAGCGAAGGTCTGTAAGATATATAGCATGCATGCGGGAAGCGAGAGGAGATTGGTAAGGGACTGGCTCTCCCGGGCCCCGCTATGTTTCCCATTATGTAAGCCTGGTCATGGGCAGGGCGCCAGATGGAAAATAAAAGAGACTCGCTGGCTTGGCACGTCCTGTATTTTCCTATCCTTGCCTGGGGTCAGCGCGAGGTCATACAGCTGCACTAGGCGCTGGGGGATTCAGGGCTGGGCGACGCTCCAAACTCCAGGCCCTGGGTTCAAGTACCAGCTGAAAGCAATCAGGGACTGGGAGTGCCACAGCTGCACTCGGCTCACAGGACGGCAAACAGCAAACAGCATAGTTTAGGCATGAAACGAGGGTTTGAGAGGGGGTCAGGGAATGACAGCACTGAGAATGCAGTCTGTCCTGTCGGTCTTCTGTCTGAGAGAAGAGCTGAATTATAGAGAGGGACTGACAGGAGGCTTCAATCTCCTGCGCTGTTTGTCTCAGTGAATTCAGTGCTGGTGAAAGGTGAGGCACTGACAGCAATGGGGACTGAAGCCAACTGGCAGTTCTGTCTGTCTGTCTGTCTGTCGGGACAGACGGACAGTGCTTTTAGAGCACCTTTGTAAAAAACAAAGGGATATTTTCAGTAGGCCCGACAGGTCCTGACAGCGCTGGAGACTGAAGGCCTGTGCCTCTGAGATAGAGACAGCAGTGTGGTACACAGGGAGGGCAGGATGCTGAGACACAGGGTTTACAGGACCGATGGCCGGGTCGGGTCCAGACCCAAGGACAGCCTGATCCGAGTCTCTCTCTCTCTCTCCCCCGCTCTCTCTGTTCTCACTGTCTGGCCAGGAGGCCCAGGCTTCACTCCCACCACATGCCTTCTGCTCGGGGACAATGGAAAATTTCCACAGTTTATAAACACAGCGAGAGGGGAAGAGAGACAGACAGACAGACAGAGAGAGAGAGAATGTGTCGCCCCCTTGGTCCTCTTGTGAAAGTTATGAACTGCTCATCCCTGCCACAGCTGCAATGGCAGAGGATACAGGAAATGAGAGAGACAGAGGGTGACGGGTGAGACAGCGGCTGGGGATGAAAGGGGAGGGGAGGAGATAGAGGAACACTTCAGCTGCACCCAGTTCTCTTTTAAAACGAGTCATTTAGATGGTCTGAACTGAACTGAAATGGAAGAGTGGCTTACCCGTTTGGCAAGAGCAGGCTGCAGGGAGGCGGGTTCCACTGGTCCGGTTGGCCTAGCATCCAATCCGACCAGACCTTGACGCTGGGCAGCAGCTCCCTGAGGTCCGCGTGGAAGGAAGACACCTTGACATCTTCCTCTTCATCCCCGTCATCATCCTCGCTGGCACTGGGGGGCGCTGCAGAGACAAACCATTCGCTCTTTATCAGTGGCTTCGGTTTTAATACCATACTTTTTACATGCGATAGTAATACTTTTTTTGCCTGGTTTTTCTTTTACTTTTTTTTTTTTAATCCAAACCAAATACTATTTGAATTTAGAGCAGTATCGTAAAAAGTGGCAGTGGGGATGGAGAAGAGAGAAAGAAGGAAGGAAAGACTATTCCTCTGTTTTTAAATCAACAAAGCTTCCCTAAACTGCCCTGTGGTAAACATGCCTGCCCAAGACAGGAGACACAACCCTTTGTCTTTATTAAACATTACAATGACACTCATAGTTGCTCATTGTCTTGCTGCAGTTCTTCCAATATTTCACCCTGGAAATGTATCTGTTCCTCTTCTGTGCTCTCTGGATGTGTGTACACAGCACCAATAATGCATCGCTCTGTAAGAAGCAGCACTGCTTCCTGCCCCTGCCCCTGAGCTGCAGAACTCAGATTAAAAGTATGTCTTGATCTCTGAGACGAATACATTTCTAAAATAGGTCACACGAAGTTCTGCCATTAACCAAGAGATCCTAGTTAACGATGCTGTGCAGCTATAGGGCTTTAGAATAATAAATACATAAAACAAAACATTTGTACACACACATTTAAACTAAATACTTCTTCCAAAATGTAAAATAAAAATGACTTGGGTAAGCTGACTTGAATGGCTTTAGTTTGTGGCGTGCAGAGTCCGCTATTGCACAGCGCTTTGATCCACTCCTGGTTTCACTATGAGACACACCTAAGCCTGTTGCCTGCACACTGTGGCTACTCAAGCTCGTAGTAAAAGCTGGAATGGGTGAATCTGCTGTGCAATAGGAGTCTTATTTGCATCCCTGCAGGATGCCGTTGAGAATGGCTAATCCAGCACACTGACAGACAACTAGAACTGAAGAGCAGCTCCTGCTAGTTAAAGCACCAGAACGCAACATTCGATGAGTTGCGATGAGAACCACTCCGAATGACGGCAAATACCCTAAAAAATTTTTAAAAAAACACAACTGGAAGCAGCTACTCTTTAAAAAATCTGTCCCTTTATCTCTTAAAAGCGAGTGCTCCAGTAAAGGCTGGAATGGGTGAAAGTGCTCTGCAATGGGAGTCCATGATTTCCATTCCTGGTCCGGCTTACCTCTCGGTGTGTCCTTGAGCAGCTCCGTGCAGCGCTCCACCAGCAGGGCGAACATTGACAGCCCCAGAGAGGTAGCCTGATCCTGGATCACAGAGCGAGCCTCACTGCCCCCGTCTGCAGAACCACAGAGGAAGAACAACAACAAAAAAGATTATTCACAGCAGAGATTACCCCCCTGATCATCTGAACTGGAGAGGTGCACCCCATCACCTGCTAGTGAGTATGAACTCCCAGTTATCTAAAAAGTGACCTAATTTACAGCAGAACGTCTATTATAAAAGTGCCCCTTAACCCTAACTCCCAAGAGGGCTCATTTAAAACAGAAGCCCTATTATTATAAACTCCTCTTAATCCTAAACCCGGATCAAGTTTAATTTACATGTAGGGAGAGAGAGAGAGAAAAATGGAAGATGTTTAGAAAGTGAAAGTTTTCAGGCTTGACACACCAATGAACCAGACTACAGGTTTCAGCAGCACTGACTCAATTTTGTTAAGGTAGTTCGTGCTCAGCAATCTGTGTGCCGATCAAAGCAGGTCTTAATGAGATCTCAGCTACACAATGCTAATGCACCTGGGGTTACACCCTGCTCCATCTCTCACCCCTAACCTCCCCTATCCATTCCCCTCTCCTTCCTTCTCCCCTTCCTCCCTCAATTCAAATTCACTTTAAAACAGGCTGTCTTCTGTCATGCTTGCAGTTCCAGAAAGCCATGAATCTGAATAGAAATGCGCGTGCGGGTAACCAAAAGCGTAATCAGCCAATTAAAACTTCAAAGGAACAGGGGTTTAAAAAGGGGGTCTTTAGGAATAACAGCAATTCAAAGTTTGGATAAGGATTTGCCAGGGTTGTGTTTTAATGTGGGAGAGAAAGAGAGAAGAAATCTGGCAACGCTGCAGGTCGTTGGGTTGGATGTTATTTTTATTAATTTTTTTTTTTAAAGAAGATATTTGTTCCACCTATTGACTCTACAGAGAGGTCGGGTTTCTGGGAGAAAACTGCAGAAGGGGGAGTTTCTTGAGCAGATTAAAACTATTCTGATCCATATGTATAACATTCAGAAATGAGTGATCTAATAAGAGATGACTTGCAGTGACCCCTGACTTCATCAGCCTGCTTGCTGTGGCTTCCAAGGGTTAGACGCTCGCCTCTGCTGCAGGGTTCGGCTGATGGGCAGACGGTTCTCTTTTCATTATTCAAGGTTCTCGGAAATGCAAAGTGCCACACACAGCCCTGTGGTTAGCAGATGAACCGAAGATTTGGGGGGGGGTGGATGGACAGACGGACCAGAACTTATCTACTTTTATCTGCTTATTTCTTATTTCCTTTCCTTTGTTTAACATGAAAAAAAAAAAAATGCTGATGGATGATTAACACTCAGCTTCCTTAGAGCTGTACTGTTGTGCGATACCCGTGGGGGTCCATTTTAATGATCTTAACAAGTGATCTTTTTTGCAAACCTTGTTATTTACTATACATTATGTTAACAAGCGATACTGGAAATGGAACCAGTGACGTGACAATGGCTATGTAAATGCCAAAATGTACTCTACTTCTTTATTGAAACTACATATTATTTGAAACTTTTTTGCAAAAATCCCTTAATGATAAACCATCTGTATTAATGTTCTGCTTGTTAATCAAACAGCTGCTTTTTACTGAACTCGCACTCCGATTTACAGTGGATAAATGCGGGTTTATGTCACCGGTGCTGTGAAAGTGACGCTGGCTTTGCGTCTGACGAAAGCCCCTTAATCTGCATGTGAAGTCTCAGCACTGGATTTATGTCTCAGATGAGTGCTGCTACAGCACAGAGACAGACCTGGTGCCAGCCAAGCACTCGCTGTGTTTACACCCCATACTCTTGCTAAAACATATGTAAGGAGGAGGAGGAGGAGGAGGAGGAGGGAGGCTCAATGAAACAGGCTTCCACCTGTCTGAGAGCAAGCCAGGTGCTGTCACAGCACACACACTGTGAGAGCAGAAGGGAAAAGTAAACTTCATTTTTACAGGGTAAGACACTAAGTGATTCAGTTTATTATTATTATTATTATTATTATTATTATTATTATTATTATTATTATTATTATTATAATAATTTTTATAAACACATTTAAAGGTTAATTTGAACATCGGGCCCTATGCAATGGTGTAGAATTAAAAAAACGACTTAAAAAAAAAATTTACAATTATATTCTCCGATAAAACTCAAAACAGCCCTGGCTAACTGCAACAGAACTGTATCGTCTCACTATCGACCAAACCTTAATAACGCAGTTTCACTTTAAGAGATAAACTATTAACAACCAAACGAGCAAGATGGGCTGAATGGCCTCCTCTCGTTTGTAAACTTTCTTATGTTCTTATGTTCTTAAGATGAAAAAGACCACACAAGGAAACAACAGTACAGTAAGCAACGAGCTTGCTGTGAATGTTCTTTTTCGTTTTTTATAAAAAAGACACCGTGTTTGCTTGCAGCTGTGCTGGCACAGAACAAAGGGCAGTGTGGCGCGGTGCAGGGCACACCCCGAGAGTGTATCAAAGGGGCTGGGTGTGTGGTGTGAGGTGCTACCCTCTGATGGATAGCTGCACTGGGGTGGAGTAACACGTGCAGGAAAACCATACCCCCCACAATGAGGTTAGTGCCAGGGTGGGGAGGAAAGCTTCAAACTCTTTTGAGTACCAGCCGCTCAATCCACATTGCACAATTCAAAACAAAAAAAAAAGAACCATCTTTTGCTGAAAACAACTTTTTGGATGTCGAACACCACAAACAAGAAAAGTTTTGAACCTCAATGCTAACCCAGCGATGCGAGAGAGGAAAGAAATGAGGTAGAGTGTGGTGAGAGAAAGAGAGGTACAGACAAAAAGGAGAGCGAGAGAGAGAGAGCGAGAAAGAGAGAGAGCGAGAAAGAGAGAGAGCACGAGAGAGAGAGAGAGAGCATGAGAGAGAGAGAGGCACGTGGTTTGTCTTGGCTGGCTCCTGGAACCCTCACTGAAGTGAACGGGGAGAGTGAGTGAGTGTGAGAGGGAGAGCTCAGTGAGTGAGTGAGTGCCCGGTGAGGCACACTGTTTGTCTTGGCCGGCTCCCGGCACCCACACTGAAGTGACGGAAAAAGTAAACCAACTGTCGTCAGCGTGCAGTATCAGGAAGCACGCTGGGGATAAGGCCGCCATGTGGCAGGATGTTATGGATGTCTAATTAGCACAATCCATCTGTCAGCAGAGGAGCCCTTTCACTGGAGAACTCTGCAAGAACCACTGGTCTATTGTTAACCACTGCTGCGCAGGCGCACAACAGCACAGCGACAGGCCGACACACAGCCACAGCAACAACAACAAATACCCTCGCGTTTTCAGAAGCGACAAGTTTCACTGCAGTCGCTGCTGGCCTACTGCAGCACAGTCGTACAATAGCCCTCTAAAACCCTTCCACTCGGACTGCTTTCTTTCCAACCAGGTTCCTGATTAGTTCATTGAACCAGGTTTCAAATTACATAAGGGTTAGAACAAATCCCTGAATTGGAACGGACCTGGAATTGCAGAGTTGGGAGCCACTGGTATACAGCAGGGGTGTCTAACGTTGGCTGTTCCACTCCTGGTCTTTGTTCCAGCCCTGTTCTAAATTGTTTACTTGAACTCCACCCAGTTCATTATCTCATTTTACCTGTTAAACCTGGAGTGGCACAGCCCTCCATGACTGTGATTGGACACCTCTGGTATAGAGTGAGGAGTATCTAGGTCACTGGTAACAACAATTAACTTTTTTTTTTTTTCTTCTTCTGAGAAAATGTCAGATCACTGTGCAAATTATCCTTGACTGTCGTGGCATGTGTTTCATGGTGTGGATTACACGACTGTCCATAGAGTGCCAAGCCCAGGCCGCATAACTCATCTAGCTTGATTGATCCCAGGCCTCCAGAGGCGAAAAGCTGGTGCGCTACATCAACGCGCTTAACCCGCTGTACCACCTAGCCTTGCCCTCCCCCTGGCCATCGCCGAACCCCCTGACACAGTGACTCACCCCCTGATCAGACTGTCTGTGAGTAAGTGTGCTGTGAGCAGGAAATGTGGAGAATGGGCAGAGAGCAGCGACTGTGCCCTCGTACTGCTCAGCTGCGCACAGACTGCCCCCCAGCACACAAAGCCCGCAGACGGTAAAACAGCCCCCTCCCCTGCCTCACTTCAGCTGCTGTGCCCATACACAGAGCGCGGGGAGCGAGATAGCCAGTTACCAACTCCACCAGGTCTCTCTCTCCAACTACATATACTACGCCCACCATTTAGAAACACTTGATTTTTTTTCTGCTTGAGTTTAAAAAATTATATATATAACCAAAAAGACAACAAAAAAATAAAATAAAACAAAGCAGGAATAAATGTTTCTCTATAGCAAGTATAGCCACTCATCTCCCACAGCTGCTCTGCTGAAGAGAGAGAGAGAGAGAGAGAGAGGCCTCCTGACGAGTGCCTCCAGCAGCACAAAGCTCATCGTAACTACACAATAGTTTTAACAAATAGTTTGCAATTCTCAGTGCAGGCCCCTTGGGTACCTAGAGGCAGGAAAAACTGAGTGAGACAGGGAGTCTGAGAGTGTGAGCGTATATGTGTGTGTGTTTATGACTGCCATACTTAATTTACAACAGAAACCCCCTTCTGAATTAATTGGATTTTTTGATTTCTAGGCTCCCTTTGAAAAGCTGTAGCCAGCAGCAGCAGCAGGAGCAGCTTTGGGAGCAGAAGCAGCACATCCTCAGTTGCTTGTGTTATTCGCCAGGGTTAAATACTCTTTCGGTGCTTTAATCCCTCCGTGGGCACAGTTATTGGCAGCCAGCGCAGAGGGGCAGCTCACAACATGCCCCCTCGTCTGAGCGAGCTGGGAGCACGCGTGTGAAGCTATTTATTTGGGACCTGCTGAAAAAACTTAATGAGGTTTTTAGCCTGCAGATACTCAGACTGAGCAGAATAAGTGTCTTTGATATTGGAGAGGAGAGAAGTGCCAGCCAGGCACTCTAAAACTCTCTCTCTCTCTCTTATCAACAGACTTGATTCCTATCCCATTGCTTTCATGACTAATCACTTCAATAATTTATTTATTTATTTATGTATTTGAATTTTTTTAATTTAGTAGTCAATTATTTTTTAAAATTATTTTCTCCCAATTTAGAATATCCAATTATTACTTAAGCTCACCGCTACCACCCCTGCGCTGACTCGGGAGCGGCGAAGACGAACACACACTGTCCTCCGAACCATGTGCCTGCAGCCGAAAGCTTCTTTTCACACTGCAGACTCACGGAGTCACCTCGGAGCTACAGCGACGGGGGACAATGCAGCTCCGGGCAGATTACAGGCAAGCCTGCAGACTACAGGGGTCGCTGGTGCGCGGTGAGCCGAGGACACCCTGGCTGACCTAAACCCCCAAGACCCCCACTGCACAGCAGTTTGATCCATTCCTGTGAGTTTAACAAGACAAACCTGAGCTACCTAATCAAGCTTGTAGTAAAGCCTGGAATGGGTGAAACTGCTATGCAATAGGAGTCTTATTTCAATCCCTGCATATTCTTTTACATCTGGTCCCTGTTGTTAACGTAGATAGCTTCTGTTATTGGGGCTGCTGTTTTAGATTTCGTTTGTTTGCCTATCTGGTGTACTGTTCTAGTCTTGGGGGTTGTGCAGTATTTATGTCAAACATAACAAAGAATCATAAAAGTAAACCGCTAACTTGTAATTGTTTCCTTACCAACCTACTCTAAACAGACCTTGCTTGCTTGAGAAAAAGAAAAACACATTAACAAAATATGATTTGTCCATATTTGTAATAAATATGAACAACATTAATTACGGAGAATAATGTTTCTACCTTCCTATATTAAACAGTAAGAGCACACTCTCTCTGCAAAGATCCGGCAATGATGTCACTCCTAACAATCAAGATGCAAGAAGGAAGCAGCGATCTCCTGATGGAAACCAACTAATCAACCACAGTGTCCAAAAAGACTCCACCTCATCTCCACGGAAGAGACAAACATCTCTCTCTCTCTGTGTATGCTTTTACATGGCTGTCATTTCTCAAAGTTTAAGTGTGTTTACATCCCATCTGGGAAAAGAAAAAAATTATTTTTTTATTTTTATTTTTTTTAGCAAGACACAGTAAAATTTTACATCACCTGTTTTAACCGAAGACTCTTTGCTGCGATTTACTTAATGTTCATAAAATCTTTTCAGTGCAGTTAATTTACATTTACCCGCATGTAAACACACCGCATCTATACTGTCTGTCTCTGTCTTGCTCTCAGCTGGCGAATCAAAAAGGTTAGCAAGTTCAAAATGTCTTATCCACGTTGCGTTGCAGACGCCTGCAATTCGAATTCGTGTTTGGACACTGCATTGAGGCGATAACATCATCCTATTCTACACATGGTTAATGCTGTGCATCGTTAACCCTTCAGCACCCTGAAACGCTACCAATTAATAAAGGCCCTTCTTCTCTGCGTCCTGGTAATCCTTTGACAGAAAGTACAAAGGTATTACATCTTGGAAACCAAAGGAGGGATCTGCAGTATCTTGCTTCAATGTGCAATACAGCAGCTCATTTTTCCTTTAGTTAAATTGCTAACTTAACGAGTACAAAATATCAGACCTATTTAATTAAAGTATTCTTCAGCAGCTATCTGAATCGTATCTACCCTCCAGGTACATGTGGTACACCAGAGTGTAGCCAATTGTGCTCATAATTGTACTCGTAATTACCTTAAAGGAGAATTTATTAAAAAAAAAAAAAAAAACGGGCAGGTATTAAAGAAATACATTCATTAATGTGTTGATTTCGAAATAGCAACAGCTGTCCTTCCGTCACCTTTACAACCAAATGTCTTGTCCTGTGTAATACATCTGACATCCACTGAAGGCAGTGTGGCAGGCTCTACTGTGGATGGGTTTTGTCGAAATGCAACTACGTTAAGAGTTACCGGGGTACAGATTAAGGGAGAGGTAGAGGCTCTTGTTACAGCACTGATGGGCACAGAGGGTGGGGTATAGCTTTGAACTTAATTTAATATAAAAACTGTTAGAAACTGACCCTGTTATAATATTGTGGAGTGGAAGGAAACTAAGGACGGACATGAAAAATTGAAAACTACCTAAAGTGCTTCAGGAGTGCAGAGCAGCGAGCAGAGGTTTATTTTATTAGCCCTCAATAAATATCTGACAGATTTCCTCAGGAAATATAGCAGATCACATGTAAAATAGTTTAATACTGATGTCAACTGCTGCAACATATGAAATCTATTACTGCAAAGCCACAGCAGGCACAGAGAGAGAGAGAGAGAGAGAGAGAGAGAGAGAGAGAGAGAGAGAGAGAGAAAGAGAGAGAGCTCTGTACTCAGTGTGCTGAAAACCGTATAGCACTAAAAAAAAAAAGAGTATGTGTTTTTTTTCTATAAAAAAAAAAAAAAAATCTCACGGCCTTTCCAAATTCTTCGAGAGGTAAAAAAGTCAGCCAAGACAAAAAAAAAAAAATACCAACCAAGCCATCTATTCCACATCCTGCAGGCTGCAGAAGCCAGGAGGAGTGAGCCGTGCCCGGAGTTTGAAGGCAGATTAATCCCCCTGCTCCTCACTCACCTAGGGTCCAGAGGGGGGGGGGCTGGCCGGCTAACCACTGCCTGGCAGCCGAACCCCCTGGAGCAGACAGCCTCAGAGGAGCACCTCCACTATCCTCCCTACTCCCCCTCTCTGAGCTAAACTCTCTGTGACTCCCTAACCCCAACCCCCCCCCTCCACTGAGCTGGAATACAGATGTCTCACCCAGCAACAAAATCACTTATCACACTTACAGACACTGGCTATCGGTCTGCTGTATCTGTTAGTCTGTCTGACATTGCAACCCTATGCACAACTCTAAATCTATACACAACACACACACACAAACAGACACTTGTAAATTGCAAGCTGTAATCAGATCATCTTTAGGTCTGTAGCAGCACTGTTTATCTGCCTGTGGTTCTGTCCGTCCGTCTGTCTGTCCATCGTTATTTATAAACAATTGGTCTAGTGTCACCTCAAGATTGTCCGGATGACAACAGGGATGGAAACAAGACTCCTATTGCATAGCAGTTTCACTCATTCCAGGTTTATATAGGCGCTTCACACAGTGTAGAGGCAACAAGCGCAGGTGTGTCTCGTTAAACTCATAGTGAAACCACGAATGGATCAAACTGCTATGCAATAGGAGTCTTATTTCCATCTCTGTTGTGTTTGCACAAACGTAAGAGACACACACACACGCACGCACGCACGCACGCACACAGACTCCAGCAGAAAGATGTCTATCTGCACACACTGTTTCGTTGCACACACACACACACAGAGTCAGAGACACATGGCGAGCAGGGCTCGGCTCCTCCTGGAAAAAGTCCCTGTCCTGCATTGCCAGTCAGCCTCATTCCAGCTGACACCAGGAGTTTTCTTTCTCGTCAAACTGAAACCTTCGAGAGTTCACTTCCTTTACGAAACCTTCCAGTAAAACCCCCCACCACCCTCATATTTCCTACTCAAGAGTGTCACCGCGAGGGCACAGAGAGTGGCGCTGGTGCAAAGCTCACAAACTGAGCAAGCAGCCAGCAATGTTACAGTTTCAGTGGCAACAGTGGGTTTGAGTAGCTCAGTGGTTAGAGAAAGTGATGGGCTGCAGTGTGGAGGGTAGTGGGTTTGAGTAGCTCAGTGGTTGGAGAAAGTGATGGGCTGCAGTGTGGAGGGTAGTGGGTTTGAGTAGCTCAGTGGTTGGAGAAAGCGATGGGCTGCAGTGTGGAGGGTAGTGGGTTTGAGTAGCTCAGTGGTTGGGGAAAGTGCTAGGCTGCAGTGTGGAGGGTAGTGGGTTTGAGTAGCTCAGTGGTTAGAGAAAGAGATGGGCTGCAGTGTTGAAGGCAGTGGTTAGAGAAAAAAAAAGCAGCAAGCGCAGTGTCGAACTCTGAAGTGGGTTCGAGCCCATAATCAGGTCCATATATGGCAAGGAGCTTCACTCTCTCTCGCTCCCCCTCCTTCCCTCTCTCTGCTCAAAGTTCAGAACCAAAAAACATTCTCTTTCATGGTACAGATATTTACATACTTTGAAGAAGTACAACCATTCATTAGCGTTTGCAGGGCTGCTCTGTGCAGGTGTCCTTTCAAGAGCATGTGTCTGTATGACTGGGTTCATCCATAAAGGTGTCAGCAGAAAAACAACATTTTTCACTCTTTCCAAAAAAAAAAAAAACGCAATGCACTGCGTGCTGTGCCAAACTCCTGCAATACCCCGCAGCACGCAGTTCCTCAATCCCAGTTCTGTTCTTCGCTGAAATCAGAACGGATTCGATCTACAAAGGGCACTTGAATCCCTTAACCACAAAATGAATGAACTCAGTCTGAGGCCTGGAAGCTGTCAGTCGAGACAAAGTCCCCCCCAAAAAAAGTATTTATTTGTCTAGCGTTGGTTCTCACTGTTCTCTCTTCCTTTTGACGGTAATGATTCAGTCGTTTGTGACGTCTTTGGAAGGGCACCTCCTCCTCCTCCTCCTCCTCCTCCTCCTACGCTGTCTTCCTCTGATCAGGCTGCACGAGAAGCCGTTCTTCGTGAAATTAGATGTCTTCCGAACGCTAGCAGGCTACAATAGAGAGGTGGACAATGGCAACCGTTTCCAGTCAGGTACAGTGGCTGCCGGCTGGCAGGGCCCAGCAAGCTCCCTTTCACAGATCTGCAAGACAGCGCACCTCAATCCTGACCTCAACCCCCCCTGCCTGCTGTTCAGTCCTGAACCTCTCTCAAGCAGTGGCCTCTCTCACCACTGGCCTGTTCGTGGAAGGAGTTAACGAGAGAGCGCTGCAGAGCTGCAGAGACCCACGTCTGTGTTGCTCAGCAGCGCTGCAAATACAGCTTGGGTTTATCTTGACAAAGGCCGTCCACCCCAACATGAAAAACCACTGCACTCTCTAAACCAGCTGCCAAAGCTCGCATTTTCTCCAACTGAAGTTTTAGTGCCTGTAGGAATGGAGAAGCCATATAGGTGTTTGTGTCTCTGCAGAACATACAAGGACTCTACGTCTGTACAGGTGGGATGGGACGGGCTCGAGAACCCTCGTCAGTCAACGATCCAAGTGCCACATTGCTTCCCTCTCTCCCAGTCCTCAGCTGTAACCAGCTTCCCCGCCACCCACCAAAGCCAGTTTGCATCACCTCTCAAAACGGTCAGTTTTGAGATAAGGATGCAGGAGATCTTTGGTAACCAGAGGGTCTGGTATTTGATCAATCAGTAGGAGATTGTAAAGATGCGTTTTGTAAAACGTGTCAGGTTTGGCGCTCAGATCTGCCAGATGTGCCAGCCAGGCTTGATTGTAAAACGAGGAATTTAAGACGCCAGTCCTTTAAGCGTGAAGGTTGAACTTCAATCCCACACAGAACTACTTTTGCGAGAGGTTTGTTTTTCTCCCTGTGTGTTTTTGATAGAAGGTAGAAGGGGAGAGAGAGGGAGTCTCTTGGGTGCCCTCTGCTGCCATCTGACTTCCTCTGCATCTGGTCCGCGTTTTGCAGGGGCTGGCGTTCCCCCGTCTGGGGGCGATTAATAACCCATGATTTATAGGAAGCTTTATAGAATAATACGATAAAAATGCGTGCGCGCCTGTGATGGTTCTCATTCCGGGAATCAAAGAAATTACTGAAAAAAACAAGAAGGCCACGCTTTCCTAAATTGGGCACAGATGGGCTGTAAGGCATGGCCACACTGGGAGGAAATGGGGCTAGTGAGGGGGCAGTAAGGAGGAAGCTCCACTGCAAGGGAAAGAAGATGTTCCCAGGACATCTGATCATGTGAGATTAGAGCTCACTCACAGCAGCATCGGACGTACTGGGATTTTAGTGTCTGGTATCTAGCGACACTTTTTAGTCATACGACAAATGTTTCAGAATTTATTTATTTTTAACTTTGAGGGTTGTTGGTGTTTTTTTTTTAGTTTTACTGTTTTAAGAACTGCAGATTAGATTTCCTTGCTTACTCACTTCTAGGCTAGGAATGGAAATAAGACTCCCATTGCATAGCAGTTTGATCCATTCCTCGTTTTACTACTAGTTTAACAAGACACACCTGAGCTATTGCACAGTGCTTTGATCCACTCCTGGTTTCACTGTGAGACACACCTAGGCCAGTTCCCTGTACACTGTGGCTAATCAAGCTCGTGGTAAAAACTGGAATGGGTGAATCTGTTGTGCAATAGGAGTCTTATTTGCATCCCTGCAGGATGCCGTTGAGAATGGCTAATCCAGCACACTGACAGACAGCTAGAACTGAAGAGCAGCTCCTGCTAGTTAAAGCACCAGAACGCAACATTCGATGAGTTGCGATGAGAACCACTCCGAATGACAGCAAATACCGTAAAACGTTAAGGGACAAGAAACTTTATTTTTTTAAATAAAATAATAATTTAAGATAAGAATTTCTTTAAAAATGTCTCATTTTCATAGAAGCGAGTTCCAGCCACTTCCCCCTAGTTTGTGTGTTTCTTTTTTTTCAAAAAACAACCCTTCTTTTTAAAAGTTCACCAGATGACTTGGATTGCCTGTCGCAGTCTCTCCCCGAGGCCAGTCACCACCCAAGCTTAGTCTAAACTCAGCTGGCTGCTGGTCAAAACAGCTCATTTCTTTTCTCCTAAACAACAAAAAAAAAAAAAGGTTTTTATTTCATCCATAGTGTCTACTGCCAGTTGCAGGTCTCCCTCTGCCTCTGTCCCCTGCGCTTCCTCTGAGTAAGACCCTAATCCACCTCCCCTCTGTCCTGTACCGTACAGTCTGGCACACATGCTGCAGCTTCCAGCCAATTTCAACAGCTCACACAAGGACAGCTGCCTCGTTGCAAGATGAATCCATCCTCAATACAAAATCAGTGGCTGTGTTGGAAAAGCTAGGAGCATCAATCAGTGCCCAGGTCCAGATACACACTATGTTGACAGGGTCGACTCTCTGATTCAGAGCTACCGCTTTAAGAGAAAGGATCCCAATAATAAAAGAGACACAACAGGAAAGAAAAAAAAACTGGAAGAGGAAAAAACCAGGAGAAAAAAGAAAAAAAGGAGCGAAATAAAGGAGAAAAAGAAAAGACAGAACCAGAGAAAACAAATGAAGAAAAAAAAGCGAAAAACAGCGAAAAAGAAAACAAAGGAAGAACTAAAGAAAGAAAGAAACAAACCAGAGAATGAACATGAAGAGACAAAGAAATCTTGAAAAGGACAAACCGACGAGAAGCCTGGGAACGAGATGTTGTGGTACAACAACTTGTGAAGAGGAAGTGCAGTAGAGAGAGATATCAGTAACAGGGCTCTCAAAATGACCTGGCAAGACTACTCAAACAATCTACTGTTACCATACTCGTCAAATCAAGAAGCGATTCACAACTGTGGTTTCCAAGTTATGTTCACATCCCCAAGCAATATCTTTTTTTTCTTTCCTTTTTTTCTTTTAAAAAACAGAACACAGTTCTGGGAGGCTGGTGGTTAAACTATGAAGTAGACAAGCAAAACATGTGTCTCCTTGACTCGGTTTCATTAAATGTATGATTGAGTGTGTAGTGCGGACCTAGTGTTTAGAGACGAGGGACTGGGAGGGAGGCAGCATGGCTCTAGTGGTTAGAGCTGAAGGACTGGGAGGGAGGCTGGCTCTAGTGGTTGCAGCTGGAGAGACTGGGAGGGAGGCAGAGTAGCAGAGGCTGATCTGTGTGTCATTACTGTAAGCAGTCCCAAGCCTCCTCTAATGCCCAGCTGGCAGTCTGACCACCCCCTCGCTGCCCCCTGCCAGCACTCAGACCCGAGACCTCGATGACATGGTGTCAAGGCATTCCCACAGCCCAGAGAGTGTCGGGAGGGGATTAGTCAGGGCCTAGGAAGGCAGTGAGATCACACTACTGCCAGGCTGTCCTCCCAGTCATCAGGCAAAGCACACACTCACACTAAACAAACACACACAACTTCTTGGTTTCTGATTTTTTTTTTTCTTCAATACTGATATAAGTTAGTTAAGGAACAGGAAATATAACACAAGCAGACAAAAACACAAAAGAGAGCTGCAAGCAGCCGCAGAAATCGATCTGCGATCAATTTTATCTGCATTTAAAACAATAAAAAATAAAACTATCCAACCCACTAGAAAGCTTATCAGAGTCACGAGAAGTAATTTACAATTTCTTCCTTATTTGACAGATTCTTTGAGACTTGGGATTTCGGACGGCTGTATTGGGTATTCTAACTCCTGCTGGATTTGATAAGTAAAACGTTTGCAAGGTCTTTGTAAACTCTTTTAGTAAAGTACCTCTGCCCTGGCTGTGTGTGTGTGTAGGTGTTACAGGGCATTATTACTGAGAGTGAAAGGCAGGGGGGGCTGGTATTTGTGCGACACCACAGATAATGAAGTGTGGGTGCCACGCTGGGCCACGGCTAGGTTTCACTTCTTTTATTAAAAAAAAAAAAAAACTTTCAGAAACTGACAAATTAGAACAACAAAAAAAAAAACCCCACAAGAGTCAAACGCAGGTCAGGGCAGCAGAGACTGGCTGGTATGAGACACAGCCTGAGCTTGAACTAGCGTTTGGTTGAAAGGGGAGCAAGTTCAGTGACCTCAACAGAACACACAAACCGTCACAACGGACAGACCCACAGACCACGAAGACTGGTGCCAAACTGCCAGGGCTTTTCAAAAAAACAAAACTCTACTCAGCTGCACCTTCACGCCTTGCAGCACAGCCGAAAAAACCTGACATGCTGTGGGATCCCGTCATTGAAAAGACACGCAGCCCAGTACAAGAAACTCAAAAATTCGATGAAACGCATCTCAGTGGTTTAGGGCAACCGGTACACTATCCACATCGCGCGTCGTACAGCACCGAAGCCAGCCAAGCCAGCAACTTAAAATGAAATGAGCTCAAAATGAACAGCACACAGATCATATTCGTGTTACAGCTCAGGTGGACCAAAGTGCAGCGAGATGCATTTCCTCCAGTCGCGGTTGATGATGATGATGACGATGATGATGACGACGATGATAGGTAAACCACATGTAAAGGAGTGAGGGGTTACAGGGCTGTGACGCCCCCACCATGGTGTGAAAGGTGTGAAAGTGTCTGAAGGTGGTAAGAATGACGATTTCGATAACCCTTTAACTCCTTTTCACCATACATGTGTGTCTGTCTGTCTGTCTGTCTGTCTGTCTGTCTGTCTGTGTGTGGTGTGTGTGCCTCTGTGTGTGTGTGGGGGGGGAAAGATCTAGACACAGAAACATCAGTATCATTTTCAAGCTGCAAGGGCTTTCAGGAAACAAAATAAAAAGCTGACGCAAGTCAAAGTGCAAGAGCCCCGGAGCTGGGTCCACTTGAGCTGGAATGGCACGGGTTCTGAGCCCCGCACTGTGCTGCCCCCCGTGTGTTCACTCACCCCTGCTCTGCGCGTTGTGCACTGCGAACATGTTGATGGTGATGAGCTGCAGCATGCGCGTGTTCCCGATGAGGGAGGGGCTGTGCTGCAGGAGGGCGCGGAACTCCTGAAGGACCCGAGCCACCACCGCTGGGAACGTCTCCATCCTGCCCGACGGAAAAATAATAAAAGAAAAGGTCATTCTGGTGCTCAACCCAGCATTGTTTTTTATTATTATTATTATTATTTATTTTATTTAACACGCGCTTAAAGTAATTGCTATAACTTTTTTTGTTAGCAATTGTACATTTGGTAAATTTTAGCAGAGCAGACATGGACAGACTCCTTACAAACAACGTATATAAAATAAAGCACACATGTAAGTGCACAGTTCTTCCAGTGCCATACCGTACATACGAGAGGGCTTAAAAATGCAATTACTGCCATATAAAATGAAGGAGACTGCCCGTCAACCTTTGAACCAGGAGCGAGAGCAGACTCGGTGGAGGCGCACTTACCCGATCTTTGTGAAGAGCTTCCCGTGAGCGTGGAGGAAACTCAGGATGAAGCGCTTATTGAGCTGCAGACAGAGAGAGAGACAGAGAGACAGCGTGAATGAGTGAGAGGGGAGGACATTATATTGCACCCTTTGCACCAGACTGCCACAGATCAAGATCACAAAATTATTTCTTATTCTTTTATTTACTGAGCACATTATTTTACGCTATTGTGTAGGAGGTCCCATTAGCAGTAACTCCCCACTGTAGAATTAAAAAGGTATGTGGGCGTCCTCCCATCCGATCCCAATCGCCTCTTTACACCCGGTATACCACAGTGAATGTGAGCTTCCATCCTCTGCAGGTGTCCGCTTGAGCTCACCAGGTGCCTGGCCAGTAGGGGCCACTGTAGCACAGTGAGGTTAGCCATCAAGGAACAGCAGGACTATTAACCCCAGGGTCCTGGTTACAGGGATGGAAATAAGACTCCTAATGCATAGCAACCCATTCCAGGTTTTACTACAAGCTTGATTAGCTACAGTACAAGCTTAGGTCTGTTTTATTAATCTCACAGAAAAAACAGGATTAAACTGCTATGCAACGGGAGTCTTATTTCCATTCCTGTGGTTAGCTAAATACGTATGCAGGTAATACATTCTGGCTGAGATAAACTAAATTCCTGGTTATTTGATTCATACATTATTCTTCGAAAATCTCTCATTGTGAGCGCCAGGATATTCCTGTAACAGAGGTGCTGAATCTCATTGCGTTAAAATATTCAGATTCAATACAGCTCACTCTCCAAGATTCCTCCGCAGAACTCCACAGGGAAAGAGTGTTGGAACCAAAAATGGGAATTTTTAGTTGGAAAGGCACATTCTGCCCTCTGCTGGTGAGAGATCACAACTACACATGGAATAGCCTTTTTTAATAAATAGGTTTCGGTACAGTATTTTACTGCCTTGCGTTTGTCAAACGCAGAGGAAAAACTCAAATATCTGCACACAAGCGGGTTTAAGAGGGTTAAACTGAAAGAACCCCTCCCCCCCCAAAAAAAAACTATTCACATTTGAATCTCATTAAAACACCTGACTGTCATCTTTCACACCAGGAACACCTTCAAGGTTTTCATTCAGAACCCACTAAACAGCAACCGTTCCCTGAAATAGTATTTTCTGAAAATGTAATTATTTCCAAGTTACAGGAGAGCAGTTAAGGGCAGGTTTTAAAACCGCACCATTATAACCTCCTAGTTCGTAAGAGGCATTACAAGTTAGTACAGCAGTTCCAGCCTGGATAAGTGGCTTGGCCTGGACATACTTGCAAACGTGATGGATTTCAAGAGGCTTATCCTTAAAACAATTAAAGAAATGCAATAAATAAAAGCATGCTGGTTTCCTCCGACGATCACAGCAGCTGTTACCTGCATATAACCTGACAAGCTGCAGTGATACCACATCATCCATCGACTGCAGTTCAGTTACGCATGTATTTACCATTCCAGCTTTACTCTTATTTTCAATCACTTTTGGGTGACCCCATTTGTTTGAAACAAATACTGTATTTAGGATGTTTCTGTATTTGTACCTGTGATTATTATTGCTGGGTTATATAATAAATAAATAGACTAAACATGTTGGTGTAGCTGTTACTTTTGAATGTAATTGTAATTAGTGCAGCGTAATTGTAACTGTAATTGAACCAAATATAATTGTAATTGAACAGACAGTAAATGTAATAATTGTAATTGACTCCAGGTCTGCCGACAGCCAGGATAATGTTCCAGGTTTAACTTGTTAAATGTGTTCATTTCACTCAAGAGCTTCATTCGCTGCCACAACAGGTAAACAGAAATGACAGTACTGAAATCAAGGAGTCCCCCCTCAGAGTCATTATTAGTCAGAAAATGTCAAACAAAGTTCACATAAAAGTTGTGATGGGAATAAGAAGATCTTCAATGCAATGACACGCTGTCATGGAGCATTTATTCCGGGGCAAGAACTATTTTGGTAATAGTTAAAGAACTAGATAGAAACAGCTACGATGAGTGGTTATAGCAACACACCAAGTTACAATATTTTATTATTATTAAATAAAAACAAAACAAAAAAAAAATGAGCAAAGTTTACACTAGAGCAACACTGGCCCATCTTTGTAGCATTGCCAGTTTTATTGTGCAAATTGCCCACTTAAGTATAGCGCTTTGATAAAGAGAGGCATCTGTGATCTACTTCACAGAACAAAATGTTCTTGCAAGGGAAAGAAAAACATTTCAAAACTTCAGTACAAATAAACATCTTGGAGCGTGAATCAAAGAAAGGGCGCTTGGCGGTTTATAACCATGTCATGTAACATGAACAGTTTGTGAAGAGTAGCATGCCCAGGCGCCAGAACAAAAGATTTGTGGCTGCAAAACTTCAATCTTCTCACAATGCCTAATCAACTCCAATGAACTGAACTCTGCCACTTTCCATGTCTATTCAACTCCATAACTGAACTCTGCCACTTTCCATGACTATTCAACTCCAATGAACTGAACTCTGCCACTTTTCGTACCACACTGAAGTAATCTCATCTCAACCAAAAACACAGTAACGCGTCAACTGCAAATTGCACGTTTTCAACCACATCAAAGATACCATGTTATAACATCTAAATAAATATAAAACGACGTTGGAAAAACAATACAAATAAAATGCAGCTGACACGGCTTTTAGTGGTTCTGTGACAGGTAGCTCAATACCTCTAGTACTTTGCGCAAACACAGAAATGTATTTTTTAACTACAGCTAGCCATACACGCACGTAATATGCAGTTCTGTATTAAAAATAACTCCTATAGCGTGCGGATGTAGCTGTTTTGTTTATGGCCACTTCTTTACTGACCACGCAGACCCCTTGTGGTCAACAGTACCTTACGAAGCAGTGCTGGGAAACTGGCTGGGTGAACATGCGCGTGTGTGAATCAGCGCAATCACATGCCGAGAACAGCACCTCACCAGCCAGGACTTAGCAGAAATAGAGACGCGAGGTTTTTTTTATAGACGCTGCGTACCGTAAGAGAAATAGCTTACGAGATTGATGCTTTGTAAACAAAGTATAAAAAGGATATGCGAGGCACTATCTAGTGAACAGCTATTAAGGATTCAGTTTATTTTTGCATTGCAGGCAATCCTGCCAATGACGGCAATGGCTCTTACCTCTTTAGACAATTTAGTCCGGGTAAATACATCAATGGCAGGCAATTGGAACAGAGGAGAAACTCCTACACCAAGTTTGCCTTAACACGTCTATTTACTGTAAATGACCACTCTCAGCTTCCCTGAAGAAAGATAGAGGCCGGTAATCATTTAGGAATGGCCAAGTCTCCCCTTCGGGAGGACTGGAGCCCTGGCTGCCATGTCTGGCTGCTCCCTGCTGTCAGCAATACCTGTTTGCAGTCTCTTGTCCACAGGATCCACTTGGAGACCCCAGCAAGGCCCAGACCTCGGCAGCTGATGTGCAGCTGATCTCAACTTCTGCTCTGAGGCACAGCGGTGGTGAACCACAGTGGAACAAAAAAAAAACCAAAAACAGGTCACACTGTTTCCAGATGACAGTGCGCAACGGACCTGCCACTGGCACATGGTCACGTAGCACCCTTGAACCACTGCCGCTTTCCATCTCACCTCAGTGATGACCCACCGTTATGCTCATTCTTTAGCTAAAGAAATGAGAACTGCTAACAAGCGGCTGCTCAAGTGAGAAGAGAAGAGGTGGCCCTTCTGAGGATTGATAGGAGAACTATGAAAGAAACAGATCTCAATTCTTAACACTAGGACTGCGATTCACCCAGCTACTCAATAACGAGGAGCCAGCCGATTCAATACAGTGAACTTAGTTACATAGGGGCCAGCAAATTCAATATAGTATTAGTATAGAGAACTCAGTACTGGGGAGAGTCAACTACTTCAAGGGTAGTATAGCCAAGTGCCTGAGCAAATTATAGAAAGTATAGAGAATTCACTGCTTTACTGGGGGGGGGGGGGGTATGAAAGCCTTGAAATTCAATACACTACAAGCGATGATGCTTGAAGATTATTTCAGATCAACCCAATTAAGGAATCTGAATAACAAACAGTTATCATAAAATGATTACCAGTGAGTTTAAAAGGTCTTGTACATGTTAAACTTTTCAAACTGCTTTTGTTCGAGTAATCACAAAAACACCCACAGGAACACGCAGCACTACGGTAACACATGAGAGACACAAATAACTGGATTCAGCACATTCAGACATCTAGCAAAGAACTGCCTCAAAGAAGTTAAAAAAAAAAAAAAAACCCTCAAAGATAACAATTCGAGATGGCTTATCTGGGGATCAGATTACAACACAGGTAGAGTAAACTCGGCCAACACCTCAAACTGCTCATTAAAATGAAACATGAACAGCTTCTTCTCGCGTCACAGAAGGCTGTTACAACGACAGAAACGTAACCAAGCGTGCAGTTTCAGTTTGGACTGTGAAGGAGTCCGGTCCTGGGAAATGTCTCTCTGGTAGTGGTGCAACACGTTGTGGCCTCAATGCAAGTGGGTTAAAAAGAAGAAATAAGTCATTGTGGTGGATAGTCATCTAGACACGTTCTCCAGGTCATTTGAAGGTTATTATGTTTTTTCATCGCGTGATATATCTCTGAAGTTACGGAAGTGCAGGGCTTTTGAACTCTCAATAAAAAAAAAAAAACCCTCTTGCTTGCTCATATGTTGCAGAAGCTTTTCATAGTAAATACTGCATGTTGGCAACAAGGGACCTAGATAGGGCAGGCCTCCTTTTCTTCAGGGATGGAAATAAGACTCCTACTGCATAGCAGTTTCACCCAATCCAGGTTTTACTATGTGTTTGATCAGCCCCAGCGTACTGGTAACAAGCTCAGGTGTGTCTTATTAAACTCAGAGTGAAACCAGGACTGGATCAAACTGCTATGCAATGGGACTCGGATTTCCATCCCTCTTCTTGTTCTCAAGATTTCTTACGGTCTCCTGGTTCTTGTGCTTTTGTTTGCCAGATGCTAAAAGCAAGAATAACACCACAAAGCGGCGCGGATGTAAAAGCAGTAGCAGGTTGAGGCAAGTCATATTCTGGAAAAATAGGTTCCACGTCTCAGAGTAGCTGAAAATAGGTCGCTAAAACAAATGCCAAGGCTCCAACAGAAAACAGCATAAGCCATCAGGCATAAAAAACACGAGAACAGCTTCACACGCGTCGGTAAAGACACACAACAGCTCCACACATCAAACTAAAGCTTCTCACTTCAGGCACAGATTCGTACGCCCGGAGGAATGTGGACTGTGCGCCGAAGCAAACAGCATTTCTTAGACACGATGCGTAATTTGAACCGTTGCCACCAGCCACTTGTTTTTAGCAACCACACATATTCATAGCCTTTGGGGACCATTTAAATTTAGGTTTCCCTGTATTCATTTTTCTAATATTTTTTTCTGTATATTTACTTAATGTCAATAGAGGCTAATCAGACTCCTGCAATGAATGAACATATCCTACTTCCACCAGCCACAACTAAAAAGGTTCGATCAGTTAAATAAACGCTTCACTAGATTTAAAAACATAAGGGTGACATTCGTCATGCTTGAATACAGGACGACCGGCAACTCCAAACACATCAATAAGGTGTGACAGAATCTCCTGATGAAACCCTGTGACGAGCTGCAGAGGTCTCAGCAGGTTCCTGTCGGGGGGAATCCTCACAGGCAGGAACCTCTGGGCTGAGCCCTCAGAAAACACATGTGATCCTTCGCTTAGGACAGAGGTCCTCAAACTTTTCTTTTTTTGGTATGACGGACCACTTTTCAAATGGAATAATATGGACCCACCAAACTGATTTGCTGCTGCTAAGCTGGTGAACGGGATTCGAACTACCATTTCTTCAAACGTGTCCCCATAATCTAAACAAAGCAAAAGGGATCAAACTTAACCCCTAAAAAAGAACACTCATATATATATATATATATAGATAGATAGATAGATAGATAGATAGATAGATAGATGTGGAGCAGACGTCTTGCTCAACCCCTCAGGAAATGGTTGTGTGTTTAGGGCTTTAGTGCAATGGACCTGCTTTTCTGTGGGCTCTGATCTGCACACGACCGCCACGCTGTGACATCGCCGCTTTAAATTTATCACCGGGTGAGACTCTGTCGCTCACTCCCCAGTCCTATTAAAAACCCTGCTGACTGCACACAGTCCAGTCGGCTGTACGTTTCTGGTGGCATAACGGTATAGTGAACAGGGTTGTTAACTCTGTCCACACGCCAGACCCCGCACATATACAAGCCTGGCAAAGAGAACTCAAAACAGCAGAGCAGTAAACTAATTCAATTCTAAAACGCATATCCAGGGATGAAAAGAAGACTCCTACTGCATAGCACTTTCACCCATTCCAGGTTTTACTAGCGTGACTAGCCACAGTGTAGAGGTAACAAGCTCAGGTGCGTCTTATTAAACTCATACTGAAACCAAGACTAGATCAAACTGCTATGCAGTGGGAGTCTTACTTCCATCCTGATATCTATGCCCATTCTTTTTATTTTTCAGTATAAGACACAAACTACTTAATTATTTATCCTAGGAGTAGCTTTCTGTAAAGTTACTTAGTGCAGAAAGATTTATTTTCATGAGAATGGTGAAGGAAGCCATTCGTGAGAGGTACAAGTGCCTGCTGCCTCATACTGAGTGAAACGTACTTCATCTATATAACTTCGATACAGTTTTTACAGTTTAATTTCATTTTAGATGTGCCTAAACTATGCTGAACGTCTAAGAGAGACCAGATCGGAAAACACTTTTATTATTGTAATGCATCGTTCTGGGTATGAGTGAAATATTTAAAAATCGCCCTTCTAGGTAGACTTTGACCACAAAAAATATAAAAAAAACAATTTCTGAGAAAGGTAACACCCGTTTCTGGACTAAACAAAGAACAGGGAGGGCTTTTTTGTGGTTCTTTGTTTCTCGTTTTCTTTTTTTTTTGTTGTTGTTGCTTGTACCAGAAAAAAAAAAAAAACTAGCAAGAAATCATACTCTTAAGTTGCAAAAAAAAAAAAATTGTTCTGCAATAAACCAATAAAGATGTCAAACTCTGCATGGGCTGGGCGTGCTGCAAACTGAACAGAGATGGGTTTTTTTCAGTTTTGCAGCGCAGGTGCCTCTGGTGCCGAGGTGTGTTTGGGGTTAGGGTTACTGACGTGCAGGAAAGGGCTCTGCAGGAGCAGCTGCTTAATAACTTTTCTTCTTCATCTTCCCACAGCCCTCGCTATCAACTGGGGTCTATTCTCAGACTACTAGGACTACGACTACTGCTGCAGCCATGGCCAAAAGTGGAGCAGCACTTAGAATTTTAGGTTTGAGACAATTCAAATAAATCATTTTATATATCACATAATTCAGATCTTTTACTTAACATCATGTAATCAAAGAAACTACAAAACGATATTGCAAAAGTCTACCGTAAGCCATAATTGTAGTACAGCATTTTATGTTAGATTTCGAAAATGTCACGCTTTTCAATTTGTGTCAGTTTTTGAAAACCTTGTTAACGTAACATTATTCAGCAGGTTTCTTTAGTTTAGTTCATTCTATAGGGGGATGCAAAACTTTTGGCCACAGCTGTACTACTATTTCTACTACTGGGATTCAATCAAAATAAAACAGTGCTGTATCTTTAGAATTGTTTTTCTAAGCCTTGTGATAAAACAAGGGGGGAAAAAAAAAGATTCAGACAGAAGATTTGATGATTTTGCAAAAAAAAAAAAAATCTGTCATGTGAAAAAAATGTGAAGGATGTAAGAAGCAGATTGATGAGTATTTTTTAAAGTGTGGTTTTTACTTCATCCTCTGCACACATGTCAAGGAATTCCCCCGCACTGCAGAGAGAAATCACACCGAATGCATTAGATTTAACAGGAGTCTTACTTCCATCCCTGCATACAAACAGGACGAGCAGAAGTGCTGAAGCCTTTGAGAATACTGAACAGTGCAGAATCAGCACTCATTTCAACCAACGACAATAAATAACAATGCAAGAGCCCCCTTTAAAGTGGATGGGATGATTAAACAGCCCCTTTCCCTCCCCTTGCATGGAAACACTGGCAGATTAAAGAGGAGGCGCGGGGGTAGAGGAGGAGGGTGGTTTGCTGAACTGAAACACAACATTTCAGCACCACAAGTCGAGCTCCTAGCTACATACCCTGACCTCGAGGTCAACTAACCACCGCGGTGGTTTATTTATAACCCACGGCACTCATTTCAAGATGTGAGGCTGGTTTTGTGTGCTCTGTCTGGGGAGGAAGCCGAGAGTGCCAGGGTGCAGTTCATGGGCTGGTTAAACCAAATAAACCACATTCCCACCATCGGGCTGCCTGCGACGTGACTGGAGCCATGCAGCAGCAGCCAGCGCGCACACACACAGACGCAGCGAGTCAACCGCCGCTGCTCAGCAAACACTGACAACGAGAGCGAAACAGAAAGAGCTGAGCTCACCCCCCCCCTCGAGAGAGAGAGCAGGGCGGGTGAAAAGTGCTTCATTTTTTGGAATTTATTTTTTAGTACACAGGTTTTTTTTTGTTGTTGTTTTTAATCTCGGTACAGGATCTTCACTCGACTAGGACTTGTGGGTGGGTTTTCTTTCTCTCTTTTTTTTTTTTATCTTGCTTTCTAGCTCATTTTCTTTTCATTCTTTTATGTTTGTCTTTCCACACTGCAGCCTAGACCCTAACCACTGAGCTACTCAAACTGCAGCCTGGCACGCTAACCAATGAGCTACTCAAACCCACTGCTTTCCACATTGCAGCCAAGAGCTGTGTCACATTCTCTGACCACTAAACTACTCAAACTAACTATTAACACATCTGCCCAGCAGATTGACCACATTTGGAATTTTTTTTTTTTTTGAGAGAGGATAAAATCAGCCTGTATTTATGCTGCGTTGGTGGGATGTTTTTTTTTCTTTTTCTTCATTTTAAAAGATGTTAGCATTTTTCCGCAGCTATTTTTCCTGTTTACAAATACCGGTATGCAGTATTTGCTTTTTGTTTTGTTTTTCATGAATTGCTATTACTGGCCATACTAACTTAATCCGAGCTACCTAAACATTATCTCAGTAGAAGAGCTTCCAACTTGAGCCATTGGTTTGGGTACAGACCAAATTCACCACATATTATACCCTAACGCTGTAAAAACAAACACAAAAAAATAAAAAGCATATAAAAAAGAAGATATTTATGACAAAGAGGGGCAATTAATAAGATGGTTGGAGTCTGTGGACCGTACTGTTGGAGGGCTGCATTTACTATGAAACAACCAATTTAAAGAGAGTTTTCAAAGTGAGACCAGCGCCCCCTCGTGCTGCTTGAAAGGATAGCGCTTCACATGATCATCCATCGTCACGGTGTAACATTGTAACGGAGAGAAGGATGAAAGGGGAAACAGGGCCACATCGTTTGACAGTCTTCTTAATACTGGCTTGTGTCAAATCAATACTGTTAAATGTGTTCTGCCATCTGGACTAGCAGGCTGATTGGGAATTATACTTGTTCTGCTTCGTACAGGGAAAGAGGGAATTAAGCCAAGGCCAGAGTTAAATGGACTGGGTACTGGGAGTAGTATGTACGTCTCCGTGTCTGAACGAACTTCACTAACAAGTGCTGAAGTCAAGAAGTCTGCGATTACCTGTGGAGCGCCTGTGTAGTCAACTCCTAAAGTGTGCGTGCTCTCACGTCACTGCGGCTGAAGGTATGGCAGTGTGTGTCAGTGTGTTTCTGGTAATGTGTCACTGTGTGGGGGTATATATACATACATACATATACTCACGTCACTTCGGCTGAGGGTATGGCTGTGTGTGTGTGCGTCTGTGTGTGTGTGCGTCTGTGTGTGTGTGTGTGTGTCAGTGTGTAGGTGTATATATAAAGATATACTCACCTGCGCTGTGGTGTGGCTGTGTGTGTGTGTGTGTGTGTGTGTGTGTGCTGTGTGTGTGTGCGTCTGTGTGTGTGCGTCTGTGTGTGTCTGTGTGTGTGGCTGTGTCAGTGTGTAGGTGTATATATAAACATAAACTCACCTCACTGCGGCTGAGGGTATGGCTGTGTGTGTGTGCGTCTGTGTCTATGTCTTGGCACACCTGTTTGTGTTGCCTCTAATTAAGGAATGCTACGGATTCATCTTCCCTGCAGGTGTGAACGGCAGCGTGTAAGAGCATCGGGAAAGGACACCGGCTGATCTGGGTGTTTCTGTGTTGTGTTATTTTATTAGTTAGTTAGTATTTGAAATGTTTCATATTCTTCATTTGCTTTTATATGTCTGCTGTGTCTTTTCATCTGTCATTTCTCTCTGCATCCTCGCTTTTCTTTTTCTATTTTATTTTTCCTTCTTATGCAATCAAGATGGTCGTCATAACAGCAATGCGTGCATGCGAATGTTAGTTTAATTTAAGAGACGTATTTTTTAATTTTTTTTTAATATATTTTAAAATAGAACTGGGAGAAGATGTATTTTATTTGATCTAAATATATCTTTTTTTGTACAGTATACAGTCATTGCAGAATTGTGGAGGTGTGGAGTCTTCTGATCCCGGATTGAGATTGTCTTTTGGAGTGGTGTTGTTTTGGGGAAGGTGAGGTTGCTGCTGTCTTGGGTTAGTTATCTGATGCTCGATCACATTCCCTTCTGTAAATGTTACTTTATTTGTATTATTTTCTTTTTCTGTTTCTGTGTTTGTCCCGGGACTGCCAATGAAAATGAGCTCATAGCTAAATCTGCCTGCAATACATCTTATGACATGTCATAAATGTTAAAAATTGAACGTTGTCCCTGTCAAATAAATACATACATTAAAAAAAATTAAAAAATAATAAAAAATAAAAATGTCAGTGTTTTGTGTGTGTGTGTTTGTGTTAGTGTCAGTGTGTTTGTGTTAATGTGTCAGCGTGTATATATGAATGTGTCAGCGTGTGTATATGAATGTGTCAGTGTGTGTATATGAATGTGTCAGTGTGTGTATGTTCACATACTCACGTCACTGGGGATGAGGTGGCTCAGCTCACTGTCTTGCTCAGACTCTTTGCCGGACTCGTTGCCCGCTCTGGACTGGCCTTTCCTGGCCGGTCGAACCCAGATCTCCACTCGAGCTGCGTCGTCCCCGAGCGTGGACCTGCCTCCCCCTCCTGCTCGCCCCCGGCCCCTGGGCCCTGCACTGGACTCGGAGACTTCCTCCCGCTCTCGCTGCTGCTGCTGCTGCCTGCGCCGCTCCATCTGGTCCACCTGCAGAGACCGAGAGCAGAGAAGTGTCTTATATCACAACCAATATAGAAAACACCTTAACGCTGTCCAGAAACACACTGCAGAATTCTGCAGTACAGCCTACAGTGCTACCTCTGTATCTGACTTGCACATCAAAAAGCATTTAAACAGCGAATTAGTAAAGGACCCTTATACAGGAATGCACGGTCAACGTGGCCGAACCAAATGAGTGACTTACTGAATGGACCAGGATTAGTGCGAATCAGGGACTGCAACACCTGTGTTTTCTTTGGACATTACAATAGTATCTTTTTGTACGAGGCGAGACAAGCGTTGCGTCATGATTTCAAATCTAAGAAAGCCACCCAATCAGAAGCCCCCTGGTACTCCGCCCATCCCGTCCCCACCAGCAGGGCGCGCTGTCCCCCTAGTCAAGCTCACCTTGCGCTTGGTCTCCTCGAACAGACTCATCAGGCTCTCTTTGGCAGTCAGGATGGGGTTACTGGCAGCCAGGCTGCGCATGTAGTAATACACTGCATCCAGCTTCCGCTTCTGTGAGAGAGAGGGAGCGAGGGATGGGTCACTGCGGGGAGCACTCATAACACTAAGAGGGAATCGTTTGTTAAAACATATTTTCTTTTATGTTATTTGGTTCATTATTATTCTTCTTGTTTACTACTTCTGTTGCACTAGCGGGAAGCGCAACAGTAGCCTGACTTAAGAAAAAAGTTTCCTTCATAGGGCTGAGAACCGCATTATTTTCATGCTTTTAAAAGCACATCATTATTTTTACAGCTGGTGCTCTGTGGTCCTATTGCCCATCTGAAATGCTCATGAGAAGACAGTCTCGACTATACAAATGAAACTGTGTTAAGTGAGGTGCGGAGCAGACGGAAGTTGCAGCAGCCTCCACACGGAGGCGCTCTCTCACCGTGTAGATTGCCAGCAGTGCAAGCTGGTTGTACGGGCGTCCGTTTTTGGGAGCGATCTGCTGCGCCTTCAGGTACCAGCTGGAGAGGAGAGAAAAAAAGAAAAAAAGAGAGAACCATGAAACAAGGCGAGACTAAGACTGCTCTTCAAAGCTGTGCGCTCGTTTTTACCTGCTCCGAGATTTCTTTACTAACTATTCTCCAAACCCGAATGAACCTAGCAGAGGGAGGGGAGGACAATCCCTGGAAGAGCACATCAGACCATGCTCATTGAGATCCCTTCACTGACTGGTGTTCTCGATCCTGAGATCTGAATGAACTGATCATTGAAGCAGCACAGACAGACAGTCCTGGTTTCCAGTGGGGCTTCCCTGCAGTTACCTGCGTGCTTTCCCGTAGTTGGCTGTGTCGTTGGCCTGCTCTCGGTACCTGGCAATGTCTCCCTGGCAGATCATGCACCTCTGGGCACTGATCAGCGCATACTTCACCTGCAGGGAACAAGCAAATTCACTGGGAGAAAAAACAGAGTGTGTTCTGGACTCTGCTGTAACAGTTTTTGTTTTTCCATTTTAAATTGTGTTCAGAGCACTGACAGTTACTGAAGCGTTGTTATGCATTTCAAAACTCTTACTGGTGAACTTGGTGACAATATCGGATTTGCAGGCACTTGAGGTTTCTGATCATAAGTAAAGTGCACAGAAGTTTAAACTATGAAAGAATGTAAACTATAAAATAATGTACTAGTAAAAAGGCACCCATGGATATTTCTTTCTATAGTTACAGTTTATAGCATTACAATTGAACATGATTATAGCTCTTGCCCAGACTAAACCCCTGTCCCTCCCTTGCGTGTGACACTATTGTCCCTGGCTCAGCACTGTGGAGTGAGGCGTGTGACACGGTTGCCCCTGGCTCAGCACTGTGGAGTGAGGCGTGTGACACGGTTGCCCCTGGCTCAGCACTGTGGAGTGAGGCAAGTGACACTGTTGCCCCTGGCTCAGCACTGCGGAGTGAGGCGTGTGACACGGTTGCCCCTGGCTCAGCACTGTGGAGTGAGGCAAGTGACACTGTTGCCCCTGGCTCAGCAGTGTGGAGTGAGGCGTGTGACACGGTTGCCCCTGGCTCAGCACTGTGGAGTGAGGCAAGTGACACTGTTGCCCCTGGCTCAGCACTGCGGAGTGAGGCGTGTGACACGGTTGCCCCTGGCTCAGCACTGTGGAGTGAGGCAAGTGACACTGTTGCCCCTGGCTCAGCAGTGTGGAGTGAGGCGTGTGACACTGTTGCCCCTGGCTCAGCACTATGGAGTGAGGCAAGTGACACTGTTGCCCCTGGCTCAGCACTATGGAGTGAGGCAAGTGACACTGTTGCCCTTGGCTCAGCACTGCGGAGTGAGGCGTGTGACACGGTTGCCCCTGGCTCAGCACTGCGGAGTGAGGCGTGTGTTCAGGCAGTGTTCTCACCGTCTTGCGCAGGGGTCGGCTGCGAATCGCCATCCCATCCATGTAATCCTCCAGCTTGAACTGGAACACGGCCTGCAGCTTCATCAGGAGGGAGTCGAAGAACGCAGCTCCCTGGAAAACAGACACCGGAGAGGGACAGGGAGGGAAGGAGGTGTACTGGGTTAATAGAGATCTGGTGCCACCTGGTGGAGAATTAAACACATCACAGCAGAATTACATTTTGTTATGTAATGACACATTTTCCCTTTCTGCAGCATCCTTACTTAAACTCAAAGAACGCTTAAGGGGAAAGCTAAATAGGAATGTAACTTAAGGTGTTGTATGCAACTGGCCATAGAACTGTTACCTACACACAGATTACAAGAAGATATGAAGCACTTACTAAAACTTAGTAAAATCTCCTTTGTTGAAACGCTTGCTTAAAAATACTTGCACAAACCTACAGATACACACAAATGAATATGGGGCAGACCCTCACACACGCCTTTTAAGAAACAATTTAGAAACACATGCAGTCACATTGAACACGCACGCACACACACACAGTCAGTCAGACACACAGACAATACCTCGTCCAGCAGTGTAAGCAGCATGGCTCTGATCTGATGGCCGGTCTCCAAGGCTGAGTCTTTCAGCAGCTGCCTGAACTTCTCTATCACCTGGTAGAAAGCGTTCTTCCACAGAGCCTGGTCCAGATTATGTGTGTCCGAATACTCGAGATCGCTCAGGATCACACGCTCGTACACAGAGAGAAGCTCAGCCCTGACAAAGAGACAGAGACAGAGAGCAGGGTCAGCTGACAAGCCAATGCAACACCCTCCTTCACGGTTTAACCCTCGTCTATCCTGGGTACAGCTAGCTGCACGTGGGGTTCTTCCATGACTTCAAAAGGGACAATTCGCATTTACATTTTTTTTTTTTACAACGACCTTGTCAAGACAGTCCCAATCACGCAACACAAAACGAGCTTTCGATTTATAAGGAGATATAAGAAACCGAGTCAAGCAAACGTTTAGGCGTGTTCCTTCCTCAGTGCGTGCACGACTTGTCTACTTGTCTAAATAGTTTCTTAAGAGTTGTATCGCCTTATAAATCAGACTAGAAAGATAATTTTATGTTGTGCGATTGAGATTTGAACTGTTTTGAAAAGGTTGCTGTAAAAGATATATATATATATATATATAAAATGTAAATACTAATTCCAATGGGGTTTCAAGAAGCGTTGGGAGTCAATTCCTTTTTTTCAATTCCAATTCCTATTCCATTTTTTAAATCAATTCCAATTTCAACTTCCATTCCTTTTTAATCAAGGCATTCCTTTGAAGGAATTGGAATTGATTTTAAAAAGGAATTGGAATTGAAAAAAAACAAAATAGAGGAATTAACTCCAGCCCTGGTTTCCAGCATCACAAACAAAAACCTTATCGATGACTGGATCTCACTAAAAACAGACCTGAGCTGTGCCATCCTGTCGAGTCCCTCTGGGCTGAGCTGGTCCCGGGACAGCAGGTTGCTGAGCTGCAGCTCCTGCTTGTCTGCTATCCGGAGCAGCTTGATCAGCTCCTGCTGCTGCATCCCCCTGGCCTGGAGCTCAGCCTCCTCCGGGGTGAGGGGGCTGGAGACATATCCATGCTGCTGCAGAGAGGAGGGGGCCGCTCCGGCAGCAGGGTACCCTGCGTAGTAGCCAGGAGCAGCAGGGGGGCACACCCCATTAGTGCCTTGGATCTGATAGGGCAGCTGGTAAGGGTAGGGGTACCGGGGGGCGGTGGTGGGCTGGTAATAGTAAGGGTTGTCCGAGTTCTGAAACTTGTAGTAACAAGAAGCGACTGCCTGTTGAGCAGCGGCGCGGTAGCCTTGAAAGGGCTCGTCCTGGTGGGCAGGGGGGCTGCCTGTGGTTTCGTCGTCCGTGTCTAAGAAGTGAAGCTGAGGCTGGGAGTATAGTGTTTGCTGCAAGTGTAGGTGCTGCTGTACGCCGAGGTGCTGCTGCTGCTGGCCCTTTAATAAAGCTGGCTTCTGCTCTGGATTGTTGGGATCCCACAGCCTTCTGGTAGCCCCGCCCCGGCCCCGCCCCCTGGCTCCCCGGCTTCCAACCAGGAGGCGTGACCCCGACTCAGGGGGTGCAGTCAGGTCTGTGTGGGCGGGGAGTATGAGGATGCCCCTCCCTCTCCCTCTGGGCTCGTCTCTCCTCTTCTGCTCCGCGTTGTTCGCGGTGGTGACCGGAGAATTACTTTCCCTGTCGAAGCTCACCCTTAAGATGCCGCCTGCCCTTCTATCGCTGCTGCTGGTGCTTCCTCCCCCTCTCCTCCTGTTATTACTAGACCTATCTGGGCTCCACCCTTCACCCTCTCTCTCCTCTCTGTCCTCTTGTTCGAAGTCATCGTAAGAGTCCGTGGATGAAATGCTGGCCTGTTTTTTGGGAGCCCGGGCCCTCTCTCTCCTGTCGCCTCCCCCAGCTGTAACGGCAGAACGGGCTGTTCCACTAACCCTCCCTCCTCTGTCCCTGGCTCCCTGCTGCTGGTGCTGCTTTCTCCTGCTCTCCCCGACTCTCGCAGACCCCCCTCCGTTCCCAGGCCCATCGAAACTGGTACCGCTGCTGGCCGAGCTGGTACTGTAGGTCCGATTGCGGCGCTTGTCTGATTTGGAGTAGCGCTTCGATGAGGCGCCACCTCCCTGCTGAGCCTTGCTCCCTCCCTCGCATGCTTCCCCCTCCCTCTCTACCACCTTCCCCCTCTCCCGCTCCAGACCGCTCTTCTTTCTTGACTCATCTCCTTCCCTTTCCCTAGCCCTCTCCCTCTCTCCGCCACCTCTTCCTCCTCCTCCTCCTCCTCCTCCTCTGGTCCTCCTTGCCCCCTTCTCTTTCCTCCCTTGAGCTCCCTCTCCCCCTGCTTTGTTTCTCCTGCCCTCGCTCCCCCCCTTCTTTCTCCCTCCCTCGCCCCCCTCCCCGAAGGCTGGACGACTGACACCCTCGGAAATGTTCATCTCCTCTGTTTTCCTGATTAAGGTCTCTGCAGAGTCCTTGGAAGCCCCTCCTGCCTTGCTAACCCCTGGATTTCTGCTGTCAGTAGTTTCCTTGTCGGCTGCAGGTTCTTTGCTAACCCCAGTCTCCTTGCTCACAGTCGGGCCTTTGCTAACCCCCGTCTCTTTGCTAGTCTCCTTGCTCACGGTCAGGTCTTTGCTAACCCCCGTCTCTCTGCTAGTCTCCTTGCTCACGGTCAGGTCTTTGCTAACCCCAGTCTCTTTGCTAGTCTCCTTGCTCATGGTCAGGTCTTTGCTAACCCCAGTCTCTTTGCTCATGGTCAGGTCTTTGCTAACCCCAGTCTCTTTGCTCATGGTCAGGTCTTTGCTAACCCCAGTCTCTTTGCTAGTCTCCTTGCTCACAGTCAGGTCTTTGCTAGTCTCCTTGCTCATGGTCAGGTCTTTGCTAACCCCAGTCTCTTTGCTCGGAGGCGCTGGCTGCTGCAGACGGCGGCCCCCGGGCTGGTAGATCTGCCGGTCCGGTTTGCGGGTTCTGCGCGCCTGTTTTGGGGACCCCGCAGGAGCAGCAGCAGCAGCAGCGATGGAGGCTGGGCTGTCCCGGGCTGGTATTTCGGGAGTCCTTGCGGTCCCTGTGGTTTCAACAGCGTGGGCTGCCTCTGGCCCTGTCCCCTGCTGCTGCTCCTCCCCCTCCTCCTCCTCCTCCTCCTCCTCCTCCTCTCGTGGGCAGTGATCCGGCCGCCCGTCCCCCTCGCTACTCCCTGAGGTCTCTCTGCGGGGTCGGAGCCTCGACATGCCGGGCTGGTAGAGCCGCAGGTCCGGCCGCTTCCCATCCCGGCGCAGCTGACCGTCACGCTGGTCCTTTCCACTGTCTGGCAGGGAGGAAAGACAGGGAGAGAGAGAGAGAGAGAGAGAGGGAGGGAGGGATGGGAGTTATGGCTGGTTCATGCTTCAATTATAATACCTCAGGGCGGTTTTATTTGATTTCTTGTCTTGCTAGATGTGCAACTGTCTTGTGATCTTAAAGGAAAGTGTTGAATTGTCACCTGGTGGTGGCAAGACTGAACCAGCCTTTATGGCTGGGGTAGGTTAATACAATACAATGCAATGCAGTTTGCTGATTCCTGATTGGAGATGAGTTCTAGGAGCTTCCAAAAGTTCAGCGTTCACTGATCTCAAGTGCACAAGACTAGGAGCATAAGCTGCCAACAATTTCTGTAAATATAAAAACTCCAAACCATGAAGGGCCTTTACTACGAGCTTGATTGGCCATAGTAAGCAGAATTAATGGTTTAAGCAGGGTTAGAAACTAACAATATTGTGCTACTAGTCCAAGGGCCTTAGGAGTAGTAAGCAGAATTAATGGTTTAAGCAGGGTTAGAAACTAACAATATTGTGCTACTAGTCCAAAGGACTAGTACCTTCTGAAACTTGCTAGTCCTTATGTAAACCTGCTAGTCCTTATGTGAAGTGCCTAAGTTGGAATCAACAACAACAGTTGGGGTCCCTAAAAATAGGCTTAGATTTTGCTAAAAAAAATAAACACTGTTATAAATTTACATTTACATTTTTTTAACACAAGACTGAACGTGAGAGTATATGTGTACATGTGTTTTAAGTACTCGCCCAGAGGACTACTGAGACACAGACATCAACTAGTCCTCATCAGATTTAATTCGCCTCGGGCGAGCGGGCGTTTCTAACCCTGTTTAAGCTTTTAGCACAGCGTCAACAGTGTGAAATTTATAGGACTGACCCTAATTTTGTGTGCAGATCTTTCTGATGAAAGAAAACACGCTCATATTTTAGGACTGGCACAACAGTAAACGAATAAAAGGTCAAAGATGCTGCTGGATCATTAACTTGCATTGAACGGGAGGGATTTGAAGTCCACCATCCCACTCCCTGTCACTGTTGTGATGGAGGCGTGAGCGGAGTAGCCAAGCGTTACTGCACGCCCCCTGCTCTCACTCAGGTCCTCTCGGTGAGGATGGACAGCGGGTGAGCAGCAGTGGAGTGAGTCGTTTCCAGCCCCTCACTAACTCAGAGCAGAGGAGTGCAGTCAGGGGACACAATACAGAGACCGCTGTTTCGCTGCATTAGCCCTGGGAGATTTGTATTTGTTCATTATCAATCTCAAGACTTGTAAGTCTTTTGTTTTATGTTTTCAATCCCAATTAAGATAGTTCACTTTATTTTTTTTAAAAAACCTTTCATGCATTAAATATTGAAAATTGCTGGGAAAAAATCTCCTGTCATGCGTTTGCGTCTTCCATGTGTCCCCATATTAAGACAATGCTTGAAAGGGTTCAAAGATGCCCTATGATACATGTGCAGGTCACTGATTGCACTATTAATGCACCAGCAGCGTGGAAATTCAGCTGTTATCAGAACGCCATACAGCAGAGTGGGTTGAGGTATTACCAACCAGCCGGGTTTGGATTAGCAAGTCTTCAGTGCAGTGCAATACAAGTTATTTATTACAACATGAAAATAAATTACTCATACCTGTTGTCTTATTAGCAAACTTTCTTATCACGCACCTTCTGTTTATGACAATCTGCAATCTAAAGGGCACTGCAATAACAATGCCACTTAGGTCAACTTTGTTAAGCTTCGTGGGCGAGATCATTGAGATCTCTCGTCAGTGTCCCTGTCTTTCTCTTTCCTGCCCTCTCACAATCCCTGACTCATAGCACAGGCAGCTCGGCCGGGGACATGCGTACAGACTGAGTAAGCACATCAGAGCAGCAGAGTGACGTCCAGATGAGCAAACACACCCACCCACCCCTTCCG
Source organism: Acipenser oxyrinchus oxyrinchus (assembly GCA_030684275.1). Lineage (NCBI taxonomy): Eukaryota > Metazoa > Chordata > Actinopteri > Acipenseriformes > Acipenseridae > Acipenser > Acipenser oxyrinchus. The sequence goes on from CM060272.1 coordinate 22,666,136, forward strand.
ACGCCTCCACTCTCAAACACAAAGTCATTAGCCTCTTATTGATGAGGTTTTACAGATGACCCTTACAGCGTGTAGGACTCGTGGCACAGCCTCAGGTTCCAGCGTGTGTTTTGAACTTTACAGTGAATCAGACTGCTCTTCCTTTCTGTCTGGCTCGGATGACATACGCTACTCTGTTTTGCCATAAAAAATGGTAAAAAAAAATTAAAAAAATAAAAATACTTGGTGTAACAAAACTGTGACACTAGATTACATTTAAAAAAAAAATGTTTTTGTGTGTTTTAGAATCAGCACACACACTGAAACGAGAGACTTCCTTCACTGGACAGACACATATCTTACACATGCACAGTTTGCTGTTTACATGGTAGATTACAATTTAACATATACAATTATTATCATTCTATGCATTTCAAATTTGACATTGACTTTCATGTAAAGAATTACCAATGTTGGGTGCAATCTATATCAACACTGCAAAATCATATGTTGAAAATAATAATAATAATAATAATCCATGTATGATTATTAAAATACACAACAAACAATACAGTCTCTTAAGCAGCCAGTGTTAGTGCACTGGACAGGGGCTCTGCCTGCAGTCAGGGGGTTTATATTTGCAATGAAATAAAACCCACTCACCCCCCCAGTTCAGGGCTTATTTAAACATTCTGCAGGGATGGAGATAAGACTCCTGTTGCATCGCAGTTTCACTCATTCCACGTTTTACTCCGAGCTTGATTGGCCACAGCTCTTGGTACCAAGCTCAGGCGTGTCTGATTAAACTCGCAATAAAACTCACAATGAATCAAACTGCTGAACCCCCGTGCACGTCACTTTGACGAGATTATTCTCTCAACGCTGTCTCTCCGTTTCTGTTCCTGAGCTGTGCCGGTATATGAATGCTTCGGTGCGTTTGCATAAAGAGAGAAGCGCTCATCAAATCGCAGGGCACACAGTGGAGTTGAGCCCTTCTTTGACAGTTACTGGAATCAGAGATAAATTAGGCGCGGGCTGCTCAGTTTTACACTTGCATTTCGGGGACAGCCGCCAATCCAGGTAGATACATTTAAACCACTAAGCGCTCTTCAGTACTGCCCGTTCAAACGTCACACTGACATTTAATTAAAAATATACCTGCGGGAGGTTAGTGAGCGTACTTCTGTCACAGTCTAACTTTGTTTTTCACAGGTGGCGGGGACGATATTAAAGTATTTAGCCTACATTAATTTGCCGCCTTTTGACTTCAGTAGTCAGCTTTCGGGTTTGAATGGTTTATCCACAGCGGTTTGAAGTGTCAATAAAGCGGGGGTTAGTTTTTAACACCCGTTTTATGTCTCCCCCGTCATGGGTCAAATGTTTATTTCTCCCGGACAATCACAACAGTGCGGGGTTTAACTTGGGGGGGGGGGTGGTCTTGAAAACGGGGTAACGGAAAATGACCTCCCCAAACCCGACCGCTTCCCTGAGCTATGCCCCCTCCTGCGTCACGCTCACCTGGCGGCTCCCCGGCTCGCAGGCTCTGGTCCCGGCTAGTCCCGGGAGCGGCGCCCCGTAGTTCCGCGGCTGAAATTCGGACCCTCTCTAGTTCCTCCGCCATCTTCGTCTCCAGCAACAACAAACACACGGTGGCTCGGCGGGCTCAAAACTCCACGCGAGCCGCCTCTGGCAACAGCCCAATCGAGAAATGCGTTTTGAAAATCCTGCTTGCACCGCCAGCACCGCAGATTGAGGGGTGATAGCACTCGCCGTCAGACACGGTCCTACAAAAAGCTCGTCGTGTTATCTTTTAAATCTGTACTCACTGTTAGTCGATTTCCATTAGGCTTACTCTGACTCTGAAAGCTGACTCGGTCATCGTTTGTTGTGTAAATAATTTAATACCTGTAATAATTCTGTTTACCGTGCAAAGAAAAATGACGATACTGTTGATTTCATCCCGTTTGTTTCCCCAAGTTTAAAGCAATTACGGTTTAGTTTAGTAGCTCTACTACAAAAACTACTACATAACCTCTTGCAGGAGCAATTCATAAAAATAACTATAAAGGGGAGGGGGCGGACTTCTGAGCTTCTCAGAGTGCAGCCTTCAGAGTTTGAATAGCATTGCATTACTTGGAAACGGCCGCCAGAGGGCGAAAGGTACACACATTCCACTGTACTGTTACAAGATGTTAAAATATGATATTATGAAATGTAAGGCTTGTATGAAATACACAGATAAATAAGTCATCACGTCAGCATCCTCCGGAACTTTTCTTTTGAAGGGCGTCTTGTTTTATAACAACAGCTCCTTTACAGCGCTGCTTTTTTCCATCCAGCGGAAGAAGGGCTTGTATCCGAAACGTCCGGATATAAATCTTTTTTTTTTTTTTAATCAATTATTCACATTTTTGTGTACCTGCGTTACCTTTTTGGATTTTGCACCTCATGGTTTTAAAATGAGATCAATAAATATCCATATGTAAAGTATGAATAGAACAGTTAACGATGATATAGTTTCAAGGTGTCAAGCTGAAAGGTGAAGTGTTTGTCATTGTTTAGCTGTGGTGAGTCTCTCACTGCTTCCAGTTAAATGAAGGTTGCATTCACCGTTCACGTGTGCGTGTGCTTGGCTGTGTGTTTCATTGTGCGTTTCTGAATGTGTCTTCCTGAATGTGCGTGTCTGTATGTCTCCTGTGTCTGTGTGTGTGTGACAGAGAGAGAGAGAGAGAGAGAGAGCTCTTGCTGTGAGCTTGTTGCTCTAGCTACTCTCTCTCTCAAGGTTATTGTGTGTGTTGGGGGGGGGGTTGCGCTGGATAATAGAATTGAGGGGGGGGTGCGGTGAGTCATCTCTGACTCGCATTCAGTGTGAAGGCTGCTGCAGAGAGAGAAAGAGCATGAGGGGCAGCACACAGACAGAGGGAAAGAGAGGGAAGCAGGGGTGGGGAGGGAAAAAAGAGAAAGGGGGGTGCAACGAGGAGTCACGCTATCAATAACACTCCCACTAGCACGACACTCCCTCACTCCCTCTGAATGGAGGCTGCCTTAGTCACACACTCAGTCCAGCGCGGCTAACCTTGGGGCAGTCGCTTGCCTCAGCTCCAAACCGCCTCGAATCATATTTGATTAAAACGCGTGCATTATTCGTTTTTAAAATGATGTATTTGTTGATCAAGGCTGGTCTTCGCTCTCCCTTTCACCCAACGAACCCCAGCAATGGAATGTTACCGAGCTGCTGAGCCCAGGTGAGGAAGGTCTAGCCTGGGCAGGCTCTGTCTGGCGCTGCTCGGGGTGCGCAATGCAGCGCAGCTCAGCCTGACCAGGATTGGAACCGGCGAGCTCCTGGTTGCATGACTCGCCCAGCACTCACAGGCAGAGCCTTCACAGTGAATATGGAGAGTGTTATTTCAAGTGCTGCTTGCTTCAAAGTTCATTAAGGATGATATGCATGTGGGTTAGAGACCAGGAAGTGAGGCGCGGGGCGGACCCAGCATAGTCCTCCCTCCCCTCCTCCCCCCCCCCTCCACCTGTCACCAATCTCAGTCTACTACCTCAATATCTCTCACTCTCTCCCCCCTTTCTCTCCCTCTCCCTCTTTCCTCTCTCTCACTCTTTCTCTTCTCCTTTCCAGATCTCTCCCTCTTGGCTTCTATCCTCCCTCATTTCCATCCTGCTCTAGACTGTGGATCATGCTTATCCTTGGGGGGGATAGTCCAGGATGAAAGAATGACGCATTTGGATGATGCTCCCCCCCCCTCTCTGTCCCCCTACTCTCTCACACACACAGAGTGGGCTGTACCCCCCCACACACTTACAAGACAACGTGCCTCTGCAGCACAGCTATAGCAGGCAGTGTAGAATATCTAATATCTGCTGAAGCATATTTATACCCAACTGCACTGTATTACTCCCTCATAAACGTTTGCCATAATAAAAGTGTAGTAAACCATAGTGAAAGCATGGTAAAGCACAGAGAGGTATGGTAAAATTCATGGCAAACTGTGGTAAACCATGGCAAATACAAAGTGTAACCATGGGAGAAATGCAAAATGACTCCTTCCTCCTCTCCTCCTCTCTCCCCCTCTCCTCTCCTGTCCTGTATTTTCAGGCTGTCGTCACTCTGCTCTTATTATTATTATTATTATTATTATTATTATTGGTAGTAGTAGTAGTAGTAGTATTCACAATCCCATCCCATCCCAGCTTGTCTTTTTGTTTAGATTACACACTGAGGCTGGAAGCAGGTCAGCTTGTCATTGTGATAAACAGCTTTGTTGCTAGGTGACATCGGGCCAGTGGTGTCACAATGGGGGGTGGGGGTAGTGAATTTATAGGGGCAGCGTCTGCTTCTCAAGCAATGTGTTTTAGCTCGTGCCTCTGTGAGACCGTTGAAATGTTAAAATTTCACACCATGTCGTCCCATTGTAGCTGACCTCTAGGAATTTGCATTAAAGAAACGTTCAATTTTAGATTGAGGTCAGGCTCCTCATTGTCTCCCCTAGGACTGCAGGCTGAGTCATGCAATCAGGAGCTCTCGCCAAGTTGCTCATATAATAGCCAAGATTCAGGTTCCCTTATAAAAGAGTTTCCCACAGCAAAAGCATAGGAAAGTGTAATAATAAAGCATTGTGAAAACATGCTACAGCATAGGTAAGTATTTTAAAACCCAGAGAGGTACAGTAAAGCACATTACAGTACAGGGTAATGGCAGTGCTGGAGATCTCAGAGTGCAGTGTTTAGATCTGTGCTCATTATTACAGTACAGGGTAATGGCAGTGCTGGAGATCTCAGAATGCAGTGTTTAGATCTGTGCTCATTATTACAGTACAGGGTAATGGCAGTGCTGGAGATCTCAGAGTGCTGTGTTGTAAGGCTCTCAGTCCTGAACGTGCTGAATAGTACTGTAGCAGAGCTCAGAGAAGAGAACTCAGTGAACTCAGATTGGTTTGGGCAGGGAAGCGCAGTGAATACAGATGAACGTGCGGTAGCTGCAGAATAATTGTCAGATGATGAATTTTTAACGAGATGAAAGCGCAGGAGCCCAGCTCTCTTCTCATCCCAAGTGAGTCACAGCATCTGTAGGAGCGGTTTCCCCTCGCTGTCCGTGCTGAATCCAGATCATACAGCCCGCGGCAATTCAAGCTGGGAGCGGTGGGGGCAATCGAGATTCAGATTCCACCCTGCCGACGCACTGATGCCAACGTCATGTGTGTGTGTGTGTGTGCGTGTATGTGTGTGTGTGTGCGTGTGTGTGTGTGTTTCTCTGTATGTGTTTCTCTGTGTGTGTGTTGTGTTTCTCTGTGTGTATGTTTCTCTGTGTGTGTTTGTGTTTCTGTGTGTGCGTGTGCGTGTGTGTGTTTCTCTGTATGTGTTTCTCTGTGTTTCTGTGTGTGTGTTTGTGTTTCTCTGTATGTGTTTCTCTGTGTTTTTGTGTGTGTGTGTGTTTGTGTTTCTCTGTGTGTGTTTGTGTGTGTGTGTTTCTCTGTATGTGTTTCTGTGTGTGTGTGTGTGTGTGTTTCTCTGTGTTTCTGTGTGTGTGTTTGTGTTTCTCTGTATGTGTTTCTCTGTGTTTCTGTGTGTGTGTGTTTGTGTTTCTCTGTGTTTCTGTGTGTGTGTTTGTGTGTGTGTATGTGTTTCTCTGTGTTTCTGTGTGTGTGTTTGTGTTTCTCTGTGTTTGTGTGTGTGTGTTTGTGTGTGTGTGTTTGTGTTTCTCTGTGTTTCTGTGTGTGTGTTTGTGTGTGTGTGTTTGTGTGTGTGTGTGTGTTTGTGTGTGTGTGTGTGTGTTTCTGTGTGTTTGTGTGTGTGTGTTTGTGTGTGTGTGTTTGTGTTTCTCTGTGTGTTTCTGTGTGTGTGTTTGTGTGTGTTTCTGTGTGTGTGTTTGTGTTTCTCTGTGTTTGTGTGTGTGTGTTTGTGTGTGTGTGTTTGTGTTTCTCTGTGTGTGTGTGTGTTTCTCTGTATGTGTTTCTCTGTGTTTCTGTGTGTGTGTTTGTGTTTCTCTCTGTGTGTGAATCACAATGCTCTTCTTTTGAATTTGTGATGCTGTGGTGGTTAATGTACCAGTCTTCTCTAGAGGCCCTGCTTCCAATCTGAAATGAGATTGATGTAGCCATGAGTCATGAGCGCATCCCACAACTAGCAGGTAAAGGGTCTTCTAGGTGGCACGCTGGGACTGGGCAACATTGCAGGATGTGTGGGCACACAACTGCTCCCTCACCCCCTAAGAGAAAGGGTGCTCCCTCCAGTCCAGGGCAGGCTTGAGGCATGGAGACTGAACTGCTCCCTCCCTCACCCCCTAAGAGAAAGGGTGCTCCCTCCAGTCCAGGGCAGGCTTGAGGCATGGAGACTGAACTGCTCCCTCCCTCACCCCCTAAGAGAAAGGGTGCTCCCTCCAGTCCAGAACTACTAGAGCTTTGCTGTCATGTTGTGATTACTAGGGAACTGCATGAGAGAGAGAGAGAGAGAGAGAGAGAGAGAGAGAGAGAGAGAGAGAGAGAGAGAGAGTAAACGAGTGGGAGGGACATGGTGACAGGAAGAAAGATAGGGGGAGAGAGGGATGAAAAATTAGAGGGAGACAGGCGAAAGTTAGGGGGAGAGATTGAAAGAGTAAAAGTAGAGAGAGAGAAAAAGAGAAAAAAAGACAAGACAGAGAGGGGAGAAAAGAAGGGAGACAAACAGGAAGAGAATTGGAGAGAGGAGTCGAGTGGGAGGGAGAGAGTGGGCTGAGAGAGACTGACTGCAGTGTGTGCGTGTGTGCGGGCGTGTGTGCGCGCATCAGGGAACATATTGGGAGAGGGGCTCGGCACAGAATAGACGGCTTGTTTATGAAGCAATCCATTACCGGAGACGCGCTGTTTCCTACCCGTGGTGTCTATCTTCCTGAAGCTAGAGCAACACTCCACCTCGAGTGTTACTTAAAGCAGCCTTTTCTTTTTAAAAGAAGATCAACTCAGAAGAGATTAGCCCCGTGATCCACTCCTAAGCACGTTGTCTTTTTAACGCAGAGAAGGGCAGACTGTACAGAATAGTTGAGAAATTAAAAAAAAAAAAAAAAAAAATCAAACACACGCAGGTTTTTGCAGACCCCAGACCCTGGGCGCTGGCCTCCAGTCTAGACCTTTAAGGATTCTGTTTCATTTTCCTGCATTTACAATTTGTATTTGCTAATTGCGCTCGTTAGTTTAGGGCATGAAGCTTCTTTCCGCCCCCCTCTCTGGAACTCAGACATCAGGAGTGAAACCAGCCTTACAGAGAGGGATATGGACAGAGACACAGCCGTGCCATTCTTCCGCATTACTTCTGATGCGATTTCAAATGCAATAATATGACCAAGCTGTCGTTGTGATCAGCATCCATGAATTGTGTTTTTACAAACTGTCAATGAAAATAACACGTATACAGATCCTCCGCTCAATCAAACCCTGCTTCACATTCAGTGAGCGGTGTCACAACAGAGAGAGAGAGAGAGAGAGAGAGAGAGAGAGAGAGAGAGAGAGAGAGAGAGAGAGAGAGAGAGAGAGAGAGAGGAGAGAGTCACAGGATCCTTTTTCCCTGCAGAGATAGAAGGCAGATAATTCTCCGCAGATCTCCAGAGTTCCAGTTTCACCTGACAGATGACACGCCCCCTGTATTACACTAACTCCATTCTGGGGCACGATTGGGGCATTGGTTGAACTCAGAGTCAGAGGGAACGCCCCCTTACCCTTATTCAGTAGTTTAGGATGAACCTCCACGACACAGACTGTGCAACGAGATTCAATGCATCTGTAATGATTTGCATTGATTTTATAATGGTATTTCTTGTGGTTCGAATCCTTGTAAGTTGCTCATCAATAAGCAGGGTACAGGCTCCCCTTATAAGAGCTGGGGTACGACGAGGTTAGTGAGCAGTATAACATGCTTCATCATTGCTCTGCATTTCACTGGAGCAGCGCGTCTCCCTGCGGCTCGGGTCACTTGTTTGTGGGCTTGTCGGCGTGCAATTGTTGCAGCTCAAGATGCCTCAGGAACTGCTGCGTTGCTGCACGGATTAAACGCGTGCTAATTGGGTTCCGCTCGCGTATCAAAACACGACTTTAATAGCTCTCGACCTCGCCGCTTTTATTCTTTGCCAGGCTTGGCGCGGACTCCAGTTGCGTCTCATTTGTCTTCGTGCAGATGCGAATATTTCACCCCGCCCACTCTCTACACTACCCTACCCTACCTTAACCCTCCTCCTCATCTCCTCCTCCTCACACACACACACACACACACACACAATGCATCTGTCCTGTCAAAATCCAACATCTGAGATTCCTATTTGAAAGCAATTATATATATATATATATATATATATATATATATATATATATATATATATATATATATATATATATATATATATATATATATACACACACACTTATAGGATCGTTACCAGTACACAACAATATAAATTATATTTTTCAAGGCATTTTAAGTTAAGAAAAAATGCTGTGATGTAATATAGGATAGGATTCCTTGAAGAATCGAACCGTGAATGCTATTTATAAAAAGCATTTGTTTTACCGGATATACGGTGTGATTTTATGACTCGCACACACTCGCATACAGAAAAACAGACGTAGAATATAGCTTTGACTGAAGCATCACAAACGCGTTTTTTAATGTAGGAGAAAGCTGGTTCACGTTAGGAAAAGAAGAAATTAATAAATGTTTCCTTTTAAAAAATAAATAGAAAATCAATTTTTTTTCATCAGCAATAAAAACAGCTGCTTCTGTGCCTTGTTAGGGTATGTTAGCTAGCTAGCTCCCTTGCACTCCGCGTCGCTCGGGCTCTCTCTCTCCCTTTATAAATAACAACATCTTCCCATGTACTCAATTTTCTCTATGACGTAGAGAGCACGTCATTGTGTAGGTGATGCCTTTCAATGAATGAGATCCCTCTGGTTACTAGTACTACGGCAGCTCTATAAAAGCATGCAAGGTGTTGCGACTGGTTTAAAACCCGTGCTTCAATTCCAGGGCAATGTGCTCACGATAATAACGCATATCATGTCTCGGGCAGAAGAACAAAAAAAACCTACTTTACACATCTTTAGTGTCTTTTTATACGATACTTGTTCAACTGCTTGAAAGGGGGGTTCCAAATTTTGAAGGAAGAGACGGGGGAGAGAGAGAGATAGAGAGAGAGAGAGAGAGAGACCTGCACTGTATTTAGGGGCAGAAAGGTAAGTTTATCTGAACTTCATTCGCATGACACGAAATGTCATAGTTTAGTTTACTTTAGTCTTTTTGTTGAACTAATACACACACACACACACACACACACACACACACACACACACACACACACACACACACACACACGTATAATACATATTTTTAAATGTTTAGCTATGCAGTATTTGGCAGCTATACAAGTCGCAAACAACATTTAATTGATATATATATATATATATATATATATATAAAAAGAATTGTGTTTTAAGAGTGTGTGTGTCTGTGTATCCTCTGTGTGTGTGTATATCTGTGTATGTGTGTATCTGTGTGTGTGTCTGTATCTGTGTCTGTATCTGTGTGTGTATATCTGTGTGTGTGCGTGTCTGTGTGTATCTGTGTGTGTGTATGTGTGTATCTATGTGTGTGTGTGTGTATATCTGTGTATGTGTGTATCTTTATCTGTGTCTGTATCTGTGTATCTGTGTGTGTGTGTGTGTGTGTGTGTGTGTGTGTGTGTGTGTGTGTGTGTGTGTGTGTGTGTATGTGTGTGTGTGCGTCTCTGTATTTTGATTGCGGTTGCTTTTGAGGGATTACGGTAGGTTGCGGAAGCGCAGAGAGTTGCTGCAGTGTGAATCACTGCGCACACGTGGGAAGCAGACTAGAGCTGGCAGGCTCGCGGGGTGATATGGAACTGCGCGCCCAGAATGTTAATGTCAATTTACGATAAATAATTGAATACCCCAGCAAAACACATGAATGAACTACAATTGAAAGGACCTGCTTTGTTTTTGATTTAGTGCATATTATTTGCGTATACAAACGGGAACGAGAGAGAGAGAGAGAGAGAGAGAGAGAGAGAGAGAGAGAGAGAGAGAGAGAGAGAGAGAGAGAGAGAGAGAGAGACCATTCTCCAATTATAACAAAATAAGATTATTGCGTTTCACAAGATAGGGTACAGTGCAAGCTGTGATACCGCGTCACCTCCAAGATACAGTACGATATTAGCATACCAAGCATATTTCATATTTAGCGAGTGTGCACAACATAAGCAAAGCGTTGTTTCACACTGTGATGATGATGGTGATGATGATGATGATGATGATGATTTCATTTATTAAAGACATGCCCATGAAGAGAGTGTTATCTGCTTCTTTCCTTTATTACCGCGGTTCGTTCACAGCAGCTCCTCGTCCGTGTGTCCTCGGTTTATCTTCCTACACTGGCTCTGCTGTTATCATTACCAATATGGGACCACCGTGTTGCTATTTTTAACACTACACTCTAAATGCACCAGCTTTGGGTTTGAACGCGTGTTTTAAACAGTGTTTCTGTATCACTGTTCAGCACCTCTATCATTGCGCTTCTGTGGTTTCTCCGCTTTGTGGTTCCTTGCGGTGTTTTTTTTTTGGTTCCCTGGGGATTATACACTACATGCGCTTGATACCTTTAATATTTCTTTAATATTTTTTTTTTCATTTATATGACGTATTTGGTGACGCAGTCAGCCCTGCGTCAGTCCTGCGTCAGTCCAGCGCACTTTGCAGACCATTCGCTTCACCTACGGTAGGTAACCTCTTAAAGAGACACAGCGAGTAAATTGAACCGCATGCACCCAGCAGTACTATGCAGTGAATGGTGCAGTTAGCAGTTTGCCTTACTAGATTGAAATAGATTTAGTTACCATGGCATCAAAAGTACCCCCACTGTTAAAAGAGGGAAGGCATGTTAAACGTTGGGAAGCTGGCTCTATCGAGCGGTGTGTGTGTGTGTGTGTGTGTGTGTGTATACACACACTGTATTAATGTTTTCAAATTAAAAACAAAATAAACAGGAATGACATAGATAAACCAACTGCATCTGCAGCGGGCAAATTCGTGCATTGCCTCTAGCTGTGCGTCCCTGTGACCTACTGACCTCCATCAGTGCTGAAGAGATCTATGCTACTTAATGTAAAACATATAGAATTGCAAGATCTGTTTAGATGACCCCTACACATTTAAAAACACTAAAAGCAGATGAAACTGAGCGACAGTCGAACCGCTTCTTAGTGAATTGTAGGTTATTTTAGTTTTTTCTAAATTCAGCACGATTGAGTGTTTCATAGGTATGGGCGACTGCTAGAATAACTGCAGAAAACATTCCTGTACCCCCGCCCTGTGCACCCCATGCGTGCTTGTATCGCTCGCTTTCTGGGAACATATTCAGCTTTTGTTTTTGTTTTTTGCATGTAAATAATTTTTCCATCCCACAGAATTTTCCATTTTATAAAAAGAAGTATTTATTTTGATTTTTTTTTTTTTGCACGGTAGAGGCACTTTTAGGAACACAGAGCTTGCGGTTATCAGGAGCTGCCTGGGGCTGGGGATGAATGAAGACTTCTCTCTGCCGTTAGATACTGGGCCACGTGGAAACCAGTGCTAGCTGCTGATTGGCAGAATGGTTCCCCAGTGGGCTGTGATTGGCTCAAAACTGCTTGGCAGTGTATGCTATTGCTACCTGCGTGTGAAGTACAGTAAACTCGTCCTGCGTTAAAAGGCAATCAGCACATTCCGTAACGTACGGGGTCATTAAAAAGTAAGCAGGATAGGTGTACCGTATTATAGCAAGTATGCATTATATAAAACACGTATCTGCCTTCTCCAGTAGACTGTACAAAAGGTATACTTACCGCAGCCTCGAGTCCCACTGCACTGTACGTTTCTATATGTGTGTGTCTGCTCGTGTGTGCGGGTAACTCCACTATCCTGACATCTGGCTCCGGGGATAAAAAAAAACACATGGTACATATTCAGCTGTATCCGAATGTTAAATTATATGAGCCTGGCCAAGCAGGACAGGCGAACAGTCAGTAACAAACGAGCCTGTCTTAAAGCAATTGCAAAGGCGAGCTACAAATCAACGTGATTGTAGGATCCATTCCATTCTCGAATCCCAGGTGTGACAGCGTGACCTATAAACTACGTCAGTGCCATCTACTCGACGCTTTCATATTAAAACGTGATTGTAAGCTGCTTACTTTAAATGGGTTTATTCATCTCATAAAACACTCCTTTACCTCTGCGCTTCCACAACCGGGCCAGGAATCTCCATTTCAGCACCAGGGACAGCGGCCAGACGGAACGCATGACTCTGAAATGTGGCGACTGACGGCCAATGCACATTTAATGAGATCAAAAAAAATAAATAAATCATAAACAAAAACGTTCTGAGTAACCTGCCAGTTGTATACTATTGCAATATTTATTTCCTCTCTGAAACATGAGCATCACAATAGGATCTGTGACGTGTCATCGTTCCTGGAACAGCTAGGTCGCGTTCCATTCCGACCCCTCGTGCTTCTGTGCCTTGACATTTCTGAGAAACTCGAGCACAGCGATGATTCATCTTCCTGGGATCTTGTAGACTATTGATTGAGTCAGGTGGGTGTCATCAATGAAGAGGCGGACACGAGATCAGGAAACCAGCTAGTTAGGAACAACATCACGCGTGCAGACCTCCGCAATACATGTGCTCGCGGCTCCCTGAGACACCAGATAACCAGAGCCACACGTTTGTAATATACTGGTTTTATTAGACCAGTTTGTTTTACTAATTAGAAATAAAGTGTAACGTACTTTCTACAGTAGGACCATATTGTATTAGGATCCATGCTACACACTGCATTAGTATATAGTCTATATCTATTCTTACATTGGGAAGCTGAGAGCTCTCTATAGTGGATTCAACCTAAACCAAAGTACTCCGGTGTTTTACACGTGTCGCTTTTTGATACTGGATAGAATGAATGGTTCTTTATAGATACATGTTGCAAATGCAATGCTGGGTGAACACGGCCCTGCACTGAAGCGTGTTCACTCTCTGTTGCATACAATTGATGATGAATTCGTTATCATGTGTTTTCCATTTGAGTGCATGTCCACAGAAAGACGACACGGGACGGTTATCCGCCAGCCCTCTTTGTTTGGCGCACAGTGGCTGGCTGCTGTCCCTGGTGCTCCAATGCCAATACCGCTAGTGCGTTTTTTTTCAATATGCAGGTAGCACATGCAACACAATAAGGTGGGAGTTATGAAGAAGCTGCCCTGGAGGCTTGGATTAAGACGCTGCATTGTAATTGGATTATCGCCTTAACTCGACCAGACACCGCGGCGCGACTTTCACCTTCTCTTTGGAGGCGCGCGGCAGTGAGGATCCCTCCGGTAATCGGAGCTGCGGGGCAGTGTGTCTGCGCGAGACGGGATTAGGAGCTCTCGCGAGGAGCGCAGGGGTTGCCTCGGCCAAACTCTGCCTTTGCAACACGTAGGCCTACACCAGACAGAACTGGTTCATGAATCACAAGGCGTGCGAGCCAGCGGGGCATCCCATTCACTCGTGTAGCAGCAGCGACAGTGGTCTGCTGCAGCCTGCCTGCTAGAGCCATCTTTTTTAATGTGTGCTTTCAAATGAAATTGATTTTATTTTGATTTTATTTATTTAGCAGACTGCCTTACAAGACTAGTATGTGGACTATGCATCAGCTGCAGAGTCACTTACAATTACGTCTCACCCGAAAGACGGAGCACAAGGTGGTTAAGTGACTTGCTCAGGGTCACACAAGGAGTGAGTGGTTGAGGTGGGATTTGAACCGGGGACCTTCTGGTTACAAGCCCGTTTCTTTAACCACTGGACCACAGCATAGTGCATTCATGGGCTACAGATTGATTCACGGAAGTCAGTCTCTCTCTCTCTCTCTCTCTCTCTCTCTCTGGAAATGTAAGGTAAAAAGCACGCTGTTAAGTCATGCTGCAGTGCAGGAGCAGGCGATGCGAGGCTGCGGGTAGAAGTCAGCGCATCAGCACCTTGGCTCTAGACTGCTTACTGCTAATTGTTTTTGGAAAGTACAGTAACAGTCTACAGTCATGGCTACTGAAGCCTGACGATCTTCGACACGCACGCAGACCTGCTGGGGATGGTCGTGATCGTTCAGCACCGGCCGCCCCTCTCTCTCTCTCTCTCTCTCTCTGGGGCCCATGTGTCACTGGCTGCTGTCCTTAGTGCTGAATTCCTGCTAATTCCTGGCCTTCGCCTGACTCCACACGCTAAAGAGATACATTGAGCTTTAAAAAATGCATTTGCAACCAATTTAACCCCTTCATTTCCAGCCAGTTTCAACACAGCCGCCTTCCCAGAGCAAGAAGAATGAAATGTCATTTTCTTTAATGCGCAAACACTCCCACGCTGCCTGTCTGTCCAAGCAACTGCTTTAAACTGCTCAGTGCTGAATTAATTCTTTCAAAGTGAAGAATGCGCGATTAAGATATAAATAGTAACTTCTTTATGGAGTGGTTTTGTTTTACATATAGTTTGGTAAATCTGTCTCTAAAGCGCCGTCCCTAGTTAAAGGACTCTAAACCCCACATAGCGCTGGGGAGGTGGGTGTTGGATCAGCCGCATTCTGCAACACAGCACCGGTGCGTGGGAGGAACCAATGGCATCGCGCTACCCTGTCTCCACGGAGACAGCCTTCAGTTCTGCTGTCTCCCGGGTGACCGTGGCTTTAGATTGTTACTGTAGCAGCCGCAGAGAGCGGTAACAGTCTACAGCCATGGTCGCTTGGGGCAGACCCTCTCTCCACCCACACAGATAAACCAGCGGTGTCCAACACAACACGGATCACCTCCCGTCAAAACGCCTGCCTCCACTCTGTGCCTCAAAGCTATGGCATTGCTTATACAAATTGTATTAAGTTGTTAGATGCATTAATTCAAAGTTTTAATTCACTGTATTTCTCTTACTGTATTTCTAAAAACAAAACTTTATTTTTTGTTTCTTGCAACTTTACGCTCGTGTAAAAAAAAAACTTATTGTGCTTTCTGTACATTTAATGTGATCTAATGCAATAAAGATGTAGTCACAGAAAATAGAACGAAGCGGTACCATTGTTCTGCTGTAGTTTCATTGCTTTTGTCCCGTGGAGGGGGTTAAGAATGTTAAAATTGTTTCCTACGCCTCTGAAAGTTTGCTTTTGCACCCCCCTGATTCAAAATGAACGAGGGAGCATGTATCGTGTTCTCTAAGTGTCTGAGTGAGCGTGCAGTGCTGAATAAAGGATATTCCTTTGTGATCCCTTTAGAAACACAGTCAGACAGACACCACGCTTCCTAACCTGGTTTCATTTCAGACACAGCTCTCTCGCATCACAAAGAGTTACAAGACTACACCGCAGAGCGCTGTGATTATTACTAACCCTAACTGTTACTTACATCTCTGCGCCTGTGGAACCGCTCACCACAGCAGAACCATAGCAAAGTGTAATAAAGCATAGGGAAGCATTGTAAAGCACAGAGAGGTCTGGTAAAGCATAGGGAAGCATTGTAAAGCACAGAGAGGTCTGGTAAAGCATAGGGGAGCATTGTAAAGCACAGAGAGGTCTGGGAAGCATTGTAAAGCACAGAGAGGTCTGGTAAAGCATAGGGAAGCATTGTAAAGCACAGAGAGGTCTGGTAAAGCATAGGGAAGCATTGTAAAGTACAGAGTGGTACGGTAAAGCATAGGGAAGCATTGTAAAGCACAGAGAGGTCTGGTAAAGCATAGGGAAGCATTGTAAAGTACAGAGTGGTACGGTAAAGCATAGGGAAGCATTGTAAAGCACAGAGAGGTGCGGTGAAACACATTATAAAACATGGCAAAGCATAAACAAAACTGCACAATAACCAGGCATATTTACTGTGGTGAAGGGGTTACATGAACTTCAAATAGGTGTCTCGTTACATAAAACGCCTTAGTAAGTTACACTGGCCCTCAGCTTCACTCTTTAGGATTCGTTCAGTTTAGGGTGTTGCAGAAGATTCTCTTAAAGTGTTAAATTCTATACTTAAACGACTCGTTTCACACAGCCCCCGATTAATACTAATACTGGACTACCTAATGTTAAAATCGTGTGCGTATACTGCTGTAGAAGGGAAGTGCTAATGACAGCTCCCAGGATGGGACAGGACCAGAGGGCGCTCTCTCTCCTGCTGCCTCCGCTCTGATCCGGTATGGTTTTGTGCAATTAAACTCGGCATGGCAAATCAGGCTGCAGCCTGTCCTCCCGGCGCATCCCTATTGCACGAGTCTGCCCTCCATTATTGACGATCATTGGATGCTGCGGGGGTTTTTATTTTGTGTTTTACATTTTAGAAAGAGGGACTTTGAGAAGGAGCAGCTCAATGCTCAATCGCGTGGGGGCCGGGAGATCCTTGTCTGAATCCACGGCAGCTCTGTATTAAGCCTGTCGGAGCAATCCTTTGCCCAGCCCGTTGTCGAGTCCACTTTAACATTAAACAAACACAGGCCACTGCAACCCGTGAAGCTGATCATACCAGCAGTACCAACACTCCACCAGCAGAGGGAGCCCAAACAACAACTACCGCCAAGGGAAACTGTGTCAAGCCGCTACATTTTAAACTAACGAGCTGTTGTAGTCATATACGAGGAAATGATCAGTAAGAATTGACTTCTTTAAAAAAAAAAAACGAGATACGAAATACGTTCATCATATTCAACTATCAGTCACATTTATTCATCATTCAAGAACGTTTGTCCTATTCAGTGCAAAACGTTATTACACGTCTTCTAAGAAATGATCACAATTCAGCGACCCTTCGAAAAGTTTTCTTTACAGCGCCGCTCTGGGCTTTACAACGCGCGCCTATACTTTACCGTGCATTGCCTACGCTTGATTACACCTTGCTGTGCTTTTACTGCGGGAAACTTTCAAAAGGGGATCCACACTTCACAGCCTAAGCCCGTGTTTTAAATGGCTATGTCCTCTTTGCAGCAGAAGGACGGTCTCCCGGTCGCCCTGAACTGTAAGAGCTTATACGCTGATTCCCGAGGTTCCCACAGCACATAAACTCTTACTGTTCGGGGCGGGGGGAGCAGCGTGGTCCGCGGAACACCCTCGTTCGTTCGGTGCCGCGCTCGGACCACGCAGCTGTGATGACGTCACCTCCAGCGGCTTCTCAGTGTCATTCGAAACGTCTTCGGCGTTTATTCCAGGCACACGCCCCTTCTCTCAATCTCCTGGGTCTCCCTGTATCCAATCCCAGTCGCAAGCTGCGTGTCTGAAAAAAAGAAAAGCGAGGTTTATTTATATAAATAAACCAGGAATTTATCAAACTGCTGTGCAATGGGAGTCTTATTGCCAGCCCTGGTTTAGTCGCTTTTTATTTCAGTGCTGTTTCTGTGCAGTAGATGGCGCCAGTGCTCTCTGCCAGACCCGAGCAATGACCGAATCCTCGTCGGCTGGCTTACCCAGCTGTTTCCAGAGCTGACCGATGTTATTAAAATCCCCCCTGATGAATAAACGCCCAGGATTGAGCCAGGCCCTGACCGCGGACCTGCCAAACCACACTGAATCAGACCGACTGGGCCCGCCGCCATGGCAACACAAACACCCAGCCTCGTCCCCATGGTTACTGCGTGATACGAACTGGGGCAGCTCTAAGCACTGCTCAGCCGTTTGAATTGCGATCCCTGGATTTCTCCGAGCTAGTTGTTCAATGTATACAATTATTATTAAAAATAACCAAAAATACAGAAAACAATAATAATGATTGGATGCTGTGGAACGGGTCGTTATAGATCTTATATTATAGCTGTGCTATATGAAGAATTATAGGAGGCCCAGGGGGTCTAGTTAAACAAGCTTGGGTCTCTCCCCTGTTTGCTGAAATCGCTTTTGATGTGGCTGTTCCATAATTTCAGAAGAATGGGGAGAAGCAAGGGATAGAGAGAGGGATAGAGAGAGGGGGGAGGGATAGAGAGAGGGGGAGGAGGAGGGAATGACGGAGGGAGTGGGATATCGAGGGAGCGTGGGCCGGGCTGGCTGTGAGCCCTGCTGAAACTGGAACACACTGTCCTAAAAACAGGAAGCGCAGGCAGGCAGGCAGGCAGCCGTCAGCACTGAGGAGTCTCAGAGTCACCTCCCAACCAACAGTGAGGATCAGAGAGAGAGGGAGAGAGAGAGAGGGGGGGAGAGAGAGAGAGAGACACAGAGACACAGAGAGAGAGGAGAGAGAGACAGAGAGAGAGCGCGAGCAAGAGAGACAGACAGAGAGAGAGAGAGAGAGAGACAGAGAGAGAGACCTCGCCAAAGCCAGACCTCGGAATGCTAATGATCAAATTCTGCATGCAATTACCAAGTCTCTTTGCCTAATAGATATCGCTAATACATGACAAGTGTATGATTCTATTTGAAGGTTCCTGGATTTTAATTCAAAGCAGTCTTTCAGTTCTGCAAGACCGGTGTTGCTGGGCTGTTAACGGGACCCATGGTGACGTTTCTTTGTCCAAGCTGTACCGTGTGGTGTTATCGGAGGATCTGAAATCCCAGTGAAAGTGCACGGCAGCGAGACTGAACCGGGGCGCTTTGAGAGTGTGTGTTAATAAGAGTCTCTGAGCCTGGCAGTCTGTGCCTCCCTTCACCAGCAGGAACTGGCACTCCAGTGGGCTCGCTGGCACCTCGGGGCCTCCCTCCTCCCTCTCTCCTCCTCCTGTTTGCTCCTCCTCTCTTTCCACACCCCACCTAGCCCTCCTCTCCACCTCCCTCCTCCCTCTCTGCAAACCCAAAGGAATCTGTGAGTATGCAGTTACTCTGTTTACAAAACACCCTACTGCTCCCCATTACTGCATGACGTCAGCCATCACTTCAAACAGACTCCACCCACTGCTCGCCATTACTGCATGACGTCAGCCACCACTCCAAACAGACTCCACCCACTGCTTCCCATTACTGCAAGACGTCAGCCACCACTTCAAACAGACTCCACCCACTGCTTCCCATTACTGCATGACGCCAGCCATCACTTCAAACAGACTCCACTCCCTCTTTTTATTTACTTTATTTTGTGTAATTAGAACACGGTGTTTAATCTTTTACCTAGTAGGGTGGCCTAGTGGTTAGAGCTGAGAGACAGTGATAGAGGCAGTGCTTAGTGGTTAGAGCTGAGGGACAGGGGAGAAGCAGTGTGGCTTAGTGGTTAGAGCTGAGAGACAGGGGAGAAGCAGTGTGGCTTAGTGGTTAGAGCTGAGAGACAGTGATAGAGGCAGTGTGGCCTAGTGGTTAGAGCTGAGGGACAGGGGAGAAGCAGTGTGGCTTAGTGGTTAGAGCTGAGAGACAGTGATAGAGGCAGTGTGGCTTAGTGGTTAGAGCTGAGGGACAGGGGAGAAGCAGTGTGGCTTAGTGGTTAGAGCTGAGAGACAGTGATAGAGGCAGTGTGGCTTAGTGGTTAGAGCTGAGGGACAGGGGAGAAGCAGTGTGGCTTAGTGGTTAGAGCTGAGAGACAGTGATAGAGGCAGTGTGGCTTAGTGGTTAGAGCTGAGGAATGGGAGAGAAGCATGGTGATGCTGTAGCAAAGCACTGGTGAGAGATATATACTGTTATAAAGAAATGTATTAATAATATTATAAATCAAATAAATACATAAATGCATGCATCAGGGATGGGACTCCCATTGCAAAGCGTTTTGATCCATTCCAGATTTTACCATGAGCCTGAGTAATCACAGTTTATAGGTAACAGGTGTGTCTAATTTGGCTTGGAGTAAAACCTGGCGTGGCACAAACTGCTGTGCAGTGGGAGTCTAAAATGCCCGCCCACATATACATAAACCAATGAAGGCTTCAGCTGAAACGTTTGTCTGCTTTACTTAGTAACTTATAGGCTTCACCACACATGCATACATACGTAGGAAAGCTTGATGCTGTTCCTCTCCTCTCCTCCAGTCTTGGTTCCTCCTCCTCCATCCAGCAGCTCCCAAAAAAGCCGGTTTTCCAAAAACATTCCAGCTCTCCAGACAGCATTCCTCAGCTTGAATGATGATCCCAAACTCATCCCAAGAAACCAGCTTCATATGGCGCTGCCTGTTTTGATTTCTCCCTCTCTGTAGAATACGTCCAGATTTACTTTCATCAAACTTAATCACTATTATTATTATTACTGGATTTTAAAATAGTCCAGGACAATACAGAGTGTTTTAATTTAACCAAAAACAAAAGGAAATAAGCTCAAGTTGAATACATTCAAGTCTAGTGTGCAGATTCTTTAAATCCTCAGCTCCATGAGACTTCCTTCCTCTTCATGGTGCACATGTAGGTTCTGCGAGAGTGCGTGTGCGTGTGTGCGTGTGAGTGATTGCATGTATATTTATAAATATATAGAACCCCAGTGTGTAAGGTAACTCCCATGTTCCGTAAGCCCCCCCCAGTGACACAGCTTTCTAGACCAATGGGTTTGACGGTGCTGCCCAGAACAGGTTGCACAACACGGAAAGTTGTTGTGTAACAAAAAGTTAAAAAAATAAAAAATAAAAAAATCTAAATTCCTTTGTCTGGGAGTCAAGTATCCAACTTTAAACTGCACAGGAAATTTCTGGAGCTTGCTGTTGTTATTAAAACCATGTGTGCTCTTCTTTGCCAGAGAGATACAGAGAGAGAGAGAGAAAAAGGAAGGAAAATACATTCAAAATCTCTTCTTGCTAAATTATCCTTCAAACTGGAAATCAGCTGTAGCAGAGTAATAAAGGAGATGTAATAAAATGTGGAAGGCAGTGGGTTTGAGTGGCTCAGTGGTTAGAGTGCTGGGCTGCAGTGTGGAAGGCAGTGGGTTTGAGAAGCTCAGTGGTTATAATGCAGGGCTGCAGTGTGGAAGGCAGTGGGTTTGAGTAGCTCAGTGGTTATAGTGCTGGACTGCAGTGTGGGAGGCAGTGGGTTTGAGTAGCTCAGTGGTTAGAGTGCTGGGCTGCAGTGTGGAAGGCAGTGGGTTTGAGTAGCTCAGTGGTTAGAGTGCTGGGCTGCAGTGTGGAAGGCAGTGGGTTTGAGTAGCTCAGTGGTTATAGTGCTGGGCTGCAGTGTGGAAGGCAGTGGGTTTGAGTAGCTCAGTGGTTATAGTGCAGGGCTGCAGTGTGGAAGGCAGTGGGTTTGAGTAGCTCAGTGGTTATAGTGCAGGGCTGCAGTGTGGAAGGCAGTGGGTTTGAGTAGCTCAGTGGTTATAGTGCTGGGCTGCAGTGTGGGAGGCAGTGGGTTTGAGTAGCTCAGTGGTTATAGTGCTGGGCTGCAGTGTGGGAGGCAGTGGGTTTGAGTAGCTCAGTGGTTATAGTGCTGGGCTGCAGTGTGGAAGGCAGTGGGTTTGAGTAGCTCAGTGGTTATAGTGCTGGGCTGCAGTGTGGAAGGCAGTGGGTTTGAGTAGCTCAGTGGTTATAGTGCTGGGCTGCAGTGTGGAAGGCAGTGGGTTTGAGTAGCTCAGTGGTTATAGTGCTGGGCTGCAGTGTGGAAGGCAGTGGGTTTGAGTGGCTCAGTGGTTATAGTGCTGGGCTGCAGTGTGGAAGGCAGTGGGTTTGAGTAGCTCAGTGGTTATAGTGCTGGGCTGCAGTGTGGAAGGCAGTGGGTTTGAGTGGCTCAGTGGTTAGAGTGCTGGGCTGCAGTGTGGAAGGCAGTGGGTTTGAGTAGCTCAGTGGTTATAGTGCAGGGCTGCAGTGTGGGAGGCAGTGGGTTTGAGTAGCTCAGTGGTTATAGTGCTGGGCTGCAGTGTGGAAGGCAGTGGGTTTGAGTAGCTCAGTGGTTAGAGTGCTGGGCTGCAGTGTGGAAGGCAGTGGGTTTGAGTAGCTCAGTGGTTATAGTGCTGGGCTGCAGTGTGGAAGGCAGTGGGTTTGAGTAGCTCAGTGGTTAGAGTGCTGGGCTGCAGTGTGGAAGGCAGTGGGTTTGAGTAGCTCAGTGGTTATAGTGCTGGGCTGCAGTGTGGAAGGCAGTGGGTTTGAGTAGCTCAGTGGTTATAGTGCTGGGCTGCAGTGTGGAAGGCAGTGGGTTTGAGTAGCTCAGTGGTTATAGTGCTGGGCTGCAGTGTGGAAGGCAGTGGGTTTGAGTAGCTCAGTGGTTATAGTGCTGGGCTGCAGTGTGGAAGGCAGTGGGTTTGAGTAGCTCAGTGGTTATAGTGCTGGGCTGCAGTGTGGAAGGCAGTGGGTTTGAGTAGCTCAGTGGTTATAGTGCTGGGCTGCAGTGTGGAAGGCAGTGGGTTTGAGTAGCTCAGTGGTTATAGTGCTGGGCTGCAGTGTGGAAGGCAGTGGGTTTGAGTAGCTCAGTGGTTATAGTGCTGGGCTGCAGTGTGGAAGGCAGTGGGTTTGAGTAGCTCAGTGGTTATAGTGCTGGGCTGCAGTGTGGAAGGCAGTGGGTTTGAGTAGCTCAGTGGTTATAGTGCTGGGCTGCAGTGTGGAAGGCAGTGGGTTTGAGTAGCTCAGTGGTTATAGTGCTGGGCTGCAGTGTGGAAGGCAGTGGGTTTGAGTAGCTCAGTGGTTATAGTGCTGGGCTGCAGTGTGGAAGGCAGTGGGTTTGAGTAGCTCAGTGGTTATAGTGCTGGGCTGCAGTGTGGAAGGCAGTGGGTTTGAGTAGCTCAGTGGTTATAGTGCTGGGCTGCAGTGTGGAAGGCAGTGGGTTTGAGTAGCTCAGTGGTTATAGTGCTGGGCTGCAGTGTGGAAGGCAGTGGGTTTGAGTAGCTCAGTGGTTATAGTGCTGGGCTGCAGTGTGGAAGGCAGTGGGTTTGAGTAGCTCAGTGGTTAGAGTGCTGGGCTGCAGTGTGGAAGGCAGTGGGTTTGAGTAGCTCAGTGGTTATAGTGCTGGGCTGCAGTGTGGAAGGCAGTGGGTTTGAGTAGCTCAGTGGTTAGAGTGCTGGGCTGCAGTGTGGAAGGCAGTGGGTTTGAGTAGCTCAGTGGTTATAGTGCTGGGCTGCAGTGTGGAAGGCAGTGGGTTTGAGTAGCTCAGTGGTTATAGTGCTGGGCTGCAGTGTGGAAGGCAGTGGGTTTGAGTAGCTCAGTGGTTATAGTGCTGGGCTGCAGTGTGGAAGGCAGTGGGTTTGAGTAGCTCAGTGGTTAGAGTGCTGGGCTGCAGTGTGGAAGGCAGTGGGTTTGAGTAGCTCAGTGGTTAGAGTGCTGGGCTGCAGTGTGGAAGGCAGTGGGTTTGAGTAGCTCAGTGGTTATAGTGCAGGGCTGCAGTGTGGAAGGCAGTGGGTTTGAGTAGCTCAGTGGTTATAGTGCTGGGCTGCAGTGTGGAAGGCAGTGGGTTTGAGTAGCTCAGTGGTTATAGTGCTGGGCTGCAGTGTGGAAGGCAGTGGGTTTGAGTAGCTCAGTGGTTATAGTGCTGGGCTGCAGTGTGGAAGGCAGTGGGTTTGAGTAGCTCAGTGGTTATAGTGCTGGGCTGCAGTGTGGAAGGCAGTGGGTTTGAGTAGCTCAGGGAGTGCTGGGCTGCAGTGTGGAAGGCAGTGGGTTTGAGTAGCTCAGTGGTTATAGTGCTGGGCTGCAGTGTGGAAGGCAGTGGGTTTGAGTAGCTCAGTGGTTAGTAGTGCTGGGCTGCAGTGTGGAAGGCAGTGGGTTTGAGTAGCTCAGTGGTTAGAGCGCTGGGCTGCAGTGTGGAAGGCAGTGGGTTTGAGTAGCTCAGTGGTTATAGTGCTGGGCTGCAGTGTGGGAGGCAGTGGGTTTGAGTAGCTCAGTGGTTAGGCTAGTGCTGGGCTGCAGTGTGGAAGGCAGTGGGTTTGAGTAGCTCAGTGGTTAGAGTGCTGGGCTGCAGTGTGGAAGGCAGTGGGTTTGAGTAGCTCAGTGGTTAGAGTGCTGGGCTGCAGGGTGGAAGGCAGTGGGTTTGAGTAGCTCAGTGGTTAGAGTGCTGGGCTGCAGTGTGGAAGGCAGTGGGTTTGAGTAGCTCAGTGGTTAGAGTGCTGGGCTGCAGTGTGGAAGGCAGTGGGTTTGTGGCATCTCTTTGGGCAGTGCCTGTGTATTTTGGGTGGGGTTGTTTGGGTTGCACTCAGACCCTTCTCCTACTCCTCGATGACTCACAGGACGTCCGGTGGTTTTCAGTCTGATTTCGCCTCCTGTTTCCTGGCCATATCCACCTCAGGAATGGAAACAAGACTACCATTGCATAGCAGTTTGATCGATTCCTAGTTTTACTGTGAGTTTAATAAGACACTCCTGAGCTTGTTACCTGCACACTGTAGCTAATCAGGCTCCTAGTAAAACCTGGAATGGGTGAAAGTGCTATGGAGTAGGAGTCTCTGTTGAGGAGGTTAAAAGCAGCTCTGATCATGCTGCTTAGCGTCTCTGTCTGAGATCTCAGACCCCTGACTGTGCATCTGAGTGTAAAGTCTCTTAGTTCTAAAGGAGTATCTTAGCAGCATGTGGATAGAGCTGGTACTGGGGGCCTACAGAGCACAATAACCTGTAACTCATGAAGAATCTCACTGCTGAGAGGGTATTCCTTTGAAACGCACAAGCGCTGTTAGTGTAGAGTTCAGACTGCTGTGATCTGTCTGTGCTGGGAGTGAATGAGTGAGTGAGGGAGGGAGGGAGGAGGGGGGAGACAGCCTCTGTGACTCAGCACTTCCTCTCCCCTTAAACTCTGAAAAATAAACATGGCTTTCTCTCTGGAACCACATCACAGGGAGCTGGGCGCTTTCCTCAGAAAGCAGGGGACTGAGAGCTGGAGACTGGCCAGGACAGCACTGAACTGCACTGAGCATCGTGTGCTGAGTGACCAGCCCAGGATACAAAGTCTACAGCAAAGCGCTCTCCTGTTTGCTTAAAAAGGGGTCCAGATTGATGACCTGGGGTCAGCACAGAAAAGCCAAAACAAACAAAAAAAAAAAGTTTAACGAGAAACCAACAGCAAGCACCTAAACTAGGGTTACTAAAACTAAATAGTGGCACAGAAATCAGGGCTAAAAAAAAACAGATTTCAAAACAGAGCTAAGGGTTAATCAGACTTGCTTAAACCTGCATGCATTTTGACTGCACTTGCTTTACAGCTTGGACCGGACACTGAGGACCATGCCCTGGAATGGCCCAGTACAGCCACTTGACAGACGAGCCCTGGAAGTTGCTTTAGTTTGTTTTTGCAGTTGTGTCTGTACAGAATGAGCTGCAGTCCAGTAAATGAGAACGACAGCAGGGCCACAATGAGGGCATTTACTGGAAGGACCGAGTAGGGTGATGCTGGCAGAAAGGCAGGCGCTTAATCAGAGTGGGAAAATATGAGTGTGACCATTTAAACACACACGCGGAAATATATAAATTTAACAAAAATGTGCCGTGACGCAACAGCCCAGAAAAGAGAGCAAGAGAGAGAGAGAGGGGGAGAGAGAGAGCAAGAGAGAGAGAGAGAGAGGGGGAGAGAGAGAGAAAGAGGGAGAGAGCGAGAGAGCGGGAGACGGGAAGACCGACAATTTAGGCTATATCTTGAGAACGGCTCATCCAGCTATGTCCAATCCTTATCATTACTTCCCGAGAGTATATTTTGCATTCAGGATCTTATGAAATTTGCAAGAGGTTTTTCAATATACCGCAAACCTGCGAAGTCACGTCACACTAAATGCTGTGGGCAGTCCTGGTATGGACAGTCCCTGGCCCAGCACTGAAATCCAGCTCTTCTGAGCCAGTTAGTGAGGCGTCATGATTCACAAGCTCAGGGCGTCTTCGGGAGTCCGGGGTGAATGGAAGCCGGGATTGAGGCGGCACACCCGCATACTCTCCCTCTGAGTCCATCCCTGGCGAGCAGAAACCCAGCGGAAATGAAATTCCAAACACTGGCAGGCAAACGCAATCCAGGAGGGAGGGACAGAGGCTGTGCATTCTCTAGACATCTGGAAGCAATAACCATCAGATTACACAAGAGTTCCAAAGACTCCGAAAGAACACAGGGTTCTCCCCTCCCTCTCTCCTGGCGCACACACACACAGAGACACACACTGACACACGCACATATATATATAAAGTGTGGAATGGATTTAACTGCTGTGCAACTAGAATCTTATTTCCATATCTGTACCTACTGTAGACAGTATTCAGCACCCTGATAACACAATGCATCGTCATGCTGTTACAGGTACCAGCCTGGGAGCCAGTGCTGCACAAATAGATTAAGAGCACCACCTAGTGGAAGCATTCTGCTCTACAGAAGGTAGCTTCTTTCACAGCAATGTTTAAAAAAAAAAAAAAAAAAAGTTTTAAAATCCTCTTCCTTACTCTTTGCTTAGTTTCCCTTTTCATTTCAATACATTTTGTTCTTCCAGGGTTGGGGTCAATTCCAATTCCCTTTTCATTCATTAATTTATACGTTTGTGAATTCGAGAACACCTGGCAATAACAGTTGCAGACTCAGCCTGCTGGTTTCAGGGACAAACACATTAGTATAGTGTTGGTGAAAAGGCTATTCCTGCTAAAACCCCAGTTCTGCACAGCACAGGTAACACTCGTTTCTGCTCCCAGTTTACTGTGTGCTGCGATGCGTCTCGTGACACTGCATGCTACTATGCAAACACAGAAATAAATATACAGGACAAAAGATCTCGTTCAAAAGATACCTTTTTATATATTCGAAAAATAATTGTAATTACAGAGAACTGTCCCTGAGCGCCCCCTGCCTGCCACCAAGACTTGTAGCAATTATACAAAAAAAAAAAAAGTATATTGAAGCAATTAAATAAATAACCATGGCTACCTGTGCCTGGACATCAGGGGTTAACTGCCATGTTGGAATAACCTGGACAAATCTTTAGCATTTTGTTCATTTACTGATAAAGGTGTCCAGGAATTGGCAATAGACTTTTTTCTGTGGCGCTGCGGCTGGTACAAAGTGCCCGCCCGTGTGGGTCAGTACTTGGGGGTTCTGGAAACCCGAGACTAGCTCTCTGCTCATGTGGTCCGGTATGACCCGGTCCGTTTCGCCGAACACGTGCAGCGTTGGCATGGAGACCGGCGTGGTGTAAAAGCGGGCGTGTTCCTCGCACACGCTCCGGAACCCGGCGATCAGGACAGCGAATCTGAAAGAGAACGGGCCCTGAGCGTCACCTGCCTGCCCCTGCAGGGCACAGATCATCGCCACCAGGGCGGCACCCTGACTGAAGCCCAGGATCCCGTCGAAAGGGCCCTGCTCCCTCACCACTCGCCTCACCGCCTCCAGGCTCTCCTCCAGGCCCAGGGAGGACTGGCAGCTCTCCCCAGCGTGGAAGCTCCGCTCCTGGGCGTTAGAGAACCACCAGCCCCTTGGGTCTTCCGTCTGGCTGTCGGGCTCCACAGCTTGGGAACCTGCAAATGCAACCAGAGAAAAGGGTGGCAAGACAAATATTAGGGCTGTAACGATACGCTAATGTCATCCTTCAAAAAAAAAGAAGGAAACACGAAAACATTTGGGGGCTTCTTACTTTGGAGATGAGAACATGTATAATAACAGAAACAGTGGGCATGTAAGATGTGGCTGGATTGTAGAACAGCAATGTTACCACAATGCCAGCACACTGAACAGTGAGCGAATGAAACCATTCCATGAGGCAGCTAAGGTGGGTTTTTATACAGTATTGAAAAAGCCGCTGTTTCAGCGGCGGCCTGTTTCAAAAGGTCGGTGCACGAACGTGCTTTGCAAATGTTTTTCCAAAACGTCTTTCAAAAAAAAGTAGTAATACTACAGTACTTGTGCCGTTCCTTACTGTACTGTGCGGACTATCTACCACTGACTTGCTAGTGAGGCTACTTAGCGTTACACACGGAGTGCGATTTACAAAGAGTCACATTCAGCAGGGGGTGGTCTCAGCGTTTCAAAGGACGGCTTACTTCTGTCGTCCCGGATCTCCCAATAAATGATTTCTTAATTAAACTGCATGTATTTCATCTGCAGTACTTGAGCTACAAAATGAAGGGCGATACTTTTGCCTGTGTAAGTGAATTTGCACATTATTATTATTCTACCGTGAAATACTTCACATGACCTGTAAACAGGCGAGGGGTGTTGTCTGATGGGCTCCCCCGTGTTGCACAAACAAACCCAATGCAGACAGTCTTACCTCCCGCTGGTTGTTGCTGCAGGGCGGGGTCGGTTACCCGCAGCGGGGCGGTTATATAGACCAGCTCCGCGTGCTTCTTCAGAGCCTTCCGGAGCGCTCCGGTCCGCTCCCGGAACGCGCTGCCG
The DNA here is from genome assembly GCA_030684275.1 of Acipenser oxyrinchus oxyrinchus. Classification (NCBI taxonomy): domain Eukaryota; kingdom Metazoa; phylum Chordata; class Actinopteri; order Acipenseriformes; family Acipenseridae; genus Acipenser; species Acipenser oxyrinchus. The sequence goes on from CM060272.1 coordinate 22,694,276, forward strand.
TTCTGCCGGTAACCATGGACACAGAGAATCCGGAGCCGGCCTGGGGGGGAGGAGGTCATTGCTACCGGTAACACAGACCCGCTTAATTTAACCAAACTCACACTCTGTACTGAAATACAGCACTTCCAGGTCCGCCAACACGGGACTGCCGACGAGAAACACATCTCCTGTGCTCTGAGGTTCCCTCTGTAGGCGACAGAGAACAGGGTTACAAATACATTTATATGTATACTTTCCAGAATTATTAACACAGCTTATTGATAAACACGTGGTTACATTTTATACAGATCTAAATGGTTTGAATTGTACCAGGAGCACAAGATTCAGTGACCCTTCAGATTTGTAACCTGATGTGAATGCTTTGATTTTTAACCCGACATTGTACCGCTTTGTTGTAATAATAATAATAATAATAATAATAATAATAATAATAATAAAAGTAAAATATTTTTAAAGATGAAATAAAATACCACCTGCCATAACGTTGTCAATGGGGAAACACAGTTTTGAATTCCATCTGCCCTCCGTATATAAAGCTGAAACGGACTTCAAAACAGGAAGATGCTGGGATTCTGTTTTGATAACCGTAAGCAATCAATCACGCTAAGGACAGGCCATCTACACAAGTGTTTATTACATATTAGAGGGGGTTTTATATATTATAATGTTAATATATAATTTAATATTCCTTCAGATTTTAAAACACAGAAAAAAAACAAGTTTTGCCCCATCTCTATAAAGCGTGGTGTCGCTCGTACAGCAGGAGGTCCTATCCTTTGCAAACACTGCAACACTTTGATGAATCAAAGCCGCTTTTCTCCATCCCAGTCTGTGTTTGCGAGACTGTTTCCCTCGGACACCTGCGATTTCCTTTCGAAGCCAGGCGACACACCCCTTTCTCATCCGCAGGTCTGCAGATTACAGTGAACAAGTGAGTTAATGGTTTCTCTTTCTTTGTTAAACTAAAGATCCCTAAAGAAATGCACTTAAAAAATAAACTGCAAACTGCAACAGAGACACAGCGGTGATTTGCTGCTCCAGGTTATTCTGCAATGCCAAGCATTGCCTGGCTATTCGTTTTTAAAGATTGCAATCTGCAGAACCTGCCCCGCAGCAGACAGACAGCACCGCAAAGAAACCCAAAAATCAGCAGATCCTTCTTATCTTGCATTGCAGTAACAGATGAAAAAACATTTCTGAAAATGCATTTATTTAATTTTTAAAAGCTACAGTAACACAATGCACGGGGTGTTCGAATTCTCTAGAAATGTACAGATCTGATTCGTTTTGTGATTAACGTGACGTGTTTAAGATATCTATTTATTTTATTTATATCCGATGTCCCGGCAGGTAAACATTCAGCCCACACTGAAGCAGTCGGTTTGCTACACCGATAAAGTCAATGATGATTTTGGTTCAAATGGCAATTCTGGCGCTGTGTTCGTTTGGAGTCCTGTTTCTCATTGGCTGCTTGCTGTGACAGTGGGGCTGGTCGGTGGTTGTGTCGATTCCTCTTTGCACCTGCAGGTGGCGCACTCCTCTGACTTGCCGGGCCCCTCTGTGGACTGGGCTGCAGTCTGCTTACCCTGCTGGGAAACAGAAGTGGAAAATTACAGTCAGTGAGACACACACACACACACACACACACACACACACCATATCACCTGTGCTTTTCAGTGTTTTAAAAGGGAAAGAAACCTCCAGGTAGATGGGGTAGGTCCAGATGATCCACTAACACACGGCGACCCCGACACGCACTCAAAGCTGGGGTCCAGCTTGTCACTAAGTCCCAACAGTACAGAGCAAGAAAGGACAGAACCTCACAGGCACCACCAAGCCTGCAGTACTGCCCTTTCACCCCAAGGTGGTGGTAAAAGCACAAGCTAGCACTCTCTCTCCAGTCCTCACTCCATACCCCAGAGTACAGGTTTCTATTTCAACCAAGAACTGAACAGAACTATTAAAAATCGGCATTGTTTTCCAGTGGTGCACATTGAGGACCACACTCACAAGCTGACAAACCTCAGACTTGAAATGGATCCACCGTGATTGCTGTGTGTGTGTGTGTGTGTGTGTGTGTGTGTGTGTATGTGTGTGTATGTGTGTGTCCCGCCTCCCCACTGCACACACCTGGGCTGATTTTCTGCTCGGTCGCACGGGTTGGTTGGTTGGGTGATTGACAGCCCACGGTCCCAGACTCTGATTGGAGTAGAAATCCATCGGGTAGGTCTGCTGCCACTCCAAATCCTTCAGGGCAACTGCAGCCTGGGAGAGGGTGAGAGGGTGAGAGGGTGAGGGAAAGAGAGAGACTGGGTGAGAGACAGAGTTCTGTCAGCTGTCTCTCCACACCATTAAAACCCCTGCTTTGCAGGGAGCACATGTTCAGAGCACTGTGCCTGTTCTGGCTTTGCTCCGTGAAGCTTTGGGAAGACAGTGCCTGGGGAACTGGAGCTACAGCAGTGTGCAGAGCCCAGGAACTTGTGAACGAAGCGCAGGAAGGAGGAGATATCCGCGGTGGTGTTACTGCAGAATCATTTATCATCCTGGAAGCTGTTGTAATGGCTTCTAATGGAGCCCCCGCTGTTCCTAATGGCAGGCTGGCTGAGGAGTGCGAGGTCGGAGTACACTTTCGTATTGCATTGCTGCACCGCAAATCACCGGCGCTCAACGAGAGCACTTCCCCTCTCAGAACCTGCGCTCATTTCTCGCAATCCTGGTGCGTCTGCTGCGGAGGACTGACGTCTCTTTCCTGAGCAGCACGCTGTTCCTCCAGGCTCCTCGCAGAGCAACGCTCTCCTGGGAAAACGAGTCGCTCCCAGAGAAAAAAAATTGTAATAATAAATGCCACGTAACTGGTCAATCATTGCATTGTAATTGTAATTTGAGCACACAATTCTGCTGTAATTGTAATTAACCCCAGGTCTGCTCTCAACCCCTCTCTCTCTTCTCCTCCATCGCTCCCTCACTCATTCTCTCGGTTTAGCCTCTCTTCTCTGACTCTCCTCTCCCCTTCCAGTCTCTAATTATCTTTCCCTCTCCCCTCCTCCTCTCTCCCAGTTTAGCTGTCTGTGTTCACGCCTCCTGATTCCCCATTTGCATGGGAAGTATAAATATAAACATGAAGCTCCCTTAAAATAAGCAGCCTTCATTCATCCCCGCTGCGTCCCCTTTCATTGGGTGGGAATTTATTCAGAAAAAAAAAACACATTAATAAAAAGACGACTCAACTAAACTGGTCCCGGGGCTATGTGGCTGTTACCATGGAAACTGCATGACAAGTAACAAGGGATTTGAGGTTTTAATTATTCATGTGTATATATTTATTTATTTTAGCGAGATAGGGAAGGGGCTGTGACTGTCTCTCTCTCTTCTTTATTTCTCTATATCCGCTCTGAACCAAGCAGCTGCATCCACAGCATGTCAGCAGCCTGCTTCATAGACCAGACAGCTGGCTCAATGCACAGGACGGCAGTGTATTTAAAAAGGGACCAGAGTGGTGCTGAAACACTACAGACATTGGGACACACTGCCTGGGGTCCAAAACCAGACCGGATCCAGGGGTTAAGGGGTTAATGACGGTGTGCATCGGTGATGGTGTCTTTTTATAGGTTTATAGTTAAATAAATTAAAAAATGTAAACGGACCTGTTTAAATGTTGTAACGGCGTAATCTAACCAGCAGGGGGAGCCAGTCAGCTTTGATACGTGGGCTGCTCCGTACGGGACCCTAAGCTGCTGCTCAAAGTGGTTGTCTCATTATAATTTAATAATAACACCTGATTTAATATCTATTTTTATACCGCCTTAAGCTTTTTACGCATTATGGAAAACAGTTAAAACGCACTCAATCTCCTTCGGTAAAGAGGTGGGGAATGAGTGAAGCACCGATAAAGCAGAAATGCAATGCTGAACAGACAGAGCTTGACAAAGCTTCTTCCGGGTGTCAGAGAAAGGACAGAGATCTTTTGAACCCCCGACCCCAGGAACGTGCAGCTGTTCTGAGACCCTGACGGGAGGGAGAGGGGAATTATTCATGATCTCAGTTCTGCGTGGTGGCTGGGGCTTCACTCTGCAAGTTACATAACGATACAGCAAGCTGGGAGAAACTAATGACACTGCACAGCTATGACCAAACGTTTCCCTACAGAATCAGCTCACTCTGCTTCATAAAGACGAATGCAACCTGCTGAATAATGTTACGTTAACATGTTGAATTACACATCGCCGCTTTGTAGTTTTCCCAGATACTTCATGACAAAAATTGAAAAATGTGACGTTTCGAAACATGAAATACTGTACTACTATTACGGCTGCCGGTAGACTTTTGCGATCTCATTTTGTAGTTTCTTTGATGACATGATGTTAAAGATCTGAATGATGTTCATATAGCCAGCTCTTACCTCGTAGGGGGTGAGAAGGGGTTTGGAGAAGGCGGTCCCCCAGTCAATGGAGAGTCTTGGACATGCAATCTGAACCCAGCTAGAAAAACAACAAGACAGAACAGCAATTCATTCATGGGTTGATTCTGGAGCAAAGCTTCCTAAACGCCTGCTTCAGGTGGGGTCCTGCTACTCAACTACACCAGCCTGCCCATTCCGGACTCTCTGTATTAAGGAGGAGCTGCGGTCCAGTATTAAAGTCCAGGGCTTGTAACCAGAAGGTCACCGGTTCAAATCCCACCTCTGCCACTGACTGACTCACTGTGTGTGACCCTGAGCAAGTCTCTTAACCTCCTTGTGCTTCGTCCTGTGGTCTTGCTCTTATTGTATTACCTGTGCTGTAACACTTGAAATGTATTTGCTTACAATTGTAAGTCGCCCTGGATAAGGGCGTCTGCTAAGAAATAAATAATAATAATAATAATAATGAGATGTTAAATCAGTGTCCTATTGGAAGTGACTCTGCATATAATGCACAGTTCACAGCCTGCCTCTGTAAAGCGCTTTGTGATGGTGGTCCACTATGAAAGGCGCTATATAAAAATAAAGATATTATTATTATTCTCAGATCTCAACTGCAGCAGCTATGGACTCCTTCAATAGCATTTGCAGCACATTTTTCAAAGCCGGGATGAAAGTACAGAAAAGGCTGAGAATTTGGGGTACAAAGCTTCCTAACCTCTCTGCAAACCAATCTGAATGCACACTTGCCTTGTTCATATGCACAAATCTAACTGATTCAAGCTACCTATTTGAGGAAATCAATTTCCAAAACCCACTACATGTTAACCAGTTTGGAGCCGAATGGGTTTTCAATGGGATTCGAATGCATAGGGTTATAGGCATGGATTCATGCAAACAATATCAAGCAAGAAGACTCCAAAAATGTTTTCTAAACGATCAATTGCAAAAGGAACGATTCCGTGTGCATGCAAACGCAGGAATAGGGTGGCACTGGAGCTGTATTCTAACGAGGAGGCGACAGTGTAGAAGGACAGACACATTTAATCAAAAACAAATCTAAACAGAAACAACAACAGGCAGCTGATAAGCTGGAAACTCTCCTGCCTTCTTGTAAGTGTTTGTGTTTCTGAGTCATCACACTTCCAGGTATTGCAACATATGATATTCCTATGAAGATGCTTCCTGTGCTTTAAGCAATATCCTGTGTAAATTTGTGTGATAATACTTTCAATTTTTTTTTTTCTCCCAGCAGCCCCCTTGAAAGCAGAAGCTGTGTCTCTCAGGGGCTACCCTAGATACGGATCTTTAGCGATTCACAGACTGACGAGAGCTGTAATAAAGCTTGCTAATGAGCCCGGGCGCATTCCAGCCACGCTCGCTCACACTCCCTGGGTGCCGTGGCTCCGCAGTGAAACAGAACTCCGTATCCGTGAGCTGCCCAGGGTCCCAACCTGCAGCTCCGCAAGCTAATCCCAGGAGCTCCCGAAACGAATCCACAAATTAATTATTCCCCGAGACTCCCCAAGGACAGCATCGCAACAAGCCAGCTTGATAATACAGGTAGCCCTATTGCACATAGAGTAGACATTTCGACTCTTTTCTACACATGCAAACCTGTAACACAGGCAGGACCTAGTACATAGACGAACCTAGGCTAACCTAGTGTAAATGGCACAGTGACAGATCAGTCATTAATTCCACAGGTAAATGGACAGGTGGAGGGGTTCAGAGCAGCCCAGTCCGAGGAGTTTGAAGCTGTGATCCTGGGAGTCTCTGAGCACGTCCAGCTTCCCCTGGGAGCCAGTCCCAGTGTGAGGTTCTAATAAGGGAGCTGCTGGCAGCAATCGCACTGCAACCAGGGCACACAGCACAGACACAATCCACAATAATCCACACCACTAATCCACACCGCTGTTACACTAAACCTAGGGCAGCGTGGCTGGCAACCACAGCTCCACACATGCACTGCCGAGCATCCATTGCAAGAAGAGCAGGGTGTATATTAAAATTAGCTCATTCTAAAAGGTGTCCAGCCCCAGCATTGATAGAAGCTACCAATTATCCAGCTAAATTCTACTTGCTACAAATGAACCTGCTTCTTCGAACCTCAATGACACAATAGCAACACAAGACAGCTTGGAAGGCAGGCAGCTCTGCACACTGAGGCCATGTGGGGTCAGCCTGGAGGAGCAGGAACCGGGAGTGTCATGAATAAGGCAAGACCCCCCAGAACACGGTAACGAATGCCGTGTCAGGCACAGAGCCCTACCACGGACACCGGGTCACGCGGTCCAACAGCTACATCAATTCAGCTCACACAGCCTCTCCGCCAGCGACATGACCAGGCTGATTAGGGTCATAACTGCAGACGTCCAGCAAATCAAGGATCAGGGGAGGGAAATTAGGAACACCTACAACTGCACTGTCAATAGGGTGTAGAGCCACCATAGGCACCCAGAACTGCAGCAACTCCCAGGGGGGCAGCCAGCGAGCCAGCGGGGTATTTAAACTTGTTCAGGAGGGATACAGGAACCTTCCTCAACGATCACCTCCACTTACTCCTTCACATACAGCTTTCAACAGGACGCAAACAAGCAGGTTACTGCGAGCATGCTAGCACAGAGAATATGTTCTTGTTTCATGCAAGCAAAGTCAAATCACCTGCCCACAACTTATGCCCAAAAGTACTGCGCTGGAGTTCAGCCTGAACTAGAACTCCCATAACATTAAAATTGAAACTAGCAGAGCGCTTTGCGAGCCGAGCGGGGTTCGAGCAGGGTTGAGTTAGAGGTCAGCCCGCTATTTACATGCATGTGTATTTATCGATTTAGAGGCATGAATGGGGTGCCAAGAGCAATGCGCTAGCAGCAAGCCAGGAAGGCGTCAATCAATACGAGCAATCACTCAAAACTCTGAGCCGGCAAGCAGGCAGGGCAAACTGTGTCGCGACACATTTCAACAAATAAACGTCACAAAGGGACCCATGCACAACCACTGCAGCCTGCCGCCAAGCTGAACTGCTGATTCTGTGGAAGTCGGACACACACTTTGGTTTTTTTGAAACTTGAATATAAAACACTGTATAAGTCATGGCATAGCCAGAGGATACAGCAAGTGGTTCGACAGCAGCGGCAGCAGCATCTTCACAGCCTGCTGATTTTTCTTTTACAGACTGTCTGGATCTCATTATTAAAGCCAGCACACCTTCATCAACGATTCATGCTCACTGCACAGAGCGAGAGCAGAATCCCCCCCGTCCCGCTAATCTTAGAACACTGCCGCTCGCTAAACCGAAGATTCTAGAACTCCTGCACGCTCGCTGCACCCGTTCACTGCGAAATGCCAGCTGCCGGTTTGTTTGTTAACTTACTTTCTTGAGAAAACTTCCCCCAGCGTTACACTGCCGAGACTTCATAAAATGAGTTTATTAAGCATGTAGATTTAACTATAGAAAAAAAGATGTTAAACAAAACAATTAGACCTAATTGCGCCCCCCTTTTTTTAATATAACTATGGGACGCTCTGAGGTTTGCGTATTACTGTTTAAAAACACACACACGTTCCTGGAGAATTGCTGTCAGGGCTTGAGTGCATTGTTCAATACCATTCAGATTTCACTGTGCAAATGTGCACTTGCAGTACCGCACTTCTGTCTGTAGGGGGAGCTGTGAACTGAAAATCCCCCCCCTTAGTAATCTAATAATGCAAGGGATTCGAAGAAAACAAAAAAGTGCATTGAAAAAAAGAAAGAAATGGATTGCAAGGCATATCAAAAGGGCGCGTCCAGTGGTTTCTTTGAAGTGATTCTGTCATACAACATCTCGGAGGACCCTGAATCCACACACTGCATTTAATCACACGTGGCCGAGGGCTTTGCCTTTCTCCTGTGAAGAACTAAAACCAAATGCAAAACCAGATCTCTGTGGCAGCCAGATAAGAGGCAGGCAGGCAGTCCCGGCTTTATTAGACACCAAATGGATTTCTCTTGTATTGAACTGCAGGGCCACCTCTGCAGCTGCTGCTGGCTTTCCTTCTTCCCTTCTCCCTTCTTTCTTTTCTTTCTTTGAAAAAACTTTTTGTTTGTTCCTTTAAAAATAAATATATATATATATATATATATATATATATATATATATATATATATATATATATATATATATACAGTACTGTGCAAAAGTTTTAGGCAGGTGTGAAAAAATGCTGTAAAGTAAGAATGCTTTCAAAAATAGACATGTTAATAGATTATATTTATCAATTAACTAAATGCAAAGTGAGTGAACAGAAGAAAAATCTAAATCAAATCCATATTTGGTGTGACCACCCTTTGCCTTCAAAACAGCATCAATTCTTCTAGGTACACTTGCACAAAGTCAGGGATTTTGTAGGCATATAGTCGGGTGTATGATTAAACAATTATACCAAACAGGTGCTAATGATCATCAATTCAATATGTAGGTTGAAACACAATCATTAACTGAAACAGAAACAGCTGTGTAGGAGGAATAAAACTGGGTGAGGAACAGCCAAACTCAGCTAACAAAGTGAGGTTGCTGAAGACAGTTTACTGTCAAAAGTCATACACAATGGCAAGACTGAGCACAGCAACAAGACACAAGGTAGTTATACTGCATCAGCAAGGTCTCTCCCAGGCAGAAATTTCAAGGCAGACAGGGGTTTCCAGATGTGCTGTCCAAGCTCTTTTGAAGAAGCACAAAGAAGCAGACAGCGTTGAGGACCGTGAGCGCAGTGGTCGGCCAAGAAACTTACTGCAGCAGATGAAAGACACATCATGCTTACTTCCCTTCGCAATCGGAAGATGTCCAGCAGTGTATGCAGCTCAGAACTGGCAGAAAACAGTGGGACCCTGGTACACCCATCTACTGTCCGGAGAAGTCTGGTCAGAAGTGGCCTTCATGGAAGACTTGCGGCCAAAAGCCATACCTCCGGCGTGGAAACAAGGCCAAGCGACTCAACTATGCATGAAAACACAGGAACTGGGGTGCAGAAAAATGGCAGCAGGTGCTCTGGACTGATGAGTCAAAATTTGAAATATTTGGCTGTAGCAGAAGGCAGTTTGTTCGCTGAAGGGCTGGAGAGCGTACACGAATGAGTTTCTGCAGGCAACAGTGAAGCATGGTGGAGGTTCCTTGCAAGTTTGGGGCTGCATTTCTGCAAATGGAGTTGGAGATTTGGTCAGAATTAATGGTCTCCTCAATGCTGAGAAGTACAGGCAGATACTTATCCATCATGCAATACAATCAGGGAGGCATCTGATTGGCCCCAAATTTGTTCTGCAGCATGACAACGACCCCAAACATACAGCAAAAGTCATTAAGAACTATCTTCAGCGTAAAGAAGAACAAGGAGTCCTGGAAGTGATGGTATGGCCCCCACAGAGCCCTGATCTCAACATCATCGAGTCTGTCTGGGATTACATGAAGAGAGAGAAGCAACTGAGGCTGCCTAAATCCACAGAAGAACTGTGGTTAGTTCTCCAAGATGTTTGGGCCAACCTACCTGCCGATTTCCTTCAAAAACTGTGTGCAAGTGTACCTAGAAGAATTGATGCTTGATGCTGTTTTGAAGGCAAAGGGTGGTCACACCAAATATGGATTTGATTTAGATTTTTCTTCTGTTCACTCACTTTGCATTTAGTTAATTGATAAATATAATCTATTAACATGTCTATTTTTGAAAGCATTCTTACTTTACAGCATTTTTTCACACCTGCCTAAAACTTTTGCACAGTACTGTATATATATATATATATATTCGCAGGGTCAAAGAAAACAAGGTCAGCGTAACAAGAAAAAAAGGATGAAAAAGTAAAAGCTAATGTCTGCTCATGTGCGGTAGTCACAGAGCTGGTTTCACAGAACAGGATTAATTTACCTCTGATTTGTGGTGTCAAATTTTTGTCATGCTCATTCTGTGTTACAGCTGTAAACATGTACTTTTCCCAATGCTTCACATACTCCTGACGCCTCTCTTGTATATGAATAATAATTTAAACACAGCACTGCTCTCCTTACAACCGCTGGGACCAGGAATCTGATCAAAACCTGGCTACAACCAGAGAAGTGTGGCAAAAACAGTGGGAGGTGAAGGAGTTAATAATGTCTCCTTCTCCTCACTCAGCAGTTAGCAGCTGTAGGTACTGTAGGTCGAGTCCTGAGCCTGTTTAAAGTCTGCTGTGCTAAGAATATCCTCATAGTAATTGCTTTGTAGCTCCTCATGCAGTGTCATGCTCTCCCTGTGGGCTCTGCAAAGTTACATTAACCCTTCCCACCTAACCCCTTACTCACAGCTCACCTCATAGTGTCACGCTGTCTCTGAGCTGGCCTGTCACAGCACTGAGGTGGAGAGACACTTTTAATTACTGCAGTACATACCTGCACAGAGTCACAGCACTGAGGTGGAGAGACACTTTTAATTACTGCAGTACATACCCGCACAGAGTCACAGCACTGAGGTGGAGAGACACTTTTAATTACTGCAGTACATACCTGCACAGAGTCACAGCACTGAGGTGGAGAGACACTTTTAATTACTGCAGTATATATCTGCACAGAGTCACAGCACTGAGGTGGCGAGACACTTTTAATTACTGCAGTACATACCTGCACAGAGTCACAGCACTGAGGTGGAGAGACACTTTTAATTACTGCAGTACATACCTGCACAGAGTCACAGCACTGAGGTGGAGAGACACTTTTAATTACTGCAGTACATACCTGCACAGAGTCACAGCACTGAGGTGGAGAGACACTTTTAATTACTGCAGTACATACCTGCACAGAGTCACAGCACTGAGGTGGAGAGACACTTTTAATTACTGCAGTACATACCTGCACAGAGTCACAGCACTGAGGTGGAGAGACACTTTTAATTACTGCAGTACATACCTGCACAGAGTCACAGCACTGAGGTGGAGAGACACTTTTAATTACTGCAGTATATACCTGCACAGAGTCACAGCACTGAGGTGGAGAGACACTTTTAATTACTGCAGTACATACCTGCACAGAGTCGCAGCACTGAGGTGGAGAGACACTTTTAATTACTGCAGTACATACCTGCACAGAGTCACAGCACAGCGCTGCATACCAGATTTGATGCTTAAAACGGTTTTCTCTGAATGCACAACACAGCGCATGGAGTTGAATTGCCTCACTGCAAGTAGTTTTGGGAAAACAACAGCAACAGCATTAAGGAATGACTAATATCTTCCACCAGGGTGCGCTCCAGAGACTGGGGACTAATAGGGGAAGAGGACGGCTGCAGGGGATCGTTACTAACCACAAGAACCCCAAAACTGAATGAGGGACTGCTATGGAGCTCAGCAGTGCAGAGTGGACTTATCTACCCTGAGTGTTGAGTTCTCTATCAGAGACCTCTATAACAGTGTTGAGTTCTCCATCAGAGACCTCTATAGCAGTGTTGAGTTCTCCATCAGAGATCTCTATAGCAGTGTTGAGTTCTCCATCAGAGACCTCTATAGCAGTGTTGAGTTCTCCATCAGAGACCTCTATAGCAGTGTTGAGTTCTCCATCAGAGACCTCTATAGCAGTGTTCTCTATCAGAGACCTCTATAGAAGTGTTGAGTTCTCTATCAGAGACCTCTATAGCAGTGTTGAGTTCTCTATCAGAGACCTCTATAGCAGTGTTGGGTTCTCTATCAGAGACCTCTATAGCAGTGTTGTGTTCTCTATCAGAGACCTCTACAGCAGTGTTCTCTATCAGAGACCTCTACAGCAGTGTTGAGTTCTCTATCAGAGACCTCTATAGCAGTGTTGAGTTCTCTATCAGAGACCTCTACAGCAGTGTTGAGTTCTCTATCAGAGATCTCTATAGCAGTGTTGAGTTTTCTTCCCTAGAGCCCCACTACAGTATTGAGCGAGCCTGTCTGTGCTGTGCAGTGTGTTAGGGGTTACTTGGTTATGTGGACAGGGGGGTGGGAGGGGTGGTTGATTTCCACACTCCTGACGCACGCTTCAACGGCCTCTGGACTCATCAGAACAATTTAAATACATTTTTTTTTAATACCTCTTTGCCAATGTTATTTAATATTAATCCGCTGAAGAGGCTACAAGGCTTCAATTGGAAGTTAAAATGCTCTCCGGCGGTCCACTTTCTATCATTCAGAGCAGGGCGCTTTATCATCGCTTCACATGCATGGCACAGCAGCTCCTCTGGAAAGAGGTGTGACGAGGGCGCGTGTGCGTGTCACAGCGAGAGCGCGTGAGGCCAATTCAATAAGAATTCAGGGCTGAAGAGTATTCCCAAGGGACTGGGTTAAGAACAGGATTGTTGCTTCAGCTGATAAGGGTTCGTTCATACGTGATTGCGTTGAATGGGTCACACTTACTAAAAAGGTAAATTATTGCAAAAAAACTAAAAATACAACAAAACCTGCAGGGAGTGGGGAAGCTCCCAGTCAGCTTAATAAATCAAGCAGAAATATATAAAAAAAAAACTTCTCTTTTCCCCTCATTCCCCCTGAAAATGTGCTGGGATATAGATGCACTGTAAAGAGAGAGAGAGGGGGTGGGGAGAAAGAGATAAAGTGAGAGAAAGGGGAAGAGGGAAATGGAGAGAGAGGGGGAGACAGAGACAGGTCTAATTGATTACTTATGTTTCAGTTTATAATGAGAGTCAATGTGCACTTTGTATACTTAGAAATACTAAAAGAAACGGAAATCAAATTCACTGGCTTCCGTTTTTATTATGGCACTCTGGTTAATAATATCAATCCCATTTACTGCCCTGCTGTATTCCACCACACTCTACATCCCTAGAGGCACGAGATCAGAGAGTTTGCATGCAAGCAAGCTGCTGTGTAACTACACCGTGCTGTATGGAAACACTGTGACAAATAAAGTAGCACTACTCAGCATAGGGAAGGCACACTGCAATTTCAATGTCATTTTGTTGAGCGATTGCACACTGCTGCTAGGTAATTTTCCCAGTAAGTGGCTGCTGCCCAGCTCTAACACACAGACCTACTTGACTGCAGAAGTGTGTTTTCGAGCGCCCTGCATTTGAGAACACAGATAGAACGAAGATGCAGGGCTGCTGCATGAGATTGTAAACCAGGGCACACGCACACACACACAGAGCCCTGGTCATCATAATCGCACAGACCCTGAAAGGTTACACACGTTTGTATAAAAAAGGAGAAGTTATCGGGTTACAGCCAACCTGAAAAGCCTAGCCTCTGAATCAAGACAGTTCTCATGTCCAGTGCGGAGTGTGACGGACGGACGGACGGACGGACGCATGAGTTTACTGAAATACGATTCCAAAGATTTAGTCAAGCCTAACACGTTACACATGACAAACTATTGGAACTCTTTAAAAGAAGTATTACAGGAGATCACGGTCTGCTGAGAAGTCCGGTTGCTTGGTTCAGGCACAAAGAGAACTCTGAATTCAGCAGATCTGTTGTGCCGATTACACCAGCGCAGATCTTATCTGTGCCTGTTACTGAGAGAGCATGAACAGGGAACTCAGGACTGGAGAAAGCTTCCCAAGATAGGCAGCTCCAGCACACACACACACACACACACACATCATTTATTAAATGGATAAACAGCTTCAAAATAACACTGTACAAATACCCCAGTGCTGGTTTGACTGGGATCTGCACTAACCGCGCATCTCTAATGCTTCCTCCCTCCAGCGATACGTAATTGAGCCTCATTTCATGTTTGTAAACTTAATGTTACATGTCCTAGTTTCTGCAAGGTTTGTTTAATGATCAGGAGCTGGTATTGTAGCGAGGCAAAGAGGGGGGGGGGGAATCAGGGAGAGAATGGGAGAGGGAGAGAGTGCGGGGGAGGCAAGCATCTTAAAAATTAGACGAAGGATGGCAATACATGGGTGACTTGTTTTGACAATAACATGGTTTAGAGTGAGAGAAAGAGAGAGGAAAGGGGAGAGAGAAGCAGGAAGAGAGGGAGTTAAAGAGAGCGAGTAAGAGAGAGAGAGACAGAGGGGGCAGGGGGATGGAGAATCCAGTGTAGCTGAGTGATTAGAGCTGGAAGACTGGGAATGGGGGATAGGGGGCGATCCAGTGAGGGACTGGGAGGGAGGGAAGCAGCACGACCTTATGGTTGGAGCAGAGTAAGCGAAGATGCTGGTACGGTGCAGTATTTGTCGTGTCTCCTGCCTGATAAAGTAGGACAGGACTCGCAGACGTATAAATAATTTAATTACTTTCCCCCTGTGCCCAGCCGGGAGGCAGGCTCGCTGACTACACCATCAAAACCCGGGTTCAGCACGACTGGCGGTCACGTGACCTGGAGCACAGCACTTCGACAGCAGCAGCCTCGCCTCTTTTGATTTGTATTCCAGCCCTTTGCTGCTACTGGCTGTCTGGCTAAAACACCGGTCCTCAGGAGCCAGGTCCACAGACCCGCCCCACGCATCAATGTCTCAGTCCGGCCCGGCTTGTGAACTGGCTAACCATTCCTCTCCAGCGCTCTCGGAGATGGTAAATGCTTCTCAGGCTTCACAAGAACTTATTCAAAAGAATGCTTTTTTAAATAAAATCATGAGCTGAAATGTAAGACACATTAAAACACTGGCCAATGTCTCCTAAGGCGTCTGGACTGTGATGAGACAAATCCTTTACTGGCAGGACTAAGGCACTCTGAAGCTGAGGGACAGGACTTAAGGTGTCCTGCGTGGCACTGTCTCATAAGACATCCAAGCTATGATAAGACAAGTCCCTCGCTAGCGGAACAATGGCACCGAGGTACGGAGGGACAGGGTTCCAGGGATCTTACGCATCGATGTCCTGCAGCAGGTCCAGTTTGCTGGGGAAGATTTCAGAGAGCAGCACTCGAACGAACGGGAGACCGAGGGCCTGTAGACGAGACTCCAGGTGCTGCAGAGAGAGAGAGAGAGAGAGAGAGGGAGAGAGAGAGAGAGGACACAAGGTGTAAATGTACAGCACCTGTACTGTTTACAGTCAACCTGGCCAGGAATTAAACACATTTAATTAGGATTCCACTGAGAGTGTAAATCTCGCTCTCAGAATGTCAATGACAAAGCATTCGCAACGTTTGCCCCACAACAGGCTCGATATACACAGCTTAAATACGTTAATGTCAGGTGTTCGTCAGTTTATTTTATTTCACACCTTACAATATATTTCGAAGTGTTCTGCCTCTGATCCATTTGAGAGTGTATTTCTTCTGCGCTCTTTGCATGGCAGGCCTGACACGGCAGACAGCGTGCGAAAAATACCCCAAAGACATGCCATGCAAACCTGAAGAGGCTGGTAAGATGCTTATGAGAAGTAAGGACATGTTTTGTTTTTTGTTGTAAAGAAAAAATAGATGGTCTTTGGTCAATACCCTCTGCCCTTCAGAGCCGGAAGAAGATCTCAATCCAGTCACGCCAAACCCAAATCCCTGACAGGACGATAATTTGCGGTCAACTGACCACAGTGCCTCTCTGGGTTAGGAAGATTAATCTGTTTTTTGAGAGTGCAGTGCAGAAGAACGGGGAGAGTCATTTCACACAAAGCACGAAGCAGTCTCAAACCCAGGAGCTGGGAGCTGGGAGCTGGGAGCTGGGAGCTGGGAGCTGGGAACAGCTGCCCACGAGCGTAAGGCTGATTCACAGCGACGGGCCATTCATTGCAAAGGCTCCCTCACAGCAGGGAGCGCTCTCACCTGCCAGCCCTCATCCGTTATCCACCTGCCAGCCCCCTCCCTCGTCAGCCTCCGCTCCCCTCGTCGGCCCCCTCCCTCGTCGGCCCCCGCTCCCTCGTCGGCCTCCCCTCCCTCGTCAGCCCCCCTCCCCTCGTCACCCCCGCTCCCTCGTCACCCCCCCCCCTCGTCACCCCCTCCCCTCGTCAGCCCTGCTCCCCTCGTCACCCCCCGCTCCCCTCGTCAGCCCCCGCTCCCCTGTAGCTGGGCTGGTTGAGAGATGGGGAGGGTCATACAGGACAGCACGACAGCCACAGCCCCATGAGGAAACTTTACTCATGTATTTATACATCCTGAGCGCTCATCTGCTACTGCCAACCAGCTAACCCCAGCAGGCTTGCTTTTATATACTGTGTATATAATATATATATATTTTTTAATAGAAGTGAAAGGCAGAAGCACCTTGAATAAGCCGTTACCTGTCTAGAGCAGACACAAATCTTCAGTGCCGGCGGTGACAGATTAATGCAGGTCTCTCTCTCTCTCTCTCGCTGCTTTCAATATACTACACATTCATACCTGCCTATCAATATGATACATGATACACAAGAAATGAAGTTTCTGCTCAAGAGAGACAACTTCCCAATGTTTCGATATGCTTAACATGGCTTTGTCAAGGGAAAGTGTGTTTGAAAACAGGGCTTGCTCACTACACTTATTTCTATTGAAATCTATCACTGTGCTTGTAATGTCATTTACTACACAGTTAATAACGTAACAGTCTACAATTACTTTCCATTTAAACCTTCAGGCATCGTGGTATTGAGTCAATTTATCCATTTATTTTTCTATATTGTACATGATCTAATTGTATCTAATTTCACTGAAGGTCATTTTTTGTATAGAACTATTGGTTCATTTGCTTTTTAATTTCTTCTGTTCAAAAGGCGATTCTGCATTCTTTAATATAGTCTCTCCTACATATTTTATTTTGTTGCAAAATACCCCAGAAACAAGGTTGCTAGTTTAGCATGACAGGTTTCTTATGACTGAATATCTGTTTTCTCTACAGGCAGGACGAATATGAACAGAAGCAGAAAGCCTCCCTCTTGACAAGCTGAACAAAACAGTTCTGAAAACGGCACACAAGCCACACATGTTCCAAGCCGTGCTGTATGTAGGTCACCAGCCGCGGTGCAGCTCATTAAGCTCTGAGCCGGTCGCTCTCTGGTGTCAGTGCGCCTGTCAGACCGAGGGGGAGAGTTACAGATTGAAAACACAAGGCCTGTCAGGAGCTTACCTCTCCCCCGTCACAGATAAAAATAAAAGCACTCCAGGTCACCGTGCAAGCAGTGACTGCGAGACAGATGACCGCGTCGACGTCCATTCTGAAGACATCCTGATTACGACACCCCCGGGAACGAAGGAACAGCCCTCAAAATCCGATGAGCTCTTCTCCAGATACACTGGGCTGTATGAGTGTACGAGTGGGGAGGGGGAGGGGTCCCCCCCCTCTGTGCCTTACCTCCAGTATCTTGGGGCTCCCCTGCCTGCCCAGCGTCCCCAGTATCAGCCCCCAGCTCCGCGCGCTCCGAGCCGTCTCGATGGCTTGCTTCCTGGTGCCCCGCATTGCATCATGGTCATAGTGCTCCCGTGAGAACACCTTGCTGTACGGATCATACCTGACGAGAAAGAGAGAGAGAGAGAGAGAGAGAGAGAGAGAGAGAGAGAGAGAGAGAGAGAGAGAGAGAGAGAGAGAGAGGAACACAGCTGTCAAGGGACAACACACGCACCTGTCAAGGGACAACGGCAGCAATACTGCAACACAGAAACTTTCAGATAGGTTTCTTGGCACGGTAATTCCCTCAGGTCTGCAGCAGGTGGCGTGTGTGTGCAGTGAGAGACATGGTGACAGAGATCCACCTGCCCTCAGACTGCAGCGGCCGGCTGAGACAGACTGTCACGCAGCAGGGGTGCTTTCAATCACTGCAGGGACTAATAGCCTTGCTAAGTAATCTACAGGCTTACCACTGACAGTACTGGAACATGCAGGGCATTGCATTGTACTGTACTGTACCGCTGCCAGCAACTGAGGGACTGGGAGAGAGGGAGAGAGGCAGGGTTTCCTAGTGATGAGCACTGAGAGACTGGGAGGGAAGCAGTGGCTCTTGTGGTTAGAGCTGATAGACTGGGAGGGAGAGAGGGAGGCAGTGTGGCTCTAGTGCTCAGAGCTGAGGGACTGGGAGGGAGAGAGGGAGGCAGTGTGGCTCTAGTGCTCAGAGCTGAGGGACTGGGAGGGAGAGAGGGAGGCAGTGTGGCTCTAGTGCTCAGAGCTGAGGGACTGGGAGGGAGAGAGGGAGGCAGTGTGGCTCTAGTGCTCAGAGCTGAGGGACTGGGAGGGAGAGAGGGAGGCAGTGTGGCTCTTGTGCTCAGAGCTCAGAGCGTTCGAATCAGCGTGGCTGAGGGGAAGTTTAATCTCACCTGTAAGCAGGCGTGTCAGGGTTAGCGATCATTATCGACTCCAGATGAAAGCGTCCGTCTCCGAGATACCTGAGGAAACACACAGCAGGGTGTGAAACACCAGGGCTGCATTTCACTGCTGCCAACGCAATACACAGCACACAGAAAACCCACACAAACACATCATACACTTGTTATTTGACAGGATCTGTGTCGATCAGGAAATCAGTCTATAGTCCATGGCAAGCTCCGATCTTTTCATGACCACAGTAACAGGATGAAGGAATTCACGGGGCAGAATTCCCACTGGCATCCCCCCCCTTCCCTCGTCGATCCATGACAACCGAACGATCACAAGGAGCGATGGACTGAAGCTTGCAGCTGTCAGGCAGGCAGCCTCGTACACACTTAATTAAAATGTATAGATCACTGAACGTCCGTATTGTCTTTGTTAGATTGACACCATAAATCACAGACAAAAGGATCTGTGCAATTGCCAGACTATTAAGAGGCTGGGTTATTGATGCGGGGCTGACTAGCCCGAAGCATATCACTCACACACATATACACTACACTGTACAGTACACACACACATAGATACGTGTATACTGTAAACCAGGGAATGAATGCAGCAATGCTTGCATATATATATATTTCTCATGATCATGCACGTTAATCATAGACTTCCCCCTTTCATTATTTGTAGCAGTGACAGACACACATTTAAACAGCTTTTTCCCTGGAACTCGCGCTCATGCTAAACCTTTGAACACGGCTCAACATCGCAACCGACACTAGACCCAGAGGAGCTGGCTGAGCAAACAAGCGGTTTATTGGTTGGAACACTGGGTGTCAGTGACAGGACAGGGTTTCCATCACAAGCGAGGGAATGGCTGGTAACTAACGAGTCTGCAGAGTTGGTTATACAGGCCTCCTGTGTCTGATCTGTCGTGGATTAGGACTGCACACCAGCACACTTGCTCAGTGTACTGGTTTGATGGCCAATGTTTTTGCAAGGGCACAGTTGTGTAGAACACGCTTGATTCAAGCTTCTAATTCTAAGTTCTGAAAGCTGCGTGAACCTGGAAATAAGACCCAGTGCTGTCAGACACGATTGCAATTGTGATGTCATGGTGCTGTATGACATCACAGTGAGCTGGAATCGCAATATATATATATATATATTTTTTTTTTAACTCAAAGAGCCAGTTGCCCAACATTTCGATATGTTGTACATATCTTTCTCCATAGTAAAACCCAGGACTGATTCTGTATTTCCTTTATTACACAACTCTGCACTGTGCAGATCCCTGGGTGCAGGGCTGCAGTCTGTTTTCATCTTTAAAGCTGAACATTCATCTTATAATTTGCTCAGGCAAGAGACACGTTCCTCCCACAGAACACGTCTGCTTCATTACTCTTCAGTTTAAGAGCAGTGTAAACAAGCAGAGGGCCTGGGAGTCATTAGAAAGCGAATTCCTCAAAGGCTGCAGGCGCCGTGCTCATTGTTCCACACCACAAACCAGACAGGGGCTTCTCTGGTGGATACAGCACTTGAATCCGCTCAGTCACCTCTTAAGCTCTCGGTGCGGTGAAGAAAGTCGATGTCCTCTTTTTTGATCTCCGCCGTGCGTTTGATCAGAATGCCAATCTGGAGCTTTTGCGGCTCAGGCCTATAGATTTCATCTGCTCTTGAAATTCACAAACACGGTATCTGACAGGGACAACAGGTCTGATCCCCTGTACAGTATATAATTAACCTGGGCAGTCTCTCTCCAGAAGATCCAGCTGCATGGATTAGTCTTTGGCTGCCACATGATGCACAATAACGCTACTCAGATTTCTTATAAAAGTTAACTACAGTAGTTTTGCCGTTTCCCATGGTTATACTGTGCATTTACCACAGTTTATTGATATGCTTTATCATACCTCGCTATTCTTTACAATGCTTACCTATCAGCGGTGCAAATCGTTGTGAAAATTGGTGCAAATATGCTTGCGCGCTATTCTTTAAACATCTTCAAGGATGTTTCCACAGGAACACGCCCGCGAGAGAGTCTTCATTAAGCCAATTCCACCGAGCGGGCTCAGGCAATGCCACGCTGCGAGTAGCCACCTTGACGGACCAATCCTCTCCTAGGCAGCTCTGCTATCAAAGGCAGACAGATTAACCCAAATGACCCCGTGTTACACACTTCCCCCCCGGGGTGAAAGCAGCGTGATCCCACTGGGAGACAGGCTATCTACCCTGCTCGCTGTGACCAGCAGGCAGTGGTACGGACTGCATGGGGCAGAACCACACGCAGTAATGCTGAAAGAAAAACAACTTCTAGACGAAAACACTTTGATATGTTACTATTACTAGTATTGCTATGTGGCTGATCTAGAGCTTTGCAAGTATATTGGGTCTTCATTGCCCGTCCCCATTGCCAAAAAAACTGGAAAATGAATCATTTTCATATGCTGAAAAAAATATTTCAGATGAGAACATAAAAGCTTTCTTGGAGAGACAACTACTGTACACACTGTTGAGACAAACACACACACACACACACACACACACGCCCACAAATACGAAATGCTTCAAAGCTCATTACTAAAGGAGTTCTTAGCCATTCTGTGTCAACAGCGATTAAGAGTAATTAAGTACCAATTAAATCCAGATCTGTAATTGCACGATTTACTATGTGTTTGTATGCGCACCTTGCCTGCCTCTAATCATATTGAAAGGGAAGTCACTGCAAACAAACCTCCCTCAGCTTCAGAAGAGAGGCAGGGAGCCAGCGCATCCTCCCCAGACCGTGGTTCAGTATGCAGGGAGCCAGCGCATCCTCCCCACACTGTGGTTCAGTATGCAGGGAGCCAGCGCATCCTCCCCACACTGTGGTTCAGTATGCAGGGAGCCAGCGCATCCTCCCCACACTGTGGTTCAGTATGCAGGGAGCTGCAGGTAGAACGCACTGCCTGGTGCACATGCTAATAAGAGCCACTCTCATTGCAAAAGGCACAGCGCTGAACCCAGGGTACAGTGCTGGACGGAGCCTGGCTGTGCTGTTCATCCCCCCTCTGTTTCAACCAGACCAATCACAAACACGATTGTACACGTGAATCACCCAGCAATAATAAATCACAGCTACAAATACAGAAATATAACATACAGTATTTTTTTCCCCCCCAAACAAAAGGGGGCTCAACAAAAGTGGTTGAAAATACAAGGAGTAAATATCGACTGGCGAATCAGTGAGTAATTTAACTGCAATCGATCAAGTATGTGGTTCAATTCCAATTCCAATTCCAGTTCCAGTTCCAATTCCAGTTCCACAGGTGTGCCCAGATGCAATTCCAATGACCCTGTAATTCTAAATGAATTCCGAATTGCACAATTACAATTGATCCTGGCTCTGGTTTCAGCAGCACTACAACACAATCATGTAGTAAAACACTGTTAGTAACCCCAAGATCCCCAGGGCACTGGTACTCACACAATGGCACGGACGGGGCGTTCCAGTTTGGGGGAGGTGCAGCCCAGGATCTCCCCGGGGGACAGGGGGCGGCACTGCGGCACCAGGACATCGAAATGGGGGCGCAGCTCTGCACAGGCCGACTGCGAGGGAGATAGAGAAAGAGAGCGAGAGCGAGTGATGGGGAGGCAGAAGTGAGCGTGAGAGACAGAGAGCACTGAGGGGAGGACGAGAGGGAGTGAGGGATGTGGGTGACAGAAGGAGGGAGAGACAGACAAATCATCTGTATTCATGAGCTATCAAAAAAAAAAAAGAAAAAAAAAGGGTTTTCAAAATGCTCTCTTATTTCTGCTAATGACTGTGGTTGTGAGGGTGCTGGGAGGCGCGTTTAAAAAGCTTTTTGAAACCGGACCCCTGTCGCTAATCAAACAGCAGAGCCCTCGGCCCCTCTTCATTATACCACAGCCTGCAGCTCACAGCTTTGTTTGAAACACAACGCTGACCCGATTATCAGACTAACGTGCTTTTTAAAAATGTGCTTTTAACATTCCAGAATTCAAGAACAAAAGCCCCTCTCACCCTCCCATAAAGGAAGGACTGCGTTTAGCGAGGCGATGTCATTTTTCACTCCGCGCTCTCACACCACCCCTGGGGTCAGTTCCAATTCCAATTCCAAATACAGCAGCACGGTTTGATGAGATTCCAACTCCAATTCCAAATACAGCAGCACGGTTTGATGAGATTCCAACTCCAATTCCAAATACAGCAGCACGGTTTGATGAGATTCCAATTCCAATTCCAAATACAGCAGCACGGTTTGATGAGATTCCAATTCCAATTCCAAATACAGCAGCACGGTTTGATGAGATTCCAATTCCAATTCCAAATACAGCAGCACGGTTTGATGAGATTCCAATTCCAATTCCAAATACAGCAGCACGGTTTGATGAGATTCCAATTCCAATTCCAAATACAGCAGCACGGTTTGATGAGATTCCAATTCAAATTCCAAATACAGCAGCACGGTTTGATGACATTCCAATTCCAATTCCAATGCTATTTTGTTCAATTACAGTTACTCAAAACACATACAAAATACTATAGAACACTATTTTTACTATTTTTTTTTCCCCAAACAAATGGGGTGACCAAAAGTGGTTGACAAGTTGAGAATAACGTTCGCTCTGTGTAAAACGCATCATGGAACTGCGAATGATTAAGCCTGGAAAGGGGCGTAATTGAACTCTATCAATTACAGTATAATTACAATTACAGTTACACTGCACTTGCAATGAGGGGGCGAGAGGTCAGGTGTGAGAGGTGAGGGGTTACCTGCAGAGCAGCCACGAACTGGATGGTGCTGACGAGAGCGATGGAGGCCCCGGGATCGAAGTTGAATTTCAGAGTCTCGATGAAGTGAGAGGCGTCTATCTGGATATCCACGAAAACGTAGAGCATCTTAATACCAGTGGTGGAGTCGATCGGGACTGAGGAGAGAGAGCGAGAGACAGAGAAAGAGAGAGTTAAAAATGCTCCTCCAAAGAATTACTAAGTAGCCTGTCTTCACATGAGTCCAATGGCACATGGTTAATAAGGTCTGGACAGGCTGGACTGGGGAGGAGAGATCCCCCCCCCCCCCCACTCCTCACTCTCCTAGTCCAGCAGTAACCAGGAAAATCAACATTTTAAAAATCAATTTTCTTACCTCTTCAATTCCCTGCCCCTCTGTCATAAGCAACGCTTCGAAATCCATTTCCCTTATTAGCTTTATTAGGATTGTTACTGGCTGTAGTGCGAAGAATCTGTGGCTCTTTAGTTTGTATTGTTTTGCAAATTCAGAACATATTTCAAATACAACACTGTGGCTACATCCTGGTACCTGTGCTGTGGGTCACACGGTCCGGTTGTGTTTGACGGAGCTTGTCTCAGCTGGATGGATTGGCCCGTGGCTTTTTCATTTGTATTGTGCTGTAAAGAGCCCTGCCTTTAATAGCCCCTGGGGGGTAGACCTGCGCTGACCGAAGGGCAGAGAATTTACTTTGATTTTTATTTTATTTTTTTTTACCGCTGTGAAAGTTGCTTTACGAAACCAATCCGTCATTCTTCTCTTTTACTGGTTCCTCAAACAGGCTTTGCGTGATCATTCCCATCGCGAGCCCGTGTCCCTATGGATCGGGAGCATGCAGGAAACTGAAAACACGCGATGACTGATCCTTTCCAAAAAGGAACCAAAACACACTAAAGAGAATCAATAAACAGCAATCCAATTAACACTAATGCTGGGGAGCACTTTGTCTCTGCAATTAACTGAATAATTAAAGAACATGCTGTGGGTCTGGACAGCACACAGCGCACCAAATCGATCTCTCTCAGCAAGCACGGTCACCTGGGTACGGGCAGAGGGGGGAAGGGAGGGCTGAGATCTCTCTCAGCAAGCACGGTCACCTGGGTACGGGCAGAGGGGGGAAGGGAGGGCTGAGATCTCTCTCAGCAAGCACGGTCACCTGGGTACGGGCAGAGGGGGGAAGGGAGGGCTGAGATCTCTCTCAGCAAGCACGGTCACCTGGGTACGGGCAGAGGGGGGAAGGGAGGGCTGAGATCTCTCTAAGCAAGCAGACAGTCACCTGGGTACGGGCAGAGGGGGGAAGGGAGGGCTGAGGGCAGAGGCTCGTTTTCATAACAGTGAGATTTCATCTACAGCTATAAAACAGGGATTTGAAACGGAACCAGAACGATAAACGAAAAAAGACATTTTTTAACGGAACAGAAACAAAAAAACGAAACTAAACGTTCTGGAGCGAAAACGACATTCAAGATTTTTTTTATCGGTTAATAACAGGTTTTTGTTTCGTTCCCTTTCAGCCCGTGTGCTCTCTGTCTCTTTCCATTGTTTTCAAACACACGTGTGGGTGCGAGCATTCGCTGCTGAGTGACGGGCAGGAGACCCAGACTGAGGTTGAAGCTCATACGCCCCCCGCAGGCGAACAGGATTTATTTACACATCAACACACTGAACAGCTCACGTGACACCACCAGCAATGGCAGCGCACGGAGCGCACACAACACAGAACGAAACCTTCAGTCTCTGAACTCATCTTCTCTGTTCAATAATAAACTGACGTTGCTGAAGAGCTGGACCATGGCGGACAAACGTTAGGAGGATATGTGACTGTATATCTAACATCACATGAATGACCCACAATTTGAAGTTTAAGAAGAAATACATTTAGATAGAATAAAGAAAAATAAATGGATTCACAGACTCAGTACCACAACGCCTGAAGGTTTAAATAGAGAGGAACAGCAGACTGTTACATTATTAACTATGCAGTAAATTACATCACAAGCACATTAATAGATTTAAATAGAGATAAAGGAGTATAGTTACCATGGCATCAAACGCCTAAGCTTAATTCTGTGTCAATTATTTAAATCATATTTCGGGAAATATGAATTAAACAATGTTATTGGTAGGTGCTTTTTGCAATCAAACCATGATATTTTTCAAAAAACATTTAATAAAAATAATAAAAAACAGAAAAAGCTTCAGATTCCAAAGCATTTTCCTACAGTCTTTAATTAACTCAACTAAATCAAACAGCTTGCTTTAGCGAAATTGTTTTCTTGGAATTAACAGTGGAGTCTTGTCCTGTCAAAAACACAGGAGATAGTTATAGGCTGGAGCCTCTTGACTCTGCAGGGTAGGGTGTGACACACCAGTTGTGTAGGTCTGTACTGGCACCTCCAGCACACACACACACACACGCTGTAATAAACTAATTAGCTGTGTTAATTGGGAGGGCGACACAAAACGGAGTCACGCTTTGGCAGCCTGTCTGGGCAGATAGGGAAAGAAAGAAAAGAAAGAAATCTCAGTGGTTAGAGTGCTGGACTTCAAAAGGAGGGAGAGAGGGAAGGAAGAATCAGGCCCCCTCCAGCAGGGCTGCCCTCTCACGTGCCTGTACAGACCCCCTTGCATCGCCACACTTGAACATGACGAGAGTTCAGGACCCCAGTGGCAGTCTCCAGGGCTCTGGCGCACACTAAATGCTAAATCAATATTTCATTTGCAGACCTACGTACCTAGAATACCAGAAATAACCTGCAGAATATTAATCCTGGTCTCCGAGATTACAGCTGCCGTGCTTGAGACCCCATCACTCATCCAATCAGACTATTGAGTTGAGGGTGCACCCATTAAAACCCAACAGCACGGACACTAAGCCAGTAAGAACCAGCACCAGAGCGCTTCAGAGTCCTGGTGACAGCAAGGGCTATGAAGAACTACATATGGCATGTAATGATGCACAGGGATGGACAGAAGCGTGTCTCAGCGCAGTGTGTGTCTACGCTTTCAGGCAAGGCTGATTCTCACGGGAGTAGGCCCGGGCACGTACCGTCGTTCAGGTGTAAATGTCAAATCAATATTTTCAATTTTTCATCCGCAGACAGAACCTGTAATACCATTAATACTTTAGAAAACTCACCACTCTCTTCTGACTGATATTTATTAAAAAAAAACAAAACACATCCATACAGAGATGCCACAGTTTTAAAAAGACAACAACAGAAAAGCAGACTCTCTCTCTCTCTCTCTCTGGCTGTCTCTCTCTCTCACCGCCACATCCTCAAATCCTCACATCAAAGAGCCTCACAGTCACGTCAGGACCAGCCCTGCGGTTACCCTGGCAACAGAAAGACGGGGGAGAGGGAGAGATGGACAAAGAGGTACAGGGGAAGATATACAGTACCTAGAGTACTGTAAGGCTGGAAAAAAATGTTTAATCAAAACCCAATGCTGCGCTCCCTCCCTCTTCCTCCTCCTCCTCCTCCTCTGCTCTGTCTCAGCTCAGTGCAGTGCTGGGTGAATAAATGTTTCATGTTTAGAGACAGTTTGAGAGCAGCTTGACTCTGCACTGAACCGGACAGCTCTCGTGGTCTCAGTCTGGTTGCAAGAGGCCACACCCTCCTATAAACACACAGACAGATAAAGTGGACTCCGTGCTACTCGCTCTGTTCCACTGTCGAACAGGAGGGAAAGACTGGAGTAAACGCTTTGTAAATACGGCCCTGAGACTGTAATGGTCAGGTCGATGGCTCCCGCTGGTGTTTTGACCCTGTGCGAGTTTGTTGACTCCCTTATTAAATACACCCTGTCTCTCCTGAATCACTTTAATTCAATACAAACTACTATTTTAAGCACCGTTCACATTCCCCTCCTCCCCCCTCCCCGTGCGCGCGATCAGGCTGAATTCAGAGATTCAGCTAACACAGTGACCCCATCAATCCTTTCTCCACTGCTCTGACAATTCCCTCTGCACACAGTCAAAGTGAAACACACCGCTCTGCAAAACAAACACGGCTGAACCAGCTCCTCCAACCCCACCTCTGACTGGAGAAATAAAACAAGACACCTACCACATGAGAGAGCTTCCCTGGACCCTGAAAACAAGACACCCACCACATGAGAGAGCTTCCCTAGACCCTGAAAACAAGACACCCACCACATGAGAGAGCTTCCCTAGACCCTGAAAACAAGACACCCACCACATGAGAGAGCTTCCCTGGACCCTGAAAACAAGACACCCACCACATGAGAAAGCTTCCCTAGACCCTGAGAGAGAGAGAGAGAGAGAGAGAGAGACACAGAGAGAAAGAGAGAGAGAGAGAGAAAGAGAGAGCAGCTGTAGTCTTACTGTCCCCCAGGCTTCTCTCTAGCAGTGAGTAGATTTCACATAACTAAATATAGTAACATACAACTTCCATCACACCTGTAAATTCAAAATTAGAGCTAACCCTAACCATAACCCCGATCTCAGGACTGAGTATCTGAGACCAAACCAGCTGCCGGACATATAATTGAAAACTAACATTAGTATTGATCAACGATGTGCAGACTGTGCAAATCAAATAAAGAAATAAAACATCTTTTTAAAGTACGAGCA
The DNA here is from genome assembly GCA_030684275.1 of Acipenser oxyrinchus oxyrinchus. Taxonomy (NCBI): domain Eukaryota; kingdom Metazoa; phylum Chordata; class Actinopteri; order Acipenseriformes; family Acipenseridae; genus Acipenser; species Acipenser oxyrinchus. Next base: position 22,722,204 of record CM060272.1, read on the forward strand.
GGACCACAGCCAGGATTCAAAGGGTGAAGCATTAGCGCAGATCACAGCCCCGACTTCCGGGAAAAAACAGCTCTGCTAAAGGTCTACGTGAATCCGAGCCCCCCCATGATCAAACTCAATATTACAAAAAAAAGCTGAAAAGCAATTATGTTTAGTGGCACTACCATAGGGTCCTTTAATCTCAGAGAAACTGGTTAAATATTGCATGTGCTGCGGAGCGCAACAAAGCAATTTTACAAAGGTTTGGCACCAACAGCCAGAGCCCCCAACCCTCCAGCTGATCAGACAGCAAGCCTCGAACCCAGGGCCTCCCCTCTCCAGCTGTACGATACACACCCAAACCTGCGAGTCTTATCGTACACACTATGCAGCTGTCTATAGTGACCGCTCTGTTAAACCCCTTGTGGGAGTACAATCAAATCTGGATTACTGAATTCAAGAGAACGAGAGGGAATGTGAGACAGCGAACGCAGCCACAGGAGATTAAAAGGCTGATGGAAGATAGACAGGCAGAGAGAGACGGAGACAGAGACACATTGATCGGAGGAAGATCAACAGAAGTGCGGACGTGCCAGCGATCGATCAGCGAGAGAGCGAGAGAGGGAGCGAGAGAAGGGGAGAGAGAGGAAGGTAGGTACAGAGAGGTACATGGGAAGATAGATATATGAAGAAGATGAGATGGAAGGTGGAGAGAGTGAAGGGTGGGGGAGAAGGATGGGAGTCTGACTTAAATCCATTTATGAGAGAGTGAGAGAGCATTGCTTCTGCTACCCATCGTGAGTCGACAGTGACACAGAGAGCCGAGACTGGAACCCAAGTCTCCAGCACACCCCTCAACCCGACTGCGTACCAAGACAGCTGTGCCCGTAGTGCACCATGAAGTCAGCCCCCATCGCCCGGGCAGTGAAGTCATCCACGCAGCAGGCTCCATACGTCACATCCCCCATCACCAGCGTCTCAGCACCGGTGAACCTGAGACAACGAGAAGAAAGAGCAACGTCACGACCAACCGCCTCGCTAAACTCGAAATTGGGGAGAAAATCATGGGTCAAATAATTGGTCACTCTAAATAAAAAAAAAACAACTAGCCTACTAGCTTGTTAAGAAAGTGGCCCGATAAGGGTTAGTTATTGTGTAGTTTTGCGGTGTTTGGTATGACAGCGAGCACACGCACGAGAATAGAGAACAGGTAAGAAGTGAAATATTAAGGACATGGAGGTGGTGTAATAGGACCCCTTTAACTGCTGGTGCCTCAAACAGCCTGTAACCCAGCCAGCAGGAAACAAGGGCTCGGGAGACTTCACCTTTGAAAATATTACTGTAGAGCTGCTGCTGCTGGGAAAACACACACACACACACACACACACACACACACACGCACACGCACGCAGAGACACACACACACACACACACACACACACACACGCACGCAGAGACACACACACACACACGCACGCACGCAGAGACACACACGCACGCACGCAGAGACACACACACACACACGCACGCACGCACGCACGCACGCAACACACAGAGACACATGCACAGAGAGAGACACACACACAGACACACAAAGACTGACAAACACACACACACACACACACACACATACATCCCCACTTTACTCTTTGGGTCGGTAGGTGCTGCTAATGCTGTTGCTATTTAAAAGAAGCTGAAGCGAATCGCTCAGACTTATTGAGGCCAGACTGTCCTCTGATATTAATAGCCAGGCATGACAGTGGAGGTGCTGAGCCGAGGAGCTGGGGGAGTCTGAGCACCAGGCTGCCATGGTGACACACAAACCCCCAGGTGAACATCCCCTCATTTATTAACAAGAGTCAGGGGCAGCCATGGATCCGACAGGAGTCACCTCCACACCCCCTCCATCTCTATCCTCCTCTCCTTTCTAAATGTTGTCAACCAGCCATCAAATTCCTCAATTCGTATTATTCTTTACTCTGCCTGGGTCCAGCCAGCCTGCTGTTTAACACTGAAGCTAATCCATCATTACCCAATGTTGAACTGAACCTCAATTCAACAAGCTTCAACAAGTGCCACAGACTCAGTGAAGATTGTGCTTGCTGTTTCTCTAATATAAACTGCAGTAGTGGCTGCCTGCTAGGTACAGGGATGGGAATAAGACTCCCACTGCATAGCAGTTTGATCCATTCCAAGTTTGCTATGAGTCACACCTGAGCGTGTTACTGATACATTACTGGGGCTCATCAAGCTTGTAGTAAAACCTGGAATGGGTGAAACTGCTGTGCAATAGGAGTCTTATCTCCATCTCCGAGGTAGTGAGTGAGAAAGCTGTGAGGACTGAACAATCACGCAGGATTTCCCTAATGAAGGGCCCATAACTGTATACTCACAGTTATTGATTCCTTACTCCTTTGTCACAGCGTGTACATTTCAGGGACAGAGCAAATCACAAATGCAAGCGCCGAGAAAAATCAAAAACAGCCCAATCAAATCACATGGTGTTGCTGCTAATGGAAGTCAGGGATCTGAGCAGTGGAGACTCCTTGCTATCCCAGCCCTTGGTCCTGACTGCATCCCAATTGCCCAGTTATGTGCTCTTCACTGGCGTCCATTTGAAACATCGTTCATGGTGGGGTTTGCCAGGACAGCACACCAAGCGTGTCGAATGCTGAGCCATTAGCGTGCACGGGCAGAAAACCATGTTAACAAATGCAGTTCAGCTGGCATGCCTGTCTGTCTGCCTTGTGGGAGAATTCCACCAGTATAATACATACTGCAAAAGGCACCTCAAACTACTGGCTTACATCACCCAGCAAATACATCATGCTCACATACACCTAATGTGGAATTCATATTCAAACTAGGCATGCAAAAACGCTAATCAGAATTGTAAATGCATGTAAATGATGGACGCGGGACACAAAATGAGAGGTTCGTTTCTACCTGCGCTGTGAATATTTATCAAGGTTTCAATTCATGCCGTTATGGCTTCAGACAACAGCGACAACCAATTAATAGAATCACTGCTTCTTTGAATCAGCCGCATCGTGTAATTGAACATTCCCAATCCCTCTGCTCGTCTCTTTCTCTTCCCTATCTCTGCCCCTCAGTCTCTCTCTCTCTCTTCCCTATCTCTGCCCCTCTCCGTCTCTCTCTCTCTTCCCTATCTCTGCCCCTCTCCGTGTCTCTCTCTCTTCCCTATCTCTGCCCCTCTCCGTCTCGCTCTCTCCCATATCTCTGTCCCTCTGTCTCTCTTCCCTGTCTCTGCCCCTCTCCGTCTCTCTCTCTCTTCCCTATCTCTGCCCCTCTCCGTCTCTCTCTCTCTCCCCTATCTCTGCCCCTCTCCGTCTCTCTCTCTCTCTCCCCTATCTCTGCCCCTCTCCGTGTCTCTCTCTCTTCCCTATCTCTGCCCCTCTCCGTCTCGCTCTCTCCCATATCTCTGTCCCTCTGTCTCTCTTCCCTGTCTCTGCCCCTCTCAGTCTCTCTCTCTCTTCCCTATCTCTGCCCCTCTCCGTCTCTCTCTCTCTCTCTCCTATCTCTGCCCCTCTCCGTCTCGCTCTCTTTCTCCCCTATCTCTGCCCCTCTCCGTCTCGCTCTCTTTCTCCCCTATCTCTGCCCCTCTCCGTCTCGCTCTCTTTCTCCCCTATCTCTGCCCCTCTCCGTCTCGCTCTCTTTCTCCCCTATCTCTGCCCCTCTCCGTCTCTCTCTTTCTCCCCTATCTCTGCCCCTCTCCGTCTCGCTCTCTTTCTCCCCTATCTCTGCCCCTCTCCGTCTCTCTCTCTCTTGCTTCCGTTTTGAAGGGCACAATAAAAAGCTTGTCTGCTAAACAAACATTTGCATTTGGTGATTGCATTCTTTTGTCCACAAGGTTTTTTTTGTGAAGTTCATGCAGGGAACATTTTGCTCTGTGCCAATCCTGCGCAAGCAAGGCAGCAACGCCCACCTCCATTTTAACACCCCGCGAAACATGACCCGATGTTGTTGGGGTTTTTTTTCCATTAAAGAACAGCTAAACAATTTTTTTTTTCTTACCTTTGAAATCAGACCTGGTGTCACTTACCATTGTAAATGTGCAAGCTGAACCAGCGAATGGAGTTGATTTGATCACTCCTGGGGACCCCATTTGTTTGAAAAAGTTCAATAGTACATTTCTGTATTTGTAGCTGTGATTATTATTGCTGCGTTATTAAAACTAAACAGAGTAAACATGTCAATGTGGGTTGTTGTTTGTTAATTTTGAGTGTAATTGTAATTACTGCAGCATAATTGTAAATGTAATTGAGCACAATAGCATTGGAATTGGAATTGCGCAATCACAAATCGACCGCAGGTCTGGCATCGGTACCAGGATGCTGCAGCGAATCAACAGCGTGCATTTGAAATACCTGCTTAATGAATGGAGAGAAAAACAGCACAATAAAAAAAGAGATCCAGCAACGTTAATAAAGACGACAATGGACTTTAAAGCAATGAGTAAGTTCTCCTTTAAGAAGAGAGCTAGCAAAACTGGATTCAATTACAAAGGAAACACTTAAAAAAAAAAAAAAAAAAAAAACGATCCCAGAGGAAAATTCCAGTCTGCACAAGCAGGAGAGCCACCTCTCACTGCCACTACTCATCCATCGTTTTAACCCACTTGTATCAATTTTCTACAGCCAGGGGTCACCGCATGCTAACGCTTGGGTAAGTACCAGAGACACACTCCAGGCTATTCCCAGCCCTGTGTATTCTCCCACACTTCACACAATCCCTCCCAAATCCAGCTCTCGAGTTAATTACACGAGCGGCCGGCGAACGGCTGACTCCCGCTCATCCACGGAGCCCGACGAATCCCTTTCACACTCATCACTCACTCACACGCACGCACACGGTCGGGGTAACAGTGTGTGCGGGTGTGTGTGTAGGGGGGTGGAAGTCCTAGACCAGAAAAAAACCCAAAAACTAATAGGGATCAGTAACCCTGCCATATGAAACACACACTTGTGCAAAGGTCTTGTAATTAAATTCTTATATAAAAAGGAGGGCATGCATTATGGAATACATCAAAGCTGCCGTTCCCTTTTGTTACCAAGCAGTAACAGAGCGTCTGACCTCCGCAGAAAGCAATGAGAGAGCAGTCACTCGTTACCCTGCAGCGCGTGGCCCGTCTGGCAGGGGTGGCTGGCAGAGTGGGCACAGAGACTGGCTGGCCCTTATCACAGCGGAGCAGTTTTTCCACATGGGTACCCAGCAATCAGCGCCCTCGGATCAGGCAGAGGCACGGATGAATGCAGGGATTGCTGTAGAAGCCAGCTGCTGTCTCCTTCAATCCCAGCCCTCCCTCTGCCCCCACCTTTGAGATCAGCTCTCCGTCTCTGGCATGCGAGATTCCAATCCGCAGAAGGCACTAATTCAGGCACACGTCGACACGACCGCCTCGACAACATAAACCACTAAATGGATTTTAATTAACAAGCCCGCTTACAGAGTTTACAGACATCTTGCATCTTAATTGCCCTTAATGACATTCCTCTGCTGATATCTTGTTTAAGAGCCTGGCAATAATAACAACGTTTAACTGAAATCGACATTTCAGTTTTGATTTTATTTTTATGGGAGTTTATGTTTTGAACGCATGATTAATTTGATAGCGAGCAGGTGATAATAGAACGTGTGTGAGGGTGCTGGCTGGTGCAGAGGATTCTGGTAGAGTGGTTGTGTGTGTGTGTATTATATCTACATTTCCAAATGCATTAATCTATACAGCACCACTGAAATGCTGCAAGTGCTTACCGTACTGCAATCCCCTTGGCAAAACCTGAATAAAACCCAGGACTGCCAAGAAAGCTTGCTGAATTATTTCAGAGAAATGGGCCGAGATACTTGATCATCAATTCATTTATTTAAATAGTTTTTCTGTAAACTTATTATTAGCTCGCTGTAACCTGGAATATCGGAATAATCACATGACTCTCCTTGTGACCCCTGGGACAGTGGGGTTGTTTCAGGAGAGAGGAGGGCTGGGGAGTGGTGCAGCATTAGCACTGCGAAACTGTGCAGAGAGCTCCCTTAGAGCGCTCTCGCTCTGCAGCCCCCAGGACACGCTGCAGAGAACTGGGATCAAAACAAAGCTGACAGACCAGAGAGAGAGAGAGAGAGAGAGAGAGAGAGAGAGAGAGAGTCACAACAGTATTGTTTAAGAAAACATTCAAGGTAGATGCCAGTTAAAAATGCTCCAAAGAATTACAAAGTAGCCTGTCCTCACATGTGGGCAATGGCACATGGTTAATAAGGTCTGAACTCTGAGTCCAGCACTCGGCTCTCTAACTTCTTCAGGGTGGGATCAGCAGACACCCTGCACAGCACAAGCACTGTCATTAGAGTGAGAGACTCTGTGAATCGGGGCGTCTGTTTAGCGTGTGCTTGTGTCACACATACACAGTGCGCGTCTCAGAGTGTGTCTCTCAGTGTCTAAGTGTCCCAGCGTGGCTTCAGGCTGAAGAGGTGCTCCGGACTCCAGCTGCTCACCAAGTGCTCCATTAGTAAACCACTCTGAGCCTGTTAGAGCCTGCCTGCCTGCATCCCTCCCTCCCACAGAAACAAGGTTTAAATGTGCAGCCTAGCTGCACTTACAGGGATTGGTAAGAAGACTCCTATTGCTAAGCCATTCCAGGTTTTACTGCGAGCTGAGATTAACCACAGCCCACATTAGACAACAAGCTCAGGAGTGTCTTATTAAGCTCATTGTAAAACCTGGACTGGATCAAAGTGCTATGAATTACACACATATTAAGCTTCTGCAGTAGGAGTGGATTAATGCCCAATATTAATATTGCATTAGGTTACAGGCAGCCTCTACTCTAGTCTGTTGAATCCATTGAGAGATGGTGCCAGAGCAGAGAGGCGGAGTGTGAGGAGTGGGAAGTACTTTGTGCTGGAAATGGTTTCTATCAAGAGGAATAAGCACACATAATGGGTGTTTTCATACGAAACAGCAGCTGAATGAATCAGTCCGCCGCTTATTGCAAAAGAGCAGAGGAATAAATAACAGCTTTCCCTAAATCGTTCCATTAAAATGTAAATTTCCACACACTGCACAGCGCTCGCTGAAACCCTCCACACTCGCTGCCAATTATTATTATTACATATAAACACATATAATTCGGACTTTTAATCATATTAAAAAGGACGACAAAATCAAGCACTAAAATCGTTCTTCGAAAGAGTATTTGCCTTTATTTATTTTTTTTTGCAACACATTACAATGCTAAAAACAAACTAACCACTGGCATTGTAATTTGATTTTTCTGTGGACCAGACGCTGGAACCTCCAGCAGCGACTCTGCAGCGGAAACACAAAAGAAAACATCTTCCAGAAGAACGAGGCTCAGCAGGGCCAGTGTCTCCAAAACCAGCAGGATCCCCAAAATGAGAGAAGGGAGACTGTCCGACACCCCCCCCCCTCTCCCTCTCTCCCCTCTCCCCTCTCCTTCCCTTTCATTTCAATACGAGTGCAACCAATTGGTTAGATCCCAACCTTCAAGATATAAATTCATTTTTTTACACTGCACATATGCCTCCCATAGATAGATAGATAGATAGGTATAAATATATATAGATAGATGCATAGATATAGTATTTGATCTATTTGACCAAATTATTTTTCTTGCTTTTTGGTGACTCCAAGTTGAAAGGTTCATTTTTTTATATTATTATTATTATTATTATTATTATTATTATTATTATTATTAATATTATTATTATTATTATTATTATTAATATTATGTAATTCTACTACAAAAGTCTATGCTTGCTGGAGAGCAAACACAGCTGATCAATCAGTCTGCTGGCAATTAATACTGACGTTGCTGTAACAGTAAATGAACTAATTCATCCTGACTAATTGGATACAGAGTGGCTGAGTGGAGCAGGTGTTTCAGTGTGTGAGTGTGTGTGAGTGTGTGTGTGCGCGTGCGCGTCAGTGTCTTGTTAACAATTTAAAGCGATAGTGTCCCGCAGCACAATATAACTTTACTTTGTTAAACTTGGACTGCAACGTGAGGCAGGGGGAACTGTAATACCTGTGGACCAACATGTAGGAGAGGGCAGCCTAACAGTGTTACACCCGATCAAACTCCATTATGGCAGACCCTCACCATGCGGCCGTGCCTGAACCAGGGGAGACCTCGGGGACACTCAAAGATTTTCATCTTTTCAATTGATCTAAAAACCAGCGTCATCAAAAAAAAACAAAAGAAAAAAAATGAACCCTCTTGAGATTTGTAATATTGCTTTCATCACAGCCGTCAATAAAACAGACTAATCTACACTGCTGGATGTGTGGTTTCTATAACCTTAGGACCTTTATATATTATATTAAAAAAAACTAAATGAAACACAGTCGAGTTTGCCCTGGCGCCGCGAGTATCTCAAGGAGACGAGAAAGGAAACTGAGCTGTCAGCCTGATGCCTGACCTGTGATTAACCTGAACAAACACTCAGGGTTTAATTCAGCTTTCTCTCGGCTGAGAAACGGTCATCACTCCCTAAAAAGAAGAGCAAAAGTATAATAAAACCACTCCAGCAGAGAAACAAACGGCTCCTGCCTGAGAGAGTACGTCACTAGAGTGTAGCTCAGCATCTCCTATCTGCTCATTACAGAAATCAAGGGGTTTCAAATCAAGGACGTTTTCAAAGTGTTTTTGAGTGGGTTAAGGTGCTTTGATTTCGGGGGCTGCTCTTCTGCTCTGGCCCTGGCCTGCCATGGGACACATGTAACCAGGACTAGACGAGCTCTACAAACTCTTACAGTCAAGAACCTTCATCCCAAAGACAAGTCTCTCCTCCAATCAGAAACCTTTCAAAGAGGAGAAGAAACCAAAGCAATACAGTCTGTCCTTCTGCTTTCAAGTTCCTTCAGCACACACAACAAAAACACTGCTGAAGTCATGAGCCGTAATGTTCACTTCACGGAGGGCTTGACCTCAAGAGTGTGTGATGAAGTGCTTGTCTAATTACTGCACTGCATTGCACAGGCCTGAGCTATAAAACCAGTCTGAGTCACTGGCATTGAGCAGGCACTGTATCAGGTTTCTGCACTGCGATACAGCAACAGACTGTGGCTTCAGATACAGCAGCACAGAGTCTGTGTGTGTGTGTGTGTGTGTGTGTGTGTGCGTGTGGGGGGGGGTGAGAGAGACTAACGTCCTCCCAGCTTACTCCACAGACTTCACCCTTGACACAACTGAAGACTTTATGCAAGAAACTACCACACCACACAAGAGATCTCCCACAAAGAATATGCTGCATAACATGAGATCACGTGCTAGATTCTGGAGGCACACTGTGTATGAATAATGTGTTTACTAAGTTCTGCTATAAAATGCACGTTTGCAAGTACCGTACACACATGCATCGAGAAACGTATTAAAATCCGGTGGAAATAAGACTCCCATTGCATAGCAGCTTGATCCATTCCTAGTTTAATGAGACACGCCTGTTACCTATACCCTGTGGCTAATAGTAAAACCTGGAATGGGTGAAACTGCTGTGCAATAGGAGTCTTATCTCCATCCCTGCAAATCCAATAACAAAACTGTCTGTAAAAGACACTGGCAAAGAGCAGGCAAAGAGCAAGCAACGCATGCATGCCGTTCAGATTTCAAAAGCTGGCATACAAAACACACTTCAAAAGCAAGAACCGCAGACACAGGACGAGGCTGCTTCACGGCACAGGACCCCGTCTCCATGGAGGATTCTCATTGTTCACCGACGACCGTTTCTACTTTCATTCTTCAATGAAGAACGAAGACATGGGACTCTTAGAGATCAGAATCAGTCCTGTCTGCTATTGATCCAGCACCTGGGCAGACTGCCTATTCTAATTGAATGTCTTTTATGTTGCTATATTATCCTGTATTGAGTTGCATCGCATTGTATTAACCTGCTTTGCATTGTGTTTTTATGCACCGTTTCTGACTCTGGGTCAAACTACCCCTGCAGGTCATTAAAGACGAAGTAGATTCAAATTTTCATTTTAATATATATATATTTCACTTGGTTCCTTTGCTCCCATACTGAATACTTCCCATTCTTCCTGGCTCAGATTACAGATCATAGAGGCTACTATAGTCCCTGTAGACAGGGCTGACTATACAGGAACAGGACTTCTATACTTCTCATGCAAAATCGTCTGCATTTAAAGTCCACTTTCAGCTCGTCATTATAAGCAGGCTTCACTGCATAATGTGCTCATTACACTATCAGGGTGTCTCAGCACAGCAGCTTGTGTTTGCGTGTTTGTGTCTCTGACTAACCGGCTCCCCATGCGATCTATACCATACACCGGCCTGTGGATTATCAATGACATCACTGCCGCCCACTGGCGACACCTGCTGGGTAGAGGTGGGATGGGCACGGCTCCACACTCCCTCACACACGCGTTCCCCCTCCGCTCTCATCCCAGTCAGAGTTTATAAGGCTCAGTGTTGAGAATCAAAAAATGATAATGTAACTGACTCTTTCTCTGCTCCTCCAGCACAGAGCAGAGGGAGGCTGTTGAGAGAGTAGAAGGGCCTCTCTTTCTCTGCTCCTCCAGCACAGAGCAGAGGGAGGCTGTTGAGAGAGTATAAGGGCCTCTCTTCCTCTGCTCCTCCAGCACAGAGCAGAGGGAGGCTGTTGAGAGAGTAGAAGGGCCTCTCTTTCTCTGCTCCTCCAGCACAGAGCAGAGGGAGGCTGTTGAGAGAGTAGAAGGGCCTCTCTTCCTCTGCTCCTCCAGCACAGAGCAGAGGGAGGTTGTTGAGAGAGTAGAAGGGCCTCTCTTTCTCTGCTCCTCCAGCACAGAGCAGAGGGAGGTTGTTGAGAGAGTAGAAGGGCCTCTCTTCCTCTGCTCCTCCAGCACAGAGCAGAGGGAGGCTGTTGAGAGAGTAGAAGGGCCTCTCTTTCTCTGCTCTCCAGCACAGAGCAGAGGGAAGCTGTTGAGAGAGTTTGAAGAGGACAGCACAGTGAGATTAGCAGTGAAGGTCCTCAAGATCGCATTGTAATGGGATTGACAGCACTTCATTCTCAGCTCTGATCCCTAATGAGACTGCTCTGTGTGTGCGTGTCAGCATGTGTCAGCGTGTGTCTGCGGGGGTCAGCGTGTCGGAGTGCGTGTGCGGGTCACTGGGTCCCACTGTGACCGATGCACACCGTGCAGAATTATTATTTTTATTTTTTTTAAACTCAGGAATTAAATCTTCTGCACAGACCTGCACTGATCCCTCTGAATCCACTGTAACTACTCAGTACAAAGCTAGAGTGAGTGCAGAAGGCACTGCAGATGAAGGAGGCTTTGCAGATTGATGGCATTGCATTGCACTGAAGCTCACAACAGTAAGATCAGCCAAGGCTCACAGCACTGTGGAATGTCTAATACACACTCACACAGAGACACAAACACACAGATACACACACACACACGTACTGATATGCACAAACAAACACAGACAAGCTCACGCACAGACACCTCTGCAACAATAATGAACTTGGTTATCCACAGAGGACAGCTCCAAACCTCAGTACGTTTCCCCCCCCCACCCCACCCCCACAGAACCAAGTTCCCTCGACAGCATTCAAGTGCATGCAAAGAAACGATATGCATACAAGCAGAAATTTTCTATGGACGAAACACAGCAGCATGGAAAACAAAAAATAAAAAAAACTTTTTATTATAAAATTCCTGCCGTGTTTTTTTCTATTAAATGCGAACAAGTCCTCTTACGAATCTTCTCTTACGAAGCTTCTTTGCTGCTCAAATGCTTGAGCCCATAAAATGTTTATATAAAAAGGTATAAATTATGAAGAAATCGCAGTGCAAATCGATAGCAATGTGATCGGACTGAGCCGTGGGATGAAAGCTAGAGGACTGATCTGTGCAAATCGAGTCAGCCTCAGGAACACATGCTGCCTTCCTCCCAGGAAACCTGCTTTTATTTCTTTCTATCCTTCCCTAATTCTCTCTACCTCTGGCCACCTCCCGTGTGGCAATGCAAACACTCCATAACCTTTGCATTAAAGCTGCATGAAGCCTGGTGTGCGCCGAACTGAACTTCGACATCTGCTTTGTAAATGCCCAGACATATTATTTGAATGTGAAATGGTGGGTTGTATTGTTATCGATTCCCCTGGCAGAGGTCCCAGAGAAGCGGCGCGCCACACAGACTCCGCGTCAGCCTCCAGAACGTACTGAGATGAACGAGTGGGGGAGCCTCACTCACAGCTAGGAGGCCTCTCTGTGCTAACGGCACTGCGAGGGAGAGCCTGTGAAACAGGGCACGCTTTACCCTGCCTGCTGCGTGCGTACCGGACACGACTCGACGAGAGCAGGGCCACGTCAAACCAAGGCACCGAGAGAACAGCGACTTTACGAAACGGAGACAAAGAATGGACTGCTTTAATACCAGGGTGTCTGGCGCCACAGGCAGAACCTCCTAGCAAAACACAATATATAGCATTGCCTGCGATGCTTGACTTGAAGCACATCCTGTGTATGTATATATATTATATATAAAGAGAGACATCACTTCCCAAGTTCTACCCCCTCAGCTCAGCTGTCAGTCAGACTGACAGGCATGGCTCAGACTCTGCTGCTGTCCTCGCTCGCTCGCTCTCTGCTGACAAACCTATTTCATTTACCCTCCGCCCGCTTTCCTCCCCTTCCTTCATCCAGCCAGCAGTGTTTTGAAAGCCTCGATTTCAGCACTAACCCAGACCCTCGTTATGCACAGCAGCCTTTTTAAGCTGGCAGCTATCGACGGTGCTGAAGTGGATCGGTATTACATCGTTAAGTGAATAATAACGATGATGTCTCCTTTCCACTCCGCCAGGCGTGTTACATATTCAATCAGAACATCTAGAGTCACAGACAACGTCAACGCGCAGTCACAGCTCTACAGAAACACCAGGGAGGGGGTCAGCTTCTCAAAACTGCCTTGATCATCTGCCCCATGCATCATTATGAAATACCCCACTGAAATGCAGCATGTCGTTTACAATGTTATTTTCAAACCCCACCGTTTCTCCTTATCCAGAATCTCCTGATGAACAGACCTATACTGCAGTCGTTCTGCGTCATGAGGCACGCAAACACAATCAGAGAGGCGAGATCCCTCTATCACCCCCGAGAGGGGAGGGGAGCTGGAGAACTGCCATTAATCCCATTCAATCCATTAGGCGTGGTCCCAGAGGAAGTGTGTATGAGTGTAAGAGAGAGAGAGAGGTAGTTTAAAAGCCCATTCGAAACAAGGTTAACTTTGAGGGAGTGCTTCACAAGGATAAAGCAATCTTATCTTTATGAACTATTACCGGGAAGAGGGTGAAAATTGTTAACAATCTAACACTGTCTTGGTCAGGGCAGGTCATTAGAACAGCTACTTGAGACTGAAGCATGATGCAACCCTCCCCCACCCCTCCAGTGGAGCCAAGATGGTACGTTCCGAATCCACAGAATGCTAAAATAAGTTTTCAGGACACAGTCTTTCACCAACAAACAAACCAATCTAGAACACTTTTAATAGAAAGTCATTCAACTGGACCTAGTTTTGTTTGCTCTGCAGGGCTGCAGAATTGTTGAGGCCAAGATTTTGGGAGCCGACAGGAGCATTGTAGCGTCAGCGTCAGACCCCCTTCTTAGCTATTATTTGCTAATCGAATCTCTTATCAGATTCCAAGTGGAATAGGAATATTAAAGCCTAGCCTAGAACCTTTGTTAATTCTAGAACGCAGAATCATTTGGTTCCGGAAGGTTTGAACATTCTGCTGCCCTGATGCTGTGGTTTACTGTTCATTTCTAGTACTCTAGATTCTCTATGCAGTGGAAGGGGTCTAATCTAATGAAGCGGTCCTGGTTATAATAATATCACATCGATGGAGTGCTCTTGTCAAAGTATGACGCGTTACTCAAAACAGGCTTGAGCTGAAGCTGGTATATTGTTTCTATTGTGGTTAATAACTATACTTTTTGTAGGGCTGGAAATAAGGCTCCCATTGCACAGCAGTTTGATCCATTCCTGGGTTTACTAAGAGTTTGATAAGACACACCATAATAATAATAATAATAATCCTAAATACACTTAATGCAAACTGGTCAGTTTTTTTTAGCACTTAGTAAAAGGTGGAAAAACTGGGAGCTTAGCAAAAGCAGCTCAAGGCGTTACCCAGCAGTCTGCCTGAGAGCCGGGATTAAAAGGGTCTGAGCGTCAGGAATTTCGTCTTTTATTATTATTCCAGTTCTCTGGCTGAAGCACTTTCGGTGGTTTTGTTAAGTGGTGTCTGTAAATCGCTCGGAATAATCCAATTCCCTCAGATCCAATTCCCACATCCGGGCCGCTCACACTTCTCCCACAACTTAACCCTCGCTGCTCCACAAATTCCCAGCCCGTTCCGCACAACTCTGTCGCTACACACACTGAAGGGAGGATTCAGAATGCATCTTCCATCCAGTCATCCAAATTCTAGTATCAGTTCCAGAGATGGAAATAAGACTCCCACTGCAGAGCAGTTTGAGCCACTCCTGGTTTTGCTACAAGTTTAACAAACACACACCTGAGCTTGTTACCTGTACACTGGGGCTGATCAAGCTCGTAGTAAAACCTGGAATGGGTAAAACTGCTATGCAATGGGAGTCTTGCTTCCATATCTGAACTCAAAATACAGATCATAAATCTGTATCGTACCAGACCTGACCGTGCTGTTTGTTTCTCTGGAGATCTGAGCATCATCACAATCCAAGAACACATACTGGAGGCCAGATCCTTCGAAGAAAGCCAAGTTCTTCCAGCGTGCTTGTATTTCTCAGATCTGCACAGATCGCAGGGGCATACTGGAGTTAGTCTAGCCTGACAGCAATCTACAGCACGTAATAATTAACTGTAATCATTCTCATCACGCAATACGACCGTGCTGAACGAGGAATCTGTATTGACGTCTTGTTTCTGAGCTGTCCTGCAAAGCTGCTTCAACTGCCAGAGCTCCGAATGCCAGATAATAAATTGATCCTGCAAGCTGAGAGTGTATCTAATATGTATTAGCATCGGGATAGACAAGGGAGAGAGAGAGAGAGAGAAACTGAGATACCATCCACTGTCTCCTGTACCGATGCACACTGAGAAGCAGGGAGGAGTCCCTCTCTGCAGGGAAACAAACACAAAAAGAAACCGGTCCGTGCGTAACACACGGAATCCTAAAAGAAGAAATCACACGCCAGCGTCCGCTGCAAGCTACCGCCCCCTAGAGGCCAGCCCTGCAGGTGCCCGCTTGAGCTCACTGGCTAGTGACCCGGGGAGGTGACTCAGTCGCTATCGCGCGGGAGCACCGGAGCTACTAACCCTATCCCCCAGTGCAAAGCTCGCTCCAGTTTCAAAATAAAAAAACTGTTTGTGTTTCATAGAGAGACATAAACAAGTCTGAGTGTTCATTTCAGAAGCTGCTACACACGACTTAGTCTAGAGAGCGCTCAGTGCTGACCTGGGGATCTGAGAGCCAGCTAATTCAATACAGTCTAGTGTAGAGAACTCAGTGCTGTACTGAGGATCTGAGAGCCAGCTAATTCAATACAGTCTCGTCTAGAGAACTCAGTGCTGTACTGAGGATCTGAGAGCCAGCTAATTCAATACAGCCTAGTATAGAGATCTCAGTGCTGTACTGGGGATCTGAGAGCCAGCTAATTCAATACAGTCTAGTGTAGAGAACTCAGTGCTGTACTGAGGATCTGAGAGCCAGCTAATTCAATACAGTCTCGTCTAGAGAACTCAGTGCTGTACTGAGGATCTGAGAGCCAGCTAATTCAATACAGTCTCGTCTAGAGAACTCAGTGCTGTACTGAGGATCTGAGAGCCAGCTAATTCAATACAGTCTAGTATAGAGAACTCAGTGCTGTACTGGGGATCTGAGAGCCAGCTAATTCAATACAGTCTAGTCTAGAGAACTCAGTGCTGTACTGAGGATCTGAGAGCCAGCTAATTCAATACAGTCTCGTCTAGAGAACTCAGTGCTGTACTGAGGATCTGAGAGCCAGCTAATTCAATACAGCCTAGTATAGAGAACTCAGTACTGTACTGAGGATCTGAGAGCCAGCTAATTCAATACAGTCTAGTATAGAGAACTCAGTGCTGTACTGGGGATCTGAGAGCCAGCTAATTCAATACAGTCTAGTGTAGAGAACTCAGTGCTGTACTGCAAATCTGAGAACCAGCTAATTCAACGGCAGGAGTGCTAGTTTGGCAGATCACCTCCCAGCCCAGCGGTTTCATTATTTATTTATTTTTTCACAGGGCGGTGATAATTAATACTGCCGAAGAAATGATGCTATCGCACCTCAGTGCAAAAACGAGCTCCCCTTCTTTCCAAACTCAAAGACTGCTTTAATTAACGATCATGCAATTTTAATTAAAAAATGCAGCTCACGATTCCGATTTTCTTGTTTTTAATTATTGCAAAAGCCCATTCCTGCCAGCTATCAGGAATAAAAGGGAGGAGAAAAGAAAAAAAAAAAAGGACAGGAATAGCCAAGCTGGCTGTTCAATGAGATTTGTATTATTATTATTATCATCGTTATTAATGTGTGCTTTTTTATCCTCATCATTATTTTGAAATTCTGCTTGAATCTGCCAAACAAAACCGTTCTAGTGTATGCACTGCCCACAGTGAAACGACAGTCAAAAAATAACTGGGCTGCCGGCTGTGCAATTAGCTAGATTAATGCCCTCAGTTCACACTTAACAAGGCCATGTCGCAGGTCTGGGATTTACGTAAGCAAACCATTTCCTTTTACTTCCTCGAGATAACCCCAGGAAATTATAACACAGCGCTGTGCTCCCTCGAGTCTAGCGCTGCTCGTTATATCTCGGGTCCAGTCACCGTGGCAGAAATGCGCTTTAGAGGAGACAGGAGGAGAAGCTAAACGCCCCACCCAGACCTGAAGTTGGAAATGGATTCCATGTGGGGGCGCCACTGCGCTCGTGGGTTGGATCTGATGGCCCTTGTGTTTCACTTCCTGTGTTACAGGCAATAGGTCCCCCCTCCCCAGGACAGAATGACAGTGTTAGGATCAGTCGGGGTATTATTAAAAGGAACACACTGAAGGAAGTGAACTTAAAAGGGCTGTGGTCATAAGAAGGTCTGGAGAACATGAAGATCGATTGTGGAATCCCTTCAAACGGGGGCTGACGTGGATAGGGCTGGTATCAGGATCTCAAAGGCTCGGACAGGACCCCTCGCTCCTCCCCTAGCAGACGCACTGCTCTGAATTAGCAGGTGTGACAGTGAAGGAATCTCCTACCTCTCGATGATGTCAGCAACAGCGCAGGCGAACATCTGGAGTCCCTCCGGCATCTGGAGAGCGACTGGGAAGAGAGGAGCGTGAGAGAGCGGGTCAGAGAGAGACAGAGAGAGAGAGCGAGAGAGAGAGGAGAGAGAGAGAGAGAGAGCGCGAGTCAGAGAGCGAGATAGAGAGAGAGACAGAGAGGAGCGTGAGAGAGCGGGTCAGAGAGAGAGAGAGAGCGCGAGAGAGAGAGGAAAGAGAGGAGCATGAGAGAGCGAGCCAGAGAGCGAGAGAGAGTCAGAGAGCGAGCAAGCGAGAGAGCGCGAGCGAGCCAGAGTCAGAGACAGAGAGCGAGAGTGAGTCAGAGAGAGAGCGAGTCAGAGAGAGACAGAGAGAGAGAGTGAGTCAGAGAGAGACATAGAGCAAGAGTGAGTCAGAGAGCGATAGAGAGAGAGAGAAAGTCAGTCAGACAGAGAGAGAGCAAGAGAGAGGGCTTCATGTAACAAAGGGGGCTTTTTATATAGTGTAGGTCAGACACCGTGCAAAGGTGAATTTCCAGACAGGAAAACAATCCTTTAACAGTACAAAGCCAGAAAGAAGCCAGGTTTTTTTTTTTTTTATTATATAGAAAATCTGCCAGCTCAAGTGGCCCACACTCTGTGGTGGTTGACGATAATGACACATAAACCACATTGCCTTTAAGAAGTACGTATCAGCCGGTATTAAATACATCCATTCATTCATTAATGTGTTGATTTCAAAAAAAGAAAAGCGGTCCTTCCTTCACCTGTACAACTTTGTACCAATCAACGGCAATTAACGTTCCAACCATGTGGTGTAAGAGTGTTAGTAACCCCTGTTAGTTCAAATGAGCAAGAACGACCCATAACCTTTGACCCTGCTACACAACATGGCTTGACACAAAAAGCTCACAGGGAACAATTTTTTTCAGGATTCAGGTGAATGTTCCAAAGTAAGTTCATTTTTCATTGGTTGAACAGAACAGGACTTAAAAAATAAATGAAAAATTTCACCCATTGCTGTAACCAGGTATCTAAAAGACAAAGTAAAAAAAAAACACACACACACACACACACACACACACACAACAAGCGGATGGATAGCAGAACAGGGGCCCAGGAGAGAACAAACACAAAATGGATTAGAAAGCCTTGTTTCTAACACCATTACAGATGTGTTGTAAATGAGCACAACCTCTCCATGACTGTGTTATTCACAGCCCTACAGAAAGTGTTGCAGCGCCCCCCCACCCCCCTGCTTGTGCATTAGTCACAGGCTTCAATGTCATCTGGGTGACGCTGGTAATTAAAAGGTGTCAGAGCCAGTCCCTGTCATCTCCGATTATGAAGACCGGGTAAGTAAGTGTTAGAGAGGACTGAGGTGCAGGTTAGGAGATATGAGACCTGCTTGCTATTTATAAAAGACTACGCTATATAACCCATTGCATCCTGGGACCTTTTTGCTGTTGGTCGGACTGCTGGTTCTTCATGGTTTGGGGTTTTTATATTTACAGGAACTGTTGGCAGCTTATGCTCCTAGTCTTGTGCACTTGAGATCAGTGAACGCTGAACTTTTGGAAGCTCCTAGAACACGTCTCCAATCAGGAGGGGCGAGAGCCTTCAGTTGCTCTGCTCCCTGCCTTTGGAGCTCCGTCCCGAGTCCTGTCGGGCATGCTGGCACACTGGAATCTTTTCAGTTGGAGCTCCGTCCCGAGTCCTGTCGGACACGCTGGCACACTGGAATCTTTTCAGTTGGAGCTCCGTCCCGAGTCCTGTCGGGCATGCTGGCACACTGGAATCTTTTCAGTTGGAGCTCCGTCTCGAGTCCTGTCGGGCATGCTGGCACACTGGAATCTTTTCAGTTGGAGCTCCGTCCCGAGTCCTGTCGGGCATGCTGGCACACTGGAATCTTTTCAGTTGGAGCTCCGTCTCGAGTCCTGTCGGGCACGCTGGCACACTGGAATCTTTTCAGTTGGAGCTCCGTCTCGAGTCCTGTCGGGCATGCTGGCACACTGGAATCTTTTCAGTTGGAGCTCCGTCTCGAGTCCTGTCGGGCACGCTGGCACACTGGAATCTTTTCAGTTGGAGCTCCGTCTCGAGTCCTGTCGGGCATGCTGGCACACTGGAATCTTTTCAGTTGGAGCTCCGTCCCGAGTCCTGTCGGGCATGCTGGCACACTGGAATCTTTTCAGTTGGAGCTCCGTCTCGAGTCCTGTCGGGCACGCTGGCACACTGGAATCTTTTCAGTTGGAGCTCCGTCTCGAGTCCTGTCGGGCACGCTGGCACACTGGAATCTTTTCAATCACATTTAAAAACCTATTTGTTTGAGTTAGCTTATTTTAAAGTGCCTTGGGATTCTCTGCATGAAGAGCGCCACATAAAACCAAACTGCATTGCATTGTCCGAGTGAGTCTGATCTACAACACATGCAGTGATTAGTAGAAAATGCATGCAAATAACCTTGCAAAGAAAAACCACAGCTGACACACACACACACAGGACTGGTACCTCAATTCTCTGACTCGTTACGGAGGGATTTCTATTTTTGTCTCCAATGTGCTTTGTAGTGCCAGCACAGCCCCCAGGTGCTGGTGTTAATATTCCTATTGATTGAGCCTTTGCGTGAGAACACACTCCCTCCCAGGGCCAGGAGAGGCTACCTTCTTCCCTCCCCAACAACCAATTAAGACATGCAACAACTAAAGGACCAATGAACAAACAGCTACCTGCCAGCCTCGTAGATCCGTGCCAAGCCAGGATGCTGCGTTTCCCTGGGGACCCTACAGACTGTAACACCACACACACACACACACACCTCTCTTCACTGACAGTGGAATTAATCATCATTAAAATGATAAATTAGTTTCTCCACTCAATTGTGGCAGCCAGGCCAGAGCTTAGCGCCTGGTTTAATAAGGAACCGATCGTTGGAGCGCCACTCAAGCAGCCCACGTTTTCCCGTTCTTAGATGTTTTAGAGAAAAACAAGGGATGCATGAATGAAGGATTGATCAATTGTGCTCTGCATTACACGGTCTACAAAAGTACTGCACTGCACACTTTAAAAACGATTCTGCAAGACAAACAGGCGGCTAATACAAACTACAGGGGCAAATCAAAACGCCCGACCAACGAGACGCAGTCTAAAACGTTTCCCTGTCAAACGGAATTCCCACTCAAATCAAGCTGACAGAAGGAAGCTCAATTGCAACAAACAGGACTGAGAAAAACGCGTTTAGAATGGGTAACCTGTGAAAGAGGCAGGTTATCAGTTTACCTGTCGAATCTAGGTTTAACGGCGTGATGCATCAGTAACTAGGACGATCATCTCAAGCCTGCAATTGTTTTTACTCTCTGTGGTATATTTGAATCCAAAATGTGGCTTTGATGGCACCTGTTAGGCCCCCCCAAGGCAGGGACAGAGGATTGCAATGGGCTCTGAGGGCCACGGCTAAGCGGTGATGTCGCGGAGGAGATGCCCCTGCTCTGTGATTGAAGCCGCATGGTGCGAGGGGGCTCCGAGCAGGAGGAAAGGTTAAGCTCTGTGCTTCACCTCACCCGAACAGACAGCAAGGCAGCTTGCTCATTAACTACAAAGGGCGAATATATTAAGAGCAAAAGGTTACAGCACCCAGGGACACAGCAACAGCGTAGCATAACTGACGATCCCCGATTCAGGGAGCACCGCGGGGCGTGGGGGGGGTTGTTTTGTGCATCTCTGTGTAATGTGTTTTCAACAACGCATTGTTTTTCCTTTGTTAGGTCCCGCGATGTCCGTGTCACAGAAATCTATCAATGGAATCTGGATTGGTGTGACGTCAAGGGTCGTGAACCGCCTGGGAACAGGCTTGCCATTCCTCGGGAGCGTCTGTAATTATCATCTCTAATGACAAAGCTACTAAGCAACCCCTTGAGATGACTCCCAAGCCCCTCCGTGAAAACGTCTGAGCTTTCAGAACTTTGTGGCGAGGGTTTTTCATTTTCTGAAATGACTGATTAAGAATAGCAAGCTTTGATAATCGAACCTCTTTGTGTTCAACTTGACCCCAATTCCTCATCTTTTTACTGGTCTAACTATTGTACCGCTACACAGAACCATCTCAACACACCACTGCGAAGAACCGCAAGAAAGGTTAGAGAAGCCAGCATCATTTCAATAAGCTGGGGTGTGCCCGAGGGAAGAGCCTGTTTGAATAATTGATCTCCGCAAATGGAATGAGATCTGTTTGCCAAGGTTCTGGTACTCCGCTCACTCGCTTGGGATTAGCTACGGTCAGTCCAGCGTCCTTGTGTGCGTGGGGGTGGGGGGGGAGGGGGAGGAGTCTGGCCGGTGCAGAGAGACTTTGCCAGAGGGCTGGCAGTAGGCACTCAGTTGGCAGGTGCTTCTGCACGATTGAGAAAGCGCCAATCCTTTATAAAAGTGCACCTCCAACGTTTCAGAAGCACTAAAGGAGCTCATCAGACCGGAGGACAATCACAACTGGAACTGTGCAATTTGTAATGAACTGCAGTTACTATATAACTGTAGCTGAACCTTGAACCTGCGCAATTGTAATTACACCATGGCACTGATCGATTACAGTTCAGTTATGCATTTATTTGTCACTCGATCGTTCCTCTTGTAATTTCATACACTTTTGGGGAACCTGTTTGTTTTATATTTTTTTCTTCAAATATTTCCCTAACAGTATAATACAGCGGGTGTCCAATCCCAGTCCTGGAGGGCCAGCACTCCACTCCAGGGTTTAACAAGAACAATGAGATCATGAGCTACTTCAGGGTCTGGATGGAGGTGGAATTGGTTCAGTTAAACAATTAAGAACAGGGTTGGAACAAAGCTCAGGAGTGGAAGGGACAGCTTTGGCCACCCCTCATGTAATATATTTCACAGCCCTTCACAA
The DNA here is from genome assembly GCA_030684275.1 of Acipenser oxyrinchus oxyrinchus. Lineage (NCBI taxonomy): Eukaryota > Metazoa > Chordata > Actinopteri > Acipenseriformes > Acipenseridae > Acipenser > Acipenser oxyrinchus. The sequence continues at coordinate 22,744,384 of CM060272.1, forward strand.
TGGACGCTCACTAACTTCCACCATCAGCGCGAGTCGGAGGGATCGATGTTCAGCTTCTGAAGGAAATGAACTAGTCTGGTTTTCAATGGAGTCCCAGCAGGCAGATGGAAATGCAGCATCATCCTCATCATCAGGACCTGCCCTCTGTTTGAGACGAGGTCCCCTATTATCCCCCTATGATCCCCGTGGCTTGTTGATTTTTTTAATTAGCCTCGTCCCTATATTGGAAAGTGAGCTCCTGAGAGGTCAAGGCATTGCATGTGTTAATGTGTCTCTCCTCTTCACCGTCTCCCGGGAACAAAGGCAGCTTCTTACGGTTCCCTGTGACACGCAAACCTGTTTTCCTTCACCGGAGCAATTAATTATGAGCAGCTCGCTAGCACCTCTGCGCAGCACGTGGGGAGAGAGAAGCCTTTGTGAGCAGAGCAGCTAGAAGTACCAAGACTCCTGCCACACGCCAGGACTGTACAGCAAATCACAGGCTCAGTTCTGCAGGCTGATCAATGCTTCGCAGGGAGGGGCACAGCAATGTACCTGAACCGAGCCCCTCTGTTTAATTTAGTGCTACCTTGTGAAGAGGTTCTGCAACTAAAATGATCAGACTACACATAAGAAAGTTAACGAACAAGAACAGGCCATATGGCTAATCTCAGCTTGTCCGGTTCCGAGCAGCTGATTAATCTCAAACTTTGTCAAGTTGGGTATCAAAGGATCCAAGTGATTCTGTCTCAACAACATGACTAGGAAGCCCATTCCATATACACTTGGCACTCTGTGTGTGAAGCAGTGTCTCCTTCCCTCTGTCCTAGTCGAGCTCCAATTACTTTCCAGCTGTGTCCTGTGTGTGGTTTTGTGCTCTGTGCTGGATGGGGTTAACTAACACATTTTCCATTTGCCTGCTGCACAGAAAGTGAATCTATAGTGTGGTGCCTGGATAAGTGAGCTGCACTGGAGTCAACGTGACAGCAAACAAAGGGACTGGCAAGAAGGATTACATGGACATGGCACTATTAGATACACATGTACGTGGGGGTTTGCAGTATGTTTCAAAAACGTTGTGGACCTTTAAGCTGTGCAGACTGTTTTCTAGAGAGCCCATCAATCCGACTTTATTCTGCCAGCATGTTTGAACACATTTAAACATTCAATAAGGAGGTGTGAAAATCCCTCAAGTGCCGTAAGCTTCATTTACGCAATTACTAACACCACAGAAAAGCTAGGTGACAACAGATGACAAGCCAGATTACCATGACAACATTTTAATGACTCATCGCGGATACTGCAGCACAGAACTTTAACTATCGAGCCACACAAACCCACTGCCTTCCACACTGCAGTCCAGCACTATAACCACTGAGCCACTCAAACCCACTGCCTTCCACACTGCAGCCCTGCACTATAACCACTGAGCCACACAAACCCACTGCCTTCCACACTGCAGTCCAGCACTATAACCACTGAGCCACTCAAACCCACTGCCTTCCACACTGCAGCCCTGCACTATAACCACTGAGCCACTCAAACCCACTGCCTTCCACACTGCAGCCCTGCACTATAACCACTGAGCCACTCAAACCCACTGCCTTCCACACTGCAGCCCAGCACTATAACCACTGAGCCACTCAAACCCACTGCCTTCCACACTGCAGTCCAGCACTATAACCACTGAGCTACTCAAACCCACTGCCTTCCACACTGCAGCCCAGCACTATAACCACTGAGCTACTCAAACCCACTGCCTCCCACACTGCAGCCCAGCACTATAACCACTGAGCTACTCAAACCCACTGCCTTCCACATTGTAGCCCTGCACTATAACCTCTGAGCTACTCAAACCCACTGCCTCCCACACTGCAGCCCTGCATGGCACTCGCTGTGTGGGTTGCTGTGCTGTGAACAGGTGTTTCTGTACCTCTCCTGGCCTGGGCCTGCCTCACCCTCCACACTGTCTTGGGGATCTCGAAGTTGTAGTTTTGTGGCAGCGCCTTGACGGCCTCCTGCAGTTCCACGTCATTCAGGATCTCGGCAGGAATCTGGTTAGCCACCCGTCGCTGGGGTCCTCGGCCTGCCAGGGAAACAAACAAGACTTTAAAAGAAATCGCCGAATGTTTCTGAATGCTGGGAAGAAACACATCTTTTGTAATCCTCTCTATGGCTTTTCCTGTAGCACTTTTACAGCACATGAAAACATGAAGCTCAGTACTATGATGGGTTAATGTAAGGTAATGAAATACAAACAAGCAGAAGCTACAGCTGGGATGCACTGACACGTCTTTCTGAAGACTAGCATGCCTATTTGTTACTGACTCGCACTTTGAGATGGGTAAACGATGGCCTCTTGGCAGTTCCAATGGCATTAGAAGCCTACAGCGCGAGAGCTTGGAGTGTCCGAGCTCCTGCCCTTAGGAACTCACTTCCACACTGGATCCGGAATGCTGAGTCCGTCAGGGTTTTTAAATCTAAGCTCGAAACACATCTCTTTGATTTGGCCTCTCGCTAGTGAGCAGTTTGATTGAATCATATGCTGCTTTACATTTTGGAGATAACAGTTCTCCAGTTATGCCAGCATTTGCCAGAATCGCACTTGTGCAGCGAAGCAAAGGCCAGCAGACTTTAAGGCAGACGTTAACACCAGGAGGATTTGAACTGGCACCATGGCAGCTTTGTGGGGGTTGTTACTGGCAATACAGGAATGGAAATAATGCCGCTTTCACACTGGCACCTGTCTACCTGGCTACCCGGGTCACAATCCCGCATAGTGTGAAACCACATACCTGGGTCAGACCCGGGTTAGCAGGTTGATCCATTCCTGATTGTACTAGGAGTTTAAAAAGACACACCTGAGCTTGTTACCACCTGCACACTGTGGCTAATCAAGCTCACAGTAAAACCTGGAATGGGTTAAACTGCTCTGCAATAGGAGTCTTATTGCCATCCCTGCAGTAGAAGCTGTTTTACGAAACTGCTCTGATAGCTTGTGTTATATCATTTATATTAATATAACACACAGATACCACATCAATAACCACTTACAAGAGTCGCAAAATCTTATTGCTTTTTTTCTGCTGTAGTGTTTACTACACAAAATAAGCAAAGATTCATGTTCAAGATCATGTCTACATACACGTGACGCCGCCTCAGCAGCGGTTACACAAGGCTATAAACACTCTCTTATATTTGTTCTGTAACGTGTTACCCGTTCGCATTGCTGTAAACAAACTGAATTAATAAAAGATATACCTGCCGGCTTCTTCGCCGCTGTGATCCGCGTCTCTGACAAGGGCGCTGCCATCCTACCAAACAAAAAAACACATGAGACACGGAAAGACAAAGCCAATCGAGCCGGAGAGCGCACACCCGATGGCAAGTCCGACGCATCGAGAAAGGAGCAGTCGAACTGGGAGCGCGTCGGTGTACCGTGCACAGGTCTGAATGGTCGTGCCGTTGATATACAGTAGTTACAAATGATTGTATTTGACCATGGGTCTGTAAATGTGGCCAGGGGCTAGCAAGCGAGATAGCCGAAATGGTACGCTGTAACTTTGCTTGAGCCAACAGCAGTAATCCATTCCCGGTTTGACTGTGAGTTTAATAAGATTCACCTGAGCTTCTCACCTGCACACTGCAGCTCATCAAGTTTGTGGTAAAACCCGGACTGGGTGAAACTGCTATGCAATGGGATGCCAACTGGCCCCATAATTCCGGCCCACATTCTTTCTCGTTTAACCTTGTGGTTAAGTTTGTGTTTATTTAATATTTCTTCCAGCTTCACACAGTCCCGAGCCAGTCAGACATATACAGCAAATCAGCGAGCTGTATCGGTCTGACTGATGGAAACGGTCCTCACAGGAAGTCATTCCCGCCCCCGGACACATGTGCTTTTAGTAACTAGCTAGCAAAACAATTCGATTCCTTTAGACACAAGTCACGCAGTTCACTCTCAGTGTGTGTCTCTGTCTCTCCGACAGTGTTTAGGTGTGTGTTTAAGTGGGTGTGTAAGTGCACCCCCCCCAATCCGCTTCCTAACTAGATTCCCGGGATGAAGTTAGAAGCAGAGGGAATGCGTGCAGACAGAGGCCGGTACTCCAAGCTGGGTGTTGTATTGGATTACAGCACTTAGAAAAGCACACTGATGAAATAGAGCCGTCCTGCAGGGAGGAGAACAGAGAAATGCAATCTCACCGATAGACACGCAAACACACACACACAGGCACACACACAGACACACCCACTGGTACACATTAATAATAATCTATATATGTATAATATATTGTATGTAATATATTGAAGGTTATTCTGTATGCAAGATGGGTCCACCCTATTCAATATTTCCCATAGCAAAGTGTGATAAAGCACAGTGAAAGCACGGTCAAGGAAGAATTGACCAGAGAGGTATAAAAATTTAGCACGCTATGAGAAACGATGGTTAATGAATACTAACCATGGGGAGACTGCAGCTGATCTGCTGTCCACACTCGCCATGGTAAAGCATATTCAAATCTAGCATTCGAAAATCTAGGCTCTGTACGACTGATTAACAAAGCCAAGTCTGTGAGTTTTTAACAGACTGCAGATCTCCGCAGAAGGATGTATCTTTGGCATTGGAAACCGTGTGTGTGCTTCAGGACCCCTCTCCTCCTTCACCCGCAGAGATCCAGAGTGTGCTGCATTGTCTAGACCTGGCTGCCAGCCAGCCATCGGAAACATCTTCCAGCCCAGGCTGTGGACTGCCTGCATGAGTGGAAGAGAATGGGGTCCCTCTCCGTGCATTGAGCTGCATTTCAGCACAGTGCTCACCTTTTTAAATATATTTAGTCTATTATTATGTTTAATATTTTAATCACTCCTTTAAAGGGAGTAGGGGTGGGGTGGGGTGGGGGTCTAGTGCTAAGGTGCTATTAAGAGGTAAGCAAGGAATTTTAAAGAAGCCTTGACAGTTCTTTAAGGGCAGTGCTGACGTAGCTATAGGGCCAGTAAGACAGAAGAGAATTTCTGGGAAGCCACTGTTCTATAGTGATCATGTGATAATGTAGCGGAATTACAGGTAAAAAAAAGACAGATAAGGAAAGTTTGTTGAGCTCTCCTTTAAGGGGGAGAGAGGGGGACAGTGGGATTGTTGCCGGAGCTAATAATAAGAGGTAAGAAATGAATGCGAAAGCAATCCATTAAGCATTGTTCATCCAATCTGGAATGCTGGAGGCGCCTCGCCCACGTGAACACATGTTCACACAGCCCGGCCTCGTTATCTATTTCTGTATTGATTCATTTATTTAGATGTGGTTCTGCAGGGCGCGCGGCGGTGTTTCGTCTTGTTTACAAGCACTTCCCAGCCCGTGGGCGGACAGCGGAATTAACATTACTATTATTATTTGTTTATTTAGCAGACGCCTTTATCCAAGGCGACTTACAGAGACTAGGGTGTGTGAACTATGCATCAGCTGCAGAGTCACTTACAATTACGTCTCACCCGAAAGACGGAGCACAAGGAGGTTAAGTGACTTGCTCAGGGTCACACAATGAGTCAATGGCTGAGGTGGGATTTGAACCGGGGACCTCCTGGTCACAAGCCCTTTTCTTTAACCACTGGACCACACAGCCTCCTAGACACAGAACTCCAGGCAGTAGCGCTCTGATTAGAAACGAAGTGATGAAGTAAGCATTGAGGAGCCCTGAGAGGTACGACAGCGTATTGTAGCGTTCTGTGCTATGTGGGTGAGACAGACTCGGGGGAGACCAGATGAGGTTCCACGTACTTTTATTTTTAATTTTTTTAATAACACAACGAAACCCTGTTTGGGCCGGGGTTCACGCCAAAATAACAAATAGCTGTCTCTCTCTCTTTTACACCGCAGCCTCACTGGGGGTTCACACACTGCTTCACCGACAAGCACTCTCTCAGCCGGTACTCTGTCTCTCGCAGTCTCTCTCCAGTCAGACATTCACACGCGTTCTCCCGCTCGCGGCTCCCCCCCCCTCCTACTTATAGCCTCCGGGGGAACCGCCCACTGCACACACACACACACACACACACACACACACACACACACTCACGCAGACACACACTAACGGCGTGCCCCGTACCCTCACAATACATGGAACCTTAACAGGACGTAACAAACAAGACAAACACAACGTCCAGGATGCTGCCATCGCCAGGGTCGTTACAGTATTTAAAAATATGGTAAACCAAACCATCCCGTAGTAAATGCATAGCAAAATGTAATCGCATTGTAAACCCGGAGAGGTATGGTAACGCATATGTAAGCATGGTTAACTAGTATAACCATTGCAAAGTTACCTGGCAAACTTTTAAAAGGGTTGTCATCTGACTGATTCGTCAGACACTTGTTTAGACACAGGACCACATTTTTTAAAAAGCGCTTCCTACATTCTTTAATTATTTTTTGAAAGAAGAAAAAATGATGTTCATGTTACAAAAACGAGACACCAAACAGCACATTGAGAGCGCTGAAGAGAACTTCGTTGTTTGTTTGTAGTTTTTTAACAGGCTTTTTTTTTCCTCTTGCAAAAAACAAATCTGCGTTAATTAAAGACTGGAGTAAACGCTTTGCGAATACGGCCCTGTCTGTGTGTTTTTCACATGGTGTCAGTTGTTTGTGCTGAATAGTTACATTTGAGAGCTGCCTCGCACGCATTCACCAGGTCTTTATAACCTCCAGCTAGTGACCTGCACCTTTAAATCACGCCGGGTCCAAAGTTTCAATTAAATGTCAGAGACTGGAGTTTCCTCTTTGGGATAGGCTATGTAACAAAGTGTGTGTGTGTGTGTGTGTGTGTGTGTGTATATGGATAATATAATATATTATTTTTTTTTTTACAATGAATAATTCTTCAGACCTGCGCTACATTTCAACTCATTTCCATCTGCCATTCCATCTAATCTGTCCGGTTGAAATGCATGAGGGAAGACGGAATAACTCGTTTATATCGTTCTGTAACGCCGGGAGAGATTCAGGATTGCTGCTCGGTAGGATTGTTTTTTTCTCTGCAAAAAAAAAGGGTATGGGGGAGGAGAAGCCGGGACGGCGAGTTTCTAAACCGGGACATTAGGAAAGGACATCGGTATTCGAGACACGGGAAGTTATTTCGTTTAAAATGAACTTTACAGAACTTTACAGACACAATGTAACTCAATGCAAAACAAATTACAGAGAAAACTTCGTACCGTTTTTAATATCGACGCACTTTGAAACAGTCCGGCGCCTTCTCAAGACTCGCCTCTTCAGAAAGCACCTGTAGAACTCCTCTGTTCTTCCCCTGGGACACTTATCACCCATCCTTAAATCCGCTTTACTTGCTCTTATCTGCCCCCTATTTTACTGCATTTAATCCTGTACTTCAGAGTACTGTAATCTGCCAAGTGTTTAATCTGTAGTATTTTTTGTATTTAATCATATCCTGATGTGACTATCACTGACACTGTTATCTGCTCCCTCATTGAATCGTATTTTGTCACACTTGTACTTGCTTGAACCAAAGTCATTGTATTTATCTTGCTCTTAATTGTATTATTACTTGTACTGTGATACTTGAAATGTATTTGCTTACGATTGTAAGTCGCCCTGGATAAGGGGGTCTGCTAAGAAATAAATAATAATAATAATAATAATAATAATAATAATAATAATAATAATAATAATAATAATAATAATAATAATAATAATAATAATAATAAAAAGCGGCCCAAGGCTGAATGTAGCAACTTAAAATTTCGCAACTTAATTTCATATTAAATATTTATACCCGTGTTTATAATTACCCGGGCATGCAGCAAGTAAAACCTTTGTGTGCACTTTTAAAAGTCTCAAGCATATACCGCGCTGTGTGTTCAGTTAATACACCCCAGAGAAAGAGAAGCTGCAGCTCCAGTGATCGCCCACCAATCTGAAAAACGATACGCACGAAGTAAAGGGTTAAGTCTGCGTGCAGCGCTCTGTTGCGTGGAGCTCGCGGAGTGAGCTCCTTCTCCTCGTGCTCGTTTCAGATTAGTGTGGCAGGCAGGCAGGCAGGCAGGCTGCTCAATGCCTTCCATAGCGATCAATGCCGTTTCATCTCGGAGTCCAGATCGTGATGGAACGGCTTGCTGCTGAAACTCCATCGGGCTCTGATGCTGTGAGCGCCAGTGTGTGCACGGGTGAGTGTGTGAGTGAAACAGGACCCATTGCCAAAAAGTGAAGTGTAAAGTTTACACACTGAGGAGGGGAACAGTGAACTGTCAGTGTACCACCATGTCACACCACCTGCTTAAAATCCCCAGGAATATCACATCCCTGCTGCGACTAGGCTTACACACATAACACACCTCCCCTCCGCTCCTCCTTGCCATAGAAACGACCACTAATTGAGCCTAATTAGAAGACAGCGCATCACACACACACGCACGCACGCACGCACGCACACACACACACACACACACAGGGGCATCACAGCAAATTCTGACCAATTTAGCCAATGGTCTTCTAAAAATGATCTCCGTGAATGCACCCATTGGCTAAAATGGTCAGATTGTGCACAGAATCTGCTCAGAGTGACCCCCGTGAACGCAGCCAAGGTGTTTGTGCTGGCCTGCAGACCAGCCCGCCCATCCCCTCAGCTCAGGACCGGGGCTCTGCCTTTCCTAACTTCTTCCGTTTGTATTTCTCACCTGTTTCTTTCATATCTGTCTGTGTCGCCCCCCTTCTTTCTTTTTTTCTAGATTTATTTTTAAATCGTGCATCTTGTGCATTATTGCCGGTGGTGTAGGTGTCATTGAAAAGTGAATATATTTATTATTGTCTTGACCCTCTTGTAAATATCTACAGAGAGAGAGAGAGAGTACAGAGAATTCAAAAACAGCGCAGAGCTCTGTATCCCAGGAGAATCCGGATCCGACAGGATGCTCATCAACCACTAGAAATACTTCATGAATAAGAAAAGTCATCGATGAACGGAAAAATCACTATTTGAATATTTAGCGACATCGTTTCAGCTTCCTCCTTCTTTAGATAGCACAGTAGAAATAGGCGGATGTTGTGTGTAGATATATCTCAATCATTTCCCTGAGCAATTTGCTATTTAAAGAAAGAAGATAACTCGTGTCGCACGCATACACACGAGAATGTAAACAGCAGAACAGGGCGCACACGCACACGCACAGGTACACGCACACGCACACGGTCTGAGTAATCAATATCCAGTTGTGTCTGCAATCACGTACGTTCCAGGAAGTCATAACAATTTCTAAAATAGCAGCTCATTCTTTTTAATACAGGGCTTCTAGTAAACTGACGTGGGATCAATTAGCGATATTCGGATTCCCTGCGGTTTCAAATAAAGCTCTTCCCGAATGTACTATAACAACATGGGCTGCACAACAGCGACAAACACTAGTCTCCGCAATATGATCTGAGCAACACAAGTTAGTAAGTGATGGTATTAATGTGTTTTCTTTCTTTGTTTTGTGACCTACAGCACAAGGAAGTGACATAGCTACCAGAAAGCAGCATTTTTTTTTTAATCTAGTTTGGCACTTTTAAAAGTTTTCAAATAACCCCCTTTTTAAGTAAAAAAAAAGTTTAAATAGTTTAAAAAGTGAAAAGCTATATATATATATATATATATATATATATATATATATATATATATATATATATATATATATATATATATACACACACACACACACACACACACACACACACACACACACACACACACACACACACACACACACACCACATTCTCGTTTTATTGATTGATTTCATTTCAATAAGCTTAGTTAGAAAGCTGATGATCATACGCAAATCTATCGTGCATTCATTCCCACGGGCTTGTGAGAACAGACACCTAGAATAAAAAATACATCCAATTCCAATATGAATTAAACTAGAGAGAGAGAGAGAGAGAGAGAGAGAGAGAGAGAGAGAGAGAGAGAGAGAGAGAGAGAGAGAATATAGCGTATATATTATATTAATTTAAAAAAAGTGCTGTTGCTGTCATAGACATTAATCTGTAATAAACAGAGAGAGAGAGAAAGAGAGAGACTGTGTGAGAGAGAGAGGAGGGAAGAGGAGAGAGATGAAAACACCTAAGAGCCCGCATCACATGTCTAGGCACAGGTTGCCGAGGGAATTGGTTGGTATTTTTGAACTCAACTGAAAGCAAAACGCGTTTTCATAAATGTGAAATATAGGAGGCGTTCTGTTTCAGCAGACAGCGCTCGAGAGAGCGTGAAGTTGAAGCCCTCCTCGTATATATTTATCAGCTGCTGCAGTACTTCTAAATACAAGCGCATTTCTATTATTACAACGGCGTCTTTTTTCTTGTATCTTTAGTGTGGATGTTTTTTTTTTTTGAGGATGTTAAAAAAAAGAAAGACAGGCTACTGGGCTCCACGGATACATTGCCTTGTGTTGACTGGTTCGCTGTAAACTGAGCAACCGCTGTCGTTTTCATTAGAAAGACAAAGGGAAAATGATATACAGTATACCTATAATATACATATATTAAATTTAAAAAACACCTGGATCGGCGCTGCGCGAAGGAAAGCCAGCAGGGTGTGCTTTATCTAGCTATCTGTTAACCTATCGATCAGTCTATGTGACTGTCTTACACACAACAGAGAGAATAGCAGGAGCCGACGGGACCATTATTCGGCAGGTAAAGCGGTTTTTTTTGTTGTTGTTATTTTTTTTTTGAACACAGAAAACAAAAAACGGGAAGAAAAACAACGGAAGCTTGGAGATAAAATAAAAAGACGGAGAGGTTTTTTTTTTAGCAGAAGCACTCACGCCTCAAATCCAAGTGTTGCAGAGCGGGCATCGCTCCGCGGCACTTAATTTGTTGTGATTATTATTACAGTATTTTGTCAAACAAAAAAACATTCTATACAGTGAAGTGGGGAAGACGGCACCCTCTATAAAGACTAACTACAGTACAGGATACTTTCCTATTGATTTGTACAACTGCATTGGAGAGCAAACTGCGCAGACATGGGTTCATGATATTGGCATACTTGCATATTATTATTATTATTATTATTATTATTGTGAATTTGAATTCTGTTTTAACACTTGCTTAGGCTAATCCGGTACTTAGGCGTGGAAGGAGACCCATCTATTAACAGCAACGAGCATTTGCTGTCTTGTTCATGCGTTTCTTTTCCATTTATAAACACAAATGCAATGCTACTGTGATCCGGGCAGATGAAGACGGGTGAAAACAGGAGTCTCACCAGCGCTGAACTATATAAGAAACGTCTCCTCGCTTGTTTTTCTTTTTTTGGATCACTTTAGGGAAGGAAAACACTTTTAAAATAAACAAGAAAAAATGCCATCCCCGGTTTTGGACTTAGTGGGGCAATTCGATTATTTGGTTCTGGCTCCTTTCCAATCTGGACTAAGAGGACTACTGCTCCGGATTGCAATGTAACTCGGAAAACAACACACCTAATTCAAATATACATATATATTGCAGGGGAAAAAAAAGACTCGAGCTTTGACCACCTCAGCTCCCGACACGCATGCTAACTGGAATACTGTACCGAGTCTACAAAAGAAAACACGTTTCAACATGTTTAAACGAGGTAAGCGGACACACTTTCTAATTTACACTGCATCTGTTTTAATCTTTATTTTGCATTGGTGTTATTTGAAGTATTATTCTGAAAAGTAAATGTTGTGATTATCAGGTAGCCCGGTATATAACGGGCTGCCTCGTATTTGTGCACACGTGTGCAGTATATAAGTACAGGAGGCATTGATAGATTTCTTTCTTGTTTGTTTGTTCGGTTTGCCGCCTTGTCTCCCGTGCATTTTACTTTCAGTGCCGTCTTACCTTATAGTGTGCATAAAACATGAATCCATATCACGTTATTGTTAAAAATAGAAAGTGTTGCCGCACTGCAGGTTTTCGTTCCCAGTTGCTACTTCTCTGACTCGAGCGCTTTGGACTTATTTGACTGTGCGATGTGCAGCTCAAGCGTCGCTGTTTCAGCACCGTGGATGGGCGCTGTTGAACTGTACAGAACAGGGAAAGTTCGTCGATAATGTTTGTTTTTTTGTCGGAGAAGGGGAGGAGGGGGGGGTGGTAGAGGCTACGGTTTGTAGAGCGTTTGCAGGACAGAGCCACAAAAAACAAACGAGCGCGCATCGGTGTTGGCATTGCAAACATGTTGGAACGCTGGCCAGCGCAGTGACGGTGTGTGCGCAAGTCGCGCTGCTCGGACACACAGCGGCTATTCATTATCAACTGAGCGGAGGGGGAGGGGGGTAGTTAGTTATGTTGCAATATAACTTCAGGAAGGGGGGTGTCTGTTTATATAGGAGAAGAAACACATGCAGCCACTGAAATTCCCAGAAGGCTATTGTTTTTATGTATTTGTTTTTATGGACCGATCCCCTGTGTGTAAAGACTACCATTTTATATTCTACAGCCTGTCCTTCCTTTTACATGTAATATTCGTATTTTTTTTTAAGCAGCGCGTTATCTTCTGATAATTGAATTGACATGACACGTTCGCGCTCGGAGGGGTCGTGTTGCTTGCAATGGAACCGTGCTCCGGTCTAGAGCGGCTCCGTGATCCCGCTCCAGCGCAGCAGCGCTCGTGATTACTGGTGTATGCTCCCTGACCTCTGCATGTCAAGCAATGAGCATCTAGAGTGGAGCAAGAGCGCTGCGTGCTTTTGAGGTTGTGTTTTTTGTAGTTACAGCGGTGTGTGTTTGCGTTAGATATTACAATATAGTCCAACTTAGCCGCAAGCCGCTTTGCTGAATAATTTCGTTTGAGCGCGACCTGAATAATATTCGGCTACGCTGCCAGTTCCATTCATATGCAAAGCGCTGTAAAATCCTCTCTGGATAGCTGTGTGTTTTATATACCCAGGCAGTTCTGCACACAATCATCTGAGGACTATTATAAAAAGCCTGTTTAAAAAAGGCTGTATTAAGCAGGGCAGCGCAGTACATTCATAAGCCAGGCATCTAAAGTCGGGTATGTATGTGTTTGTGCCTGAAGGTAAGCAGTTGCCTCCAGTTGTGTTCCAGCGGATGGTGTTTGCGCTGAGGAGGGTGGTGGTGTTGGAGCGGATGGTGTTTGCGCTGAGGAGGGTGGTGGTGTTGGAGCGGATGGTGTTTGCGCTGAGGAGGGTGGTGGTGTTGGAGCGGATGGTGTTTGCGCTGAGGAGGGTGGTGGTGTTGGTGCAGGTTTTACTATCAGGACCTCCCACCCCTACGCCATGCTTATAGATGTGGTGTTGGAGTGGGCGTCTTGTTAGCACAGTGTGATACTGACAGCTTCTCATCTCTGTCACGATAATGAGCAGTGATCTGGGTTCAGTTAGCGAGGAGAGGTTTTGTTTCCTTCAGTGCAAGAATCATGTGCCCAAATATAGTTCAGCTAATGGTGTATGGGGTCAATTGTAACACGTGTTACAACTGGCCCCAACCCAGGGATTACTAAACCTCATGTTCCAGCAAGAAACAACAAGAGCAATCAATTGTGTGAATTATAAGTACAGAGATCAGGGATGAGAATGCTAAAAGTCTGGATCCATACACTGGATAACACAGGGATATATCACAAAAAGAAAATTGTGGAAACTAGGTCAAAAAATGATTTTTGTTGATAACATCTCAGGGCTTTGGCACAGACAGCTCCTCTTCCACAGGCAGACAGAGAGCTGAACTGAGCATGTGCTGAGTGAGTGACAGCTCTCTAGCTTACTTGTGATTGGAGAAATTCAAGGTGTTACAACCGTCCCGTGTTACAGCTGTCCCCGCTCTCCCCTGCCGTGTTTGTGTTTCTAGCAGTCCTCTCTCCTGTCTGTCTTCAAATGACCTGCCATGATCCAGTCCTTCATTTCTGCAGGCTGTTTCAAATGCCTTCTTCCCATTCCAGCAGTGACTAATCTGTTGTCTGGTTGCGCTGTAAATAGATTTAGTAATTGCTATTTGCGAATCTTGCGTCAAATTGAAAATTTTACAGACAATAGATCCTTCAACAACAATGCCTTCAGGGAACTTGCTTGTGCTTTTTTTTCGTGTGGTTTTATCATGTGACCCATATAGGAGACACAGCAATTGGAAATTAATTTCAAAGGGTGTGTGTAACAGAGCGCTCTCTCCCTCATATAATAATATAATAATGTTAATAGATGTTTATGACTGCGGTACAGCTAATTTACACAATTTCAATTGGTATGATAACAGCAGTTAGAGAAAATATCCAAAATGCTGTTTCATCCTGTATCTCCTGATTGTAATTCAGGGCGTGCAAAAAGGTCATTAGTGCAGCTTAACGCTGAGAGAGGAGAAGAGGGGAGCAGGGAGAGGAATGCATAGGGGTGATGGAAGGAGGAGAGAGAGTGTGAGAAGGGTGGGGGTAAAGAGAGAGAGGAAAGGAATAGGGAGAGAGAAAGAGGAAGGGAGAGGAGGAAGAGAGAGGAGAGGACAGGGGTAAGAGAGACAGGGCTGGTGCATATTGTGGCATCCCGACTTCTCACAATGCTGATAATCCACTGCAGTGCCGTGACGCCAAATCTGTACCAGGCACTCAGTGTGGTGCTTTTTCAGGAAGACCGTACTGTGCAGTATTTGCTCCCCTTGCTGGTAATGCTGCTATTGATGGTTCTGCTAGGGTTTGTTCAAGCTAATACGCTAGAATATAAACGAGATCCCAATAGGGTTTTTTTTTTTTTCAAACGTTTCTATGAATGTACCGATGGCACACACAATCACACCCGACAGTGCTAAGAATAGACTCTTGCTCCTCGAATGGGCTGCACTTTTCTGAAGCAGAGAGACCGTTTCCAGGACATGAGGGCAGTGTGCGGGGCTGCCAGTGTAAGTGTCAGCCCCGCAATGCAGAGCCAACAAGGCAGATGTGCCGGCCAGCTGCGCCCCTCCTTTGCTTTTATTTGACAGCGAGGTGTCCGTGGCGTGCTGTTTGATTTGATTTCTTTAATGTAAAACCTAACCACTGAGCTACTCAAACCCACTGCCTTCCACACTGGAGCCCAGCACTCTAACCACTGAGCTACTCAAACCCACTGCCTTCCACACTGCAGCCCAGCACTCTAACCACTGAGCTACTCAAACCCACTGCCTTCCACACTGCAGTCCAGCACTATAACCACTGAGCTACTCAAACCCACTGCCTTCCACACTGTAGCTCTCCTGTCTCTCACTCTCTGCCCCTCCCTCCTCTCTCCCTCCCTCCTTAGCACAGCCCCGGAGTGGTTTTTGCTGCAGGTTTTTTTTTTTTCATGTTGAATTATTAAAAACTGTTTTGATTCCCAAAATGATTGTGAATGTAGGTCTCCTGCCTTGTTAGGGCTGCAGCTTCCATTTCTGCACACTCCTGTCATTTTTTTCTTTCTTTTTTTCCCCAGACCTTCCCAGTGTTTTTGCTTCTCTTTTTTTGTGCATTTTTGCATATTTTAGATGAGGCACTTCTTGGCTCGGTTTTTGAATTAATAGATTTTTTTTTTCCCAGCAGGCTCTGTCGCTGCTAATGATTCTGTATTCAGATCAATCTCAATGCTTGAAAAGGAGGTCCTCTTCAATCCCACAATGCAACAGAAACGTCTTGTTCGTTTACCGCCTCTTGAGACGAGCCAGCCTGAGTGTGCTACAAACTGTGGCTGCCACATTAAATGTAAACACACATAATCCATAGGTGAATATTGGGATAAATGGGAAAAACTAAATCTCATGCTGGTTCTGAGATATTTTTGTTTTTGCCTCCCTTTGGGATTTCCAAGCTGTGAATAATATCAGTTTATGGTTGGGTTACCAGATTTTCAGAGTGAAAAAATGGGCCGTGTTAAAATAATGATATATAACAACACAATCATTGGATGTATTTATTGTATGCTTAAAAGTGTTCGGTGGCTGCCTCTAATCAAGTCTCTTCATATACACTAGAACAGTATGGGACAGCTCAGGCTTTTCAGCTCACACTGCAATGCATTCTGGTAAGTGTAGTCCTGCGGTAAAAAGGTACCAGAATGCATTGGGGTGTGAGTTGAAAAGCCTGAACTGTTTTAAACTGTCCTAGTGTACATGGAGTCACATGGTAACGCTATTCCAGGCTTGGAGGTGCCAGCTCCTGCTCTGGACTGCTCTATTCAATGCTGAAGGATAATGAACAGACTGATTCAATAATCAACAGCCTGAATGAGCAATTTGCCAGCATTTCTCGGTTTAAGGACTCCACACGTGGCGAAGCTGCAAATGGATTTACCTGACCCATTGTATCCCCCCTAATTGCAAACCTGATAATTGCATATTCCTGCTAACTACATGAAGCCGTGAGTCGTTCTTCTGATAATGCACTTATCTGGTTCTGGTAATTGCGCTTTCAGGGTAATTGCATTAAACTGTTAAGCAAATTGCTTATTCTTAAGTTATGCTAATGCTTAGGGGTCGATTTAAAAAAATAAATAAATAAATAAATAAAAATAGCTGCTCACCTTTTAAAAAAGCGTCATGCCCTTCAGTAAGTGTCTCTATGGAATGAAATAATTTACCATACAAGATCAATATATTGCATATACCCTTATTACGCGTGGCTTTTTCCTCTGGCGATACTATGCGTTTACCATCGTTGACCACGATTTCCCTGGGTTTTCTATATGCTTTACCATACCTCTCTGGGCTTTGCAATGCTTACCTATGCTTTGCCATGCTTTGTCACACTTTGCTTTATAGGAAATGTGAAGGGTGTTGACAGAGACAGTAAGCTGATAGATGGACACATACAGACAAGCAGGATGGCTACAGTACACAGACAGATACATAGTCACAGGTATACATAAATAATATATAACAGATACACTACCCTCTGAGAAGTAATGGGACTCCTTGTGCTGGTAGATGCTGCACAGCATCCCTCTCTGGAGGTGCCCAGCCCTAACCACATGGCTGTTCACATGTGTCAGCGAGCTGTGACTTCTCAGCTGGAAATAATCAGCAATGTTGCAGCTTGCATCCTCTCGCAGGCTGTAATCGGGAGCAGGGATCTCTTTCTGAAAACATCCCACATTTCTGTATCTGTATCTGTATCTGTCTGTCAAGCTCTCTATCTCATCTGTCTATCGATCCATCTGATGATCCATTTTGTAACAATCTGGGGTGTCAGCTTGTTGAAATAACGTTCATTTTCAGAGTTAGATATTGTAATAATAATAATAATAATAATAATAATAATAATAATAATAATAATAATAATAATTAAAAGACGGTGTTCAGATGGCAAATATTCTTAAAGGGCAGGCCAAGATTTTTTTAAATCAGAATGCTGTTGCCATTTTTAGAATGCTTGTGTTAATTACTTTACCTAGCTATCTGTCAGCGTGACAGGATCAGTTTTATTAATATGAAATTAGCAGCTAGATGATGTGAGAGTGCTTGAATCAGCAGGTGTTGGGTTTGTCACATGCACTGTCAATAAGGTGTGTGTGATTTTAATACACTAAGTTTCAGTGCTGGTTGTGAAGTATCATTGCAATCATTATAGCAGCAATGTGTAACCTCTTTCCTCTCAGTGGCTTCCTAATACCCTGTCACTGATAATTCCCTCTGCGGAAGACTAGCGATACCCTAGGAGGTACTGATTCATGTTATGGTTCGGGGATTTTATGTACAACAGAGATTTTTATTTTTTTCAATATTGTACTGTGTAAGTGGATCATCTTTTGGTTCATTCGATACCCAAAACATGTGCAGATCAATGGCAATGCAGACAATGCAGATAGGAAAGCAGGTCTGTCTTGAGGGTCTGCTACAATGGGACCAGGCTGCCATTGGTAAAGTTATACCACATCAGACCCAGGGCCAGTTCCACAATGAACAATGAACTTCAGAGATGGCTTAAATCGATTCCCTTTTGCAATGTCATTTCATGCGTATGTGTGTTTTGTTTGTTTTTTTACTAAATTGCAAGTACGCTGTTGTTAATTTCAAAGATTGTTCCAATTGGAAAACTATTTTTTAATTTAAAAAAAAAAAATTATAATAATATTTGAACGGGTGAAACCAAAATAATTACACTTACAAATTAAATGAGCAAGCCAAGAAATGTGTGTTTTTTTTTGTTCTAATAGAATTCAATTATTTATTTATTTATTTATTTTCAATGAGGGAGATTGAGAGAGAGAGAGAAAGGGTGTAGTGAGAGGAAGAAAAGAGAAGTAAATGAAGGGGAGGGAGAGGGGGAGAGGAAAGATACTGTATTTATCTGCAGTGTTTTGTTCAACAGAAGATGAGCGATTGAGGTCAGGTTTTAATCAGTGCTGCTGTCAGAGTTCACTTAGCCTGACTGAGGACCAGCGCTCTGTGATTTAATAAAATATTCTGCATCACTAACCCCTTTGCCACTGGAATCCTCTCATTCTGTTACATACAGTCCAGTGTAGAGATCACTTCAGAACTGGGGATCTGCGAGCCAGCAAACTCAATACAGTCTAGTATAGAGAACTCAGTGCTGTACTGGGGATCTGAGAGCCAGCAAACTCAATACAGTCTAGTACAGAGAACTCAGTGCTGTACTGTGGATCTGAGAGCCAGCTAATTCAATACAGTCTAGTGTAGAGAACTCAGTGCTGTACTGCAGATCTGAGAGCCAGCAAACTCAATACAGTCTAGTATAGATAACATAGCATTGTACCTCAAATCTGAGAGCCAGCAAACTCAATCCAGTCTATTTTAGTGAGACAGCCAATGTCACCGCGGTTGAAAACACTTACTTGGAGGCTCACAGGTTAATAATATCACAGAATTGTTTTTCCAGACTGTGCATTAATTCATTAATGCAGCCAGCGGAATGTAAATATGTAATAATTGGGTGTAACACAGCATGAGGCATTATCCAAATTGGAAACAGTGTATAAGTGACAGTCAGTGATTGCGCAGGGAGGGGGGGTAGGGGCTGATCACCAGCGGGGAACAATGCAGCGACCTCACTGAGCTCACAAGCTTGCCTCTGTAGAGACAGCAGCTCAAAGTCACTTTCCATGGGCATACTGGGTTCACACCAGCAACCTGTACATAACAGAATGCTGTTGAGGCACCATTGCAAAGGTTAATGTGTGCCGGATCACACCGGATCCCAGGTCCGGTATCTTTTCAGCAGGCCAGAATTAAATCATTTGCAAATTTTCAACTGTTTTTTTTTTGCAAATAAAATAACGCTTGAGTCGAATAACAAAAGGCTTCTGTAATGATGTGGGTTGTTTTTTTGTTTTTTTAAGAATGCAACATCTATCAAAAGAAAATGACTATTTTTATCACAACCATCAAAACCTAGCGCTCTTAACAACAGTGTCTTGGCTCTGGTTCATCAGATTAGTCAGCCTGCTAGCGGTATTGTTCAAGCTTGACAATGATGTTAAAACATAGCTGTGCAACAATAAGATGAAACTCACAAGCCATACCGCTACAGTATATTATAACCCTAAAGAAACAGACCACCCAGTTTGGACATCATAAAAGCTCAGTGTGGTAAGTTTGCTTTGTAATCTGACTGTATCCCCATCCTACAGAGCACTTACCATGTTTTAATTTACTTAGCAGTGATTTACAATGCGTGTCTTTACTGTCACTCTGTTTGACTGCACTTTGCTAAGCTGAGTCTCGCAGCATACTGACGGGTGTAGGGTTTCATACAACAAACACTTAGGCTAGACTGGACTGGCTCCTGCAGGTTCGATATGCAGAACGCTGTTCCATTGGGAGCTTTGCAAAGCGCACTGTGTTGTATGGAAGACCCCGGCCGTGTTTTATAGCATCCAAGGCTTCGGTGTGATTATGAGGAGCCCGATGCCGGAGCCTGACCCCTGTCCCAACCTCTTAAGGATTGAAAAGTAATTACACCGGATAAACAGCAAGAAGGATTCTGAGTCACACACAGAGACTGAAATCCGAGTCTGCTTCTGCTGAGGGAGAGAGAGAGAGAGAGAGAGAGGGAGGGATGTGCAGTACCGTCTGAGCATCAGGATTGTGCCTGCGATGAATCCCTTAAGAGCAATCCTTTTCTATCGCTAGTCACTGCTCATGACCGGGTCTTTGCACGGGTGCTGTAACTGCCTTTCCTAAGCTTTTGTAAATTGCAGACATATTCTGTCTGGTTTGCAACGTGGCGTTTATATAGACAGAGCTCATATGAAAAAAGGGATTCTGAACCTAGGTGTGGCGGTTTCCATTGCGATTGTACTGCATGTCAATGCAGAGTTGGATTTTTCTCTACTTTTTATATTTTCAAGTTATGATGCATTTTCCCTTGACTTCTTCCTCTTTGGCGTATTTATTGCATTAGTATAACCACTCCTTCAACACACTCAATCATTAGCTATGCAGCTGTACTAACAAGACACCAGTCCTTCTGTATCGCTAAAAATAATAAAACCAACGTTTAAGTGATCGCACAGCCCAAACATTTGTCTGCTTGAACAGATGTTCACTGAAAGAAAACTGAAAAAGAATTCTCTTCAAAGCATGTGTTTTCTATGCTAATCACTTAACTGTGTCTCCTAACTATTCCCATCGGTTTATTTTTGGTTCTGCAGTACGTTTCCATTGCCACTTCCCCAACTGTGACATTAAAAACAGTTTAGTGTGTTTAGCCTGTTTGATTTGGAGTATTGCAGCTCTTATCATAAAATAATGAACCAGGCTTTTAGGGGGGGGGGTCGAGGTTTATATTAAAAACCTTACTGTATTAGTACAAAAAAGAAGGCTTGTTGAAAATTGAAATGTTTTGGGGCAGTTAGCAGAGCTAAGTGGAGCCGGGGTTTATCTCCTAGTGTTCACAGGCCCCTGTCAGTAATTACAAGCTGCTTCCTCCCTGGCAGGGAGCAGAGAAGACGAGAGAAGGCTCTCTGATAATACAGGTCCAATGAGCATGAGCTGCCATCCTCTCACACTCTGAACTGGGTGCAGTCTGCGATGAAAATGAAAAGCACGGATCTCCGCTCATTCTCGCCCCTTTGTGCATACGCTGATGGGTTTGACTTGTGGTAGTCACAGTAACCTCCATTTTGTGTGGAATGAAATCCCAGCGCTCGTTTTGCTGTGCGGGGGTCTGGAGTCTGTGCAGCTACAGCATTGCATGGCCAGTTCTGCTGGGATAGGCAGCCTCCAATCTAATATAAGGAAATGAAGAGAGGGCTGCTGATAACGACCAGCCAAGGGCCCTTATAAAAGTGCTCTTTGATATTTAGGTGACATTGGAAATATGTATAGGGGACTGTATACACTATGGATTTAGAGTGGTCCCTAGACAAATGCTCTTTCAATGTACTCACTGTATAGGACTCATCAGAGTGGTCACTGTAGACCAGGGGGGCATGCCACTCCAGGTGTAAAAGGTCAAATAAGATAAGGAACGTCTGGATGGAGGTTTGATTGGTTCAGTTAAACAATTTAGAACATGGCTGGAACAAAGACCAGGAGTGGAAGGGCTGACTTTGGACACCGCTGCTATAGACCCGAGAAATACTAGAAGAAACGCAATTGATTTGCCTTGTTGATGCAGAACTGCACTGCATTACTACAAACCGACTTTGAAGGGACCCCTGGGGTCCAGCTTTGGGAGCAGGGCCCCGTATCAAAGCAAAGCGTACTTGCTGTGGTAATGAATGAATTGTGCATCTCCGGACATGTTGCAGACTTCCATGGACTTCCTAGTGTGGCGGCAGATTCTGCTAATTAAGGTGCTATGTTTCCTAGGCTCTAATTAGCCCTTTACTGCTTGTTGCAGAAGCAGGTTTGCTGCCAAACGTCCAGATTTGGACAGCCTGGTAACTTATTTATTTATTGCATGTTTCACTCACCGTTGATCAGGCCCAATTCACAAAGCGTTAACTCATGAGTTATTTAAAAATGTCTGCCATTTTTAACAGTAAACTAATACTGTTTGATATTCACAGAACTGTTCCAGATTGCCCCAGACATTAGCTCCTTTGACAATAGTCAGATACTAACCGTGTTCCTGGTACCTTTGATGTGGTACATACTGCACAGGTTATTTAGAATATTTTGCTAATTAAACAGCTATGAAGCCACTAGCCCTGCAGTGGGAGTCTTGTTATTTATTCTGTCTCAGCCTGGGGTTTGTACAGTGTACACACTGCAATCCAGGATTCAGCTTCCCTCCTCCCTCCTATTCTCAGTACGCAGACAGACAGAGAACGGCTGACCCAGTTTCTGAGATCCTACTGAGGCATCTGAGTGCCAGTAATAAACAACTCCCTGGTATCTTTTACACCTGCTATGCAAGTGAATGTGCCACTCAAAATACACAGTACCCCAATATCAAGTCACCCACAAGCGAGGCACTACACTGGTGATGGTTCTGTGCCAATGGGCAGTGCTAGGAACTGCTGTATAACTGATGCTGTCAATGCTGCATTCTTTTGACATGGCAGTGGTACATGCTATGAATCAATATACATCCATTGCAGAATGTGTATTGATGAATCGTGAAACTTTCTTTACATGATCAATTGTATCATAATGGAGGTATGTATTGTTCACCAAATGGCTCTGTTGTTGCCATTGAGAGAGAGAGAGAGAGCGAGAGAGAGAGCGAGAGAGAGAGAGAGAGAGAGAGAGAGAGAGAGAGAGAGAGGCTCCTGTTTTATTTATTATCTTTTTATTATCTCTGGAGATTTGCAAACAGTTCTGACTTCTTTGAGTCGTAAAAAAAGTAAATAAAAGCTTTTGCAGCAGCAGCTCTGAGAAGCAGCCAGCACTCTCTTTTAATGTGTCTGGCAGGGAGGGTGCAGTGAGCTGTGCTTTAGAGTTAGGAGGCTCTGGGTCCTGACAGCAGGGAGAGAGACAGGAAGAGAGGTCTGCTGTCCTTGGGCCCCCGAGCCCCCTCCAGCAGACACCTCCATGGAGTTTAGCTTGCATGCTGTAACTGCACCTCCCTGTTTAAACAAATAGCCTTTCTCGTACTGCAATTGTGATTAGCTTCAGTTCCCTTTGCACACAATTTCACGATGCAAGTGGCAAACGAGGCATAACAAGCCCTGAAAAATTAGCTTCTTATAAATGTGCTCTAGAATGACATCGGTTATATTCATTCGAAACATAAAGAGTGTGCACATACAGGAGCCAGTCAAGCAGCACACAGGCAGACTCTGCTGTGTATATGATAATTACACCAGCCAGAAAAAAAAAACTATTGTAATGGGGAAATGCTTGGGGGGAACTGCAGTACACCTGAAACATAATGGGAGCGTTGAGCCTCGTGTTGTGTTTAATAAAAGACGAGGAAGCGTGCGTTGTTTGTCTGTGTTGCCCGGCGCTGACTGGTTGAGAATCCTGACTCGTGGAAATGCTAAACCTTGTGACCCATTTACTGAAAACGCTGCCTGTTTCCTGAACGCCAGGATAGCAAAGGAAAGCCTCAGTCAGGGCCGTGTTTTTGGGGGTTTTGTTTTTCCAGTATGAGGGATCCGATAGCAGCAAGACGCTGAGAGTGGGAACAGTGGCATAACGGAAATGTCCTTGGCTTGTCAGGGGCTCCGGTGGTATTTGCTGCGGGACCCGGGTTCAAATTCAGCCAAGTGGCTACCTTCATTTCATTTACTCCCGTGATTCATTTTGAAAGGCTTAAAAAAACAACTGTTAATTTTCCAAGAACAGAACCAAGCAACTCAGCAATATACATATACTGTATAGATAGATAGATAGATAGATAAAGATATTAGTCAAGGTCTCTGAAGCTGTTTTTGCATTTACTTGGAACATTCTCCTTAATTAAAGACTTTGAAAACAAGGCCCTGGGTGCTGGAGCTCATTTGGGTTATCGCTGTATTAAACACGGTGCACACTGATGGTATTGTAATGCTGTAATTGCTCAAATATGGACAGCAGCTGAAGCAATCAGTGCAATAATGTGATAAGCCCGGTTATGGGCTGGGATCGTAATAAAAGTTTAAGTGGTTTGTAGCTAACAGACCAGCTGCTTCTCCTGTTCACTGACAGCGACATGCTTTCACCACGAAGACACTCTTGAGGTGAAATGACCTGGAAGTGAAAGAGTAACACACTTCCTGAAAGGAAGGAAAGCAAACTGAGAACTTCCTTTAAACTACTATTGTATTATTTATTTATTTTTAATACTACATATTTCCTGTGACGTGTGTTTCTTTCAGAACCGCACACGTAAGACCTACAGTACTTACTTTAATCAATCATTTAGACAACGCGCCCCTGTCTCAAGTTCTTCAGCTGGCTCCTTAATCCCGCCATGAAATGCTCGGACAGAGAAGGGCCACAAATTGAATTGACTTGAAATTGATGAGCCCTTTTTCTTTTGTAATATTGCATTATCAGCCACGGCAGCAGAGGACCTGCTTCACCACACTGCTCCCCCTCCCTGTTCTGGAAGGGACAGGAGAATGCGTCCGGAATGAGAAAGCAGGATCTTCAGAAGCGAATCTGCACAGCTGACCTCCCTGTCTCTGTTGGTAGAGGAAGCCTTTCTTCTCGTGAGCAGCTCTTTAGGTGGGAGAGGCTGTGCTGCAGTAAGAGACACGGGCAGCTGCACTGCAATCCTTGCTGTGAATCATCATTCCTTAAAATTTGAGAGGGCCGCATGCATTTTGCAAATAGCTTGAATTTTAAATCCAGCTGCAAATCGATAAAAACGGTACGTGCCCAGCCAACGTTTTTCAGCTAATTGTTTTCTGCCTGCAAGGTGACATTTATCGCAAATGATGATTTATTAGCTCGTTGCAGTTGGAAGTTTGCGCATTCATTTTGTCAGCAATTAAAATCTTGGTTCACACTGTTAAAAATGTGTTTGGTCATCCGAATAGAAAGGTGTGAAAGACGGAAAAGTGAATCTGGACTCCGATCCTCCATGCTGGACCACTACAATGGCACCGCAATGCCACTGGAGGAATGGTGAACTACCAATACCTCATAGGAAATTCCATGCCATACCACTCTTGGCTTCCACTTTGCAAAACACACGTTTTTGTGGTTGAATAAAGAAAAAAAACCCCACCTTGCTATACTGTATTGGTAATAAACAGAGCGGAGCCTCTGGACTCTGCACTAGCGGAACATCTTCCTTAAAATGCTTTCCCCATTCTTGAATTGCGGCTAATGATCTCTTCAGGGTGCTGCAGTGATGAGGGCTTGTTTTTGCTGTGCTTGTCTCTGCATTTTCTTTAACTCAATGTAAAGGCACATTTTTGGAAAGTCACTGACAAGGAGATGCTTTCCTTACTTGGGTTAATTAGATCGCTGCTGAATGTCTCGCAGTGCAGCGGTCCAGCTCTGAGAGGTGAAACTCCGGAGAGCGAATGCGGAGTGACAGGAAATCCATTCCCATCCGTCAGACTGCGGGATACAGGGAGCCAGGCTTCCAGCTCAAAATTCACCAACCTTTTCAGATAGACTTAAACAAATCCCACTGGGAAGTCCCTGTAATACCAGACATGACACTATGGGGTAGGATTACTGCTGTGTATTGGTTGCAGAACCATTACCAGACTGCAGTATTACTGGCAACGCAGTGTATTGAGAATGGATATTGCATAAAACAAAAAGAAAAAAGATTTATAGGAGACACAGTGATTGGAAGATGAAGATTTTCTTGCATGACATTATGTGGTTCAGAAATATAATTCAGATACTATGAATAATTAACTTGCAATCCGATTAAGCATGCCCACTGACGACACCTCATATATACAGATTTCACAGGCTGAAAGGCTTTAGGCAAAATGTGACAGTGACCTTGAAATCCTGTCTGTATCGGTGTAAATATACATTGAAGTACCATCCAGATTAGATGTGTTTGTTTATGTTCACACACACACACACACACACGCGTGTATGTACTTGGGCATTGCATTGAGTCTCGGAGCTCTGGGAGTGTGTGTAAGACTGATTAATAATTGAGTGTGGTTTCATTCCCTCTCCTCTCCTCACACACTCAGCCCTGCTGTCACCAGAGAGGCCTGTGATCTTCAAACGCAGTGGAAATCCGTTAAGACCTGGGATTAGCCTGCAGGCCGCGAGTACTGCCTCTCAGCAACCGAACCTCGTGGGGCTGCCTCACCGCTTTCACGCTGCGCGGTTCAGCAGTCCCTGATTTACAAGCTCCCCGTGGTAAATCTGGCACTCGTTGTCCACTTTCTCCATGCTTCTTCATACCTTGCTTGTTCCCTGTCCCTCCCTGTGGATTTTCTCGAGGCCAGGCAGCTCCCTCTCTCCATGTGGTTCCTGTTGCTTGATGTTGTTGCCTCACTTCTCACTTCCCTGCTAGCCTGCAAACTCCAAATCCATTTCTTTTCTGTCTGCTAGTTCCGGTCCCAGCACTTCTCAGCTCCCTGAAGAAACACCTTTTATTTTTTCATTTGTGATATTTAGCATTTTTTTTTGTATTCTTCTTCTATTCTGATATAGAGCATGCAACTTACAAGGGTGTGTGTGTGTGTGTGTGTGTGTTTGAAAATGTTGTTTCATAGCTGCTGTAGTTAGCCACCTTTTTTCTTGGAAAATCTTCCAGCAAATACCTTTTAGATGTTTCCACAGGCTGTGGCTTGGTAGCCTCTCATGCAAGCCTCAAGACCAGTGGCGGTGCTTGTGTGTTTAATGCGATGGAGCGCGGCTTGCTGTCTCTGGGCTTCCCTGCTGATTCCACAGAAAGATTGAAGATGCAGAGGCTCCCAGGAGGCCCAGGGGGCGGGCAGCGGGACTCGGTTCCATTTCAAGAAAAGAAAAACAGACACTTAATTCAAGGAGAAAACAGAGCACCTTCCTACGGGCAGAGGTGTGTTCAATCTTCAAATATTCAAATCGAGGGGAAGTCTGCGGGGGACACTGCTGGAAAGAGTAAGTGTTTACACTCTCTGGTGCTCATTATCAAGGCTCTGGGGGGATTGATAATGGGGAGGGTTAGACCAGAGCTCGTTATTAAAGTGCTGGAGAGTAGAGTATGGAGTGTTTCCACTTGTGATATAGACATACAGGCACATGTATACAGGAGTGGGTCACGAATCTGACCGCGGTGGGACCAGCGTAAGGGCGGATATGGAAAAAGCTGGATAAACGAATCCTGTTTGAAATTACTGTGTTCACACAGTTATTGAGAGTTCCCCTAAATCCCTTGTTTAGAAAGATACAGGGGATTCATGCTTGTGACAGGGTAGCCGTCTGCCGTGTGGGTGCGTGCATTCGCTGCTGAGTGACAGGCAGGAGATCATCAACACACTGAACAGCTCACGTGACACCACCAGCAATGGCAGCGCACGGAGCGCACACAACACAGAGCGAAACCTTCAGTCTCTGAACTCATCTTCTCTGTTCAATAATAAACTGACGTTGCTGAAGAGCTCGATCACAGCGGATATGTGACGGATTACTGCACTATATAATCAATTTACAAAATCAATAAGTTAGGCTAGGTATTGACAGATAGTAAAAACTAATAAAAGCATCCTTAAAATGAAGCAAAAGCGAAGTATTTCACTGGGTCGTTTCTGTGTGGTTCAGTTCTGCTGTCCACTGCTGTACAGATTTCCATGTTTTATAGCCAGGGTCCTACACATTTCTACAGAGACACATTTCAGTGCAATGTTAATCTCACTAAGCAGCAGACAGTGTGCAGAGGAGCGGAACATGAAGGTGAAGGCTGCTCAGTGAGACTTTGTTTAAAAGGGATTCTACATGCTGAAGCATGCTCCTGTAAAATTGCCAGGAAACACTATCAGGAAACATTGTCCAGAACCTTTTTCAAACAGCATGTGATCATTCCTGCTGTATGCCCCACACAAATGGAGCAAAGCCATCTTGCATTGGTCACATGATCGATGACTCATGCCTGATTGGCCACTGGCAAAATGTTTCTCAAGTAAGAACCCAGGTCCACTGCGGGAAACATCCGGCACACACGAGGAAGCAATTTGTCTGGAAAATGTTTGATGAAGAGAATACTCTGAAATGACTGAGGTGCATGGCTGATTGTGATGTCACTGCTGTCTCCGTGATGTGTCGTGGAATACAGAATGCGAAACGTGCGCTCTGATTGGCTGAAAGATCCTGGCAGTGTATACAATATAGTATGTTATACTGTAGTATAGTCTAGTACTGCACAGCATAATAAGTATAATTCCATCCAACAGTGGTTATCTATCTATCTATCTATCTATCTATCTATCTATCTATCTATCTATCTGGATAGATAGATATATAGATATATGCATAGCTTGTAATTCCAGATCTAATCTCCTCCATTAGAATAAATTGAAGTGAAGTCTAAATGGGAAATGGAATCTTTTTTTTTTTTTTTTTTTTTTTTTAAACCTGAAGAAATTTAATCTCCAACTCACAAAGTCTCAAATGAATGAAAACGTTTTGAATATATGAATTTTTTTTTTCTGGTTCGAGGAAGAAGATGGAACTTTTGATAGATTTTTTAAAAAATATATTTTAATACAACTCAGTTGCTTTTAATGAAAATATTGATTTGAATGAAGCGCAGTTTAGGTTGTATAACCGGGCTTCATTTATGATGATTTCCGTTCCACTAGTTGGGTCTCTGGAGGATGGAGGAGAAAGGCAGACAGATAATCCCTTTCTTTTTTAAAAAAAAAGCATTTATAAAAACTAACGATACATATTTTATTCAAAAGCAAGTGTAACTGACACAGGCTACACTTCTAAGCAAGCTTCTTAACAGTGTACAAGCCTCACCCACAGGGGGCAGCATTGTCTCACATGTAATGGTGCTCGAACCAGCGACCCCGCGCACCGCAAGCAAGCGTCTACCAACCACAATGCAAAAGAGCCGGGCTCGTCTGCATTCGTGAATATAAAGCTTGTAACTCCAGGACAGAATCCGTAACGGCAGCATATCACACAGCAGTGAGATCCGTAGCTAGTTAAGAGATGAGGGGTCCCATCCCAGTTCATGGAATGCAGTCTCTGGCAGACAGAGATAGGCTCCCTCGTTTTTTTAACCTTCAGCAGGCACAGAGTTACTAAAGCAGCGTTCAGTCGGGTGAATCGTTTTATTCCATTGTAAAGTTCATTTGTGCTTGTCTGTCTCTGGTCGCAGGGCCGCGGGTCAGCAGTTTTGGTGTTTCAGCCTATTAGGGGAGACGGCTCAGTTAGGTCTGTAAAGATCTGTAAAATGTCAGGTGAAGATCCTATTTCTACGCTTTAAACACGGATGGTATTTGGATCAGCTGTCAGTGCATGCATCCAAAGAAAGGTCTATAAATCCACCAGTTACAAAGCATTATTATTATGAGTTTGGAAGTGAAGCTGCTTTGCTGGGCCCTGTCCCTCTGCAGCTCCACTTCTGACACATGGTCTCCCCACTGGAAGTCTGGGTACTTGAGAAACAGACTCCACAATGGACTCCACATGCTGCAGCCCTCAAAAGCTTTCTTAGCAGATTCTTGATGTCACTTCCGATCCCAGCAAGGCCCTGCCTGTTACACTCCTCACCCCAAGAGGATTCAGGGATCAGCAGGGAGCCAGCCTTTAAACACCTGAGTCAAGGTGCAGCATGCTTTTGCCTCAGGCTGTGTCTACAGTCTGGAGTTTCTCTACAGGGGCTAACTGAAAACCATCACGTCTTCGTGCATACGGCCGGCCCCTTCACAATGATGCAGCTGCTTGCTGTCATTAAAACCAGCGCCTCAGTTCCGCTGGCATGGGCGCTGCCTCTGTTGAAGGCGGCCGTCCACCAGACTTCGATTCAGAGTCACTCAAATGTTAATCTGTTAATCTAATCATTAACCCGTCTGCTTGACTTACACAAGACTGGTAACAAACAAACCCAGGTGGTTCATGAACAGAAGGAGCTCGGGTTCGAAAGGCCCCCCCGGGGCTCAAACTCAGAAAAGCCGCACTGTGTTGTGACAGGGAAACAAGCAACAGCGTCAAATCAAATCAAATCAAATCAAATCAAGGGATTCTGTCCGTCGTCTTGAAATCTCAAACCCAGTCGGAGGGTGGGAGCACCCCTGCTGTCCCGAGCGAGCAGCGAACACATTAGAATGAAATAACGACCTGGGAAATGGGAGGGATCGAATGGGGAGGATGTGTTGTTCTTGTTAGCAGATATGCATATCTTGTCATGCCTTTAATCATCGTTCGTTTCAAGAATCTTTTCTTCAGTGATGAAGATAAATCATGGCTCTGTATTGACAAGTGCTATACTGTACGACAGAGGCAATGTTAGCACAGCTACAGTGAAAGCAGGCTGCCACTGGCTGCCACAGTGATAACGTCATTGTCCACACCACACCACATCACACCAAACCACACCACACCATTTTCATTTATATAGCATCCTTCAAGCATCCCAGGGTGCTTTACAAAAATACACAGCGAGCCGAAAGAGCTCCAAACTGCTCACTAGTGAAAAGGCCAAATGAAAGAGACGTGTTTTGAGCTTAAAAACACTGACGGACTCAGCATTCCGGATCCAATGTGGAAGTGAGTTCCAAAGGGAAGGAGAAGGGGAAAACAAGCTACCTGTTTATTGAAACCATCGGGCACACTTGGTACGGACATTCGCTGGGTTAAAAGCTTGAAATGAATTCAATTAGTTTTATCTTCGAGTTCCTGGAGTTTTTATGCATAGATATTATTTAGCACAAAGTCTAGTATTAGAATCAGGGTCGAGGTCACTTCCTGTTTGTCAATGCCAATTCCGTTTCCAATTCCTTTTTAAAATCAATTCCCCATTCCAATTACTTCCAAGGAAAGCTTGTTTTAATAGAATACTATAGATTGCAATTGTGAGCAGTGGTGTGTCAGAATTGATTAAAAGGGGATGGGAATCGGAATTCTGAATTGATTTTAAAAGGATTTGGAACTGAAAAACAAGAATTGACCCCAAACCGGAGTCCAGTCTTTGTCACCAGGACCAGCAGATGCTGTATTTTAATCAATATTTTAGTTACTCGATAGCATTCGACCACATTTGAATTTGTTACATTGAGTTATTCACTGTACTGCTGATACAGGTCAAGGTGGCTCGCCTGTCTCTCCACATGTATGTCACACAGTCCCAAACTCCCTTTAAACTGATTGCATGCTTCAAGAAAACAATTGTAAGTATCACACAGACTGTACTGTCTTAATGTCAGTTACCTCGGAGCACAGTCCTGTTATCGTCAGGGCTCAGCCTGACAGGATGCGGCTATGCTGGAGGCACAGTGCCCCGCGAGGTGTTAAAAATAGTCCTGAAGAACATCAAAGTAGCAGATTTGTTGGGTGTTAATAAAGTAAAACATTATTGCTACGTGTACACAGTAACAGATGGATTATATATACTGTATATATATAAGCCTCTTTTTGACTGTAGTCTTGCCTCCAGCTCTACAATATAACAGAGCTTTAAGATGTCTTTTTGACTCCTCTACAGCTGTAAGATTTGCTCCAAGTTTGACCAGCAGGTTTCACAGAGGGAGCAAAGCTTCTATCCTGACCCCCTCCTTATAAAAGTTTACCACAGCATTTTTGCGCGCTATGTTTTCAGTTTTCCCATGCTTTCCCCCATGGTTATACTATGCATTTTACCATGGTTTACCCTGGTTATCCATGCTTCTTAACATGCTTTACCATACCTCGCTATTCTTTACCATGCTCTGTGCTTTACCATGCTTTATTACACTTGGCTATGCTTTTAGTAACGTTGACACAATCTACAGCAAATCAGTAGCAGCTTGACATTTCATTGTGATAAAGCAGACTGCCTAGGAGTAAGAACATTGAAGTCAAAAACACCCATTAATTATATTGAAATGTATACGGGTGTGTGGGAGGCAGCAGCTTTAGGAGTTCTGCATTAGAAACAAATAAACATTTTAATATCGACCTCCTCTTCACTTATCATTTCTCCCCCCTATTTGTTATTATTGTTTAGAAAAATATGGAAAAATAAGACTTTTACACGCAAATTGAGAAATATTATAAATCACCGAGAGAAGACAATTTACTTGGGATACAGAACTTTGTTTTTTTCTCAGACATTTGCTTAAATATAAGTTTCCGCCCGGTCTTGGGGGTTACCAGATTTCCAGAGTGAAAAAAAAAGCTTTGTACTTTCGTTTCTATAAGCTATAAATGCTACAGCAGGTTTGGAAATGTTCTGAGGCCTTGGATAGCCCGTGCTTTCTGATACATTCAATATGTCACGTAATTGAAGACGCACACCAGCCACCCCTGGAAAGGAGCTTCTCCTGCAATTATTATATATTTATTTATTCTATCGATTGTTTTCCTGGGGAAAGGCCAGCTCGAATATTTCATGAACAGCGATTCCCAGTCAAGCAAGGCTTTATTAACCCCTACATCAATATGTAACCCACCTTCCCCTTATGCACTGAGCCACACTGCATCCCTCCTTCCCAGTCCCTCAGCCTGAACCGCTAACCCACTGCTCCCTTCCTTCCCCTTCCAGTCCCTTCTAACCACTAGACCACACTGCTCTCCTCCTTCCCAGTCCCTCAGCCTGAACCGCTAACCCACTGCTCCCTT
This sequence comes from Acipenser oxyrinchus oxyrinchus, assembly GCA_030684275.1. Lineage (NCBI taxonomy): Eukaryota > Metazoa > Chordata > Actinopteri > Acipenseriformes > Acipenseridae > Acipenser > Acipenser oxyrinchus. The sequence continues at coordinate 22,776,904 of CM060272.1, forward strand.
CCTTCCCCTTCCAGTCCCTTCTAACCACTAGACCACACTGCTCTCCTCCTTCCCAGTCCCTCAGCCTGAACCGCTAACCCACTGCTCCCTTCCTTCCCCTCCCAGTCCCATCTAACCACTAGACCACACTGCTCTCCTCCTTCCCAGTCCCTCAGCCTGAACCGCTAACCCACTGCTCCCTTCCTTCCCCTTCCAGTCCCTTCTAACCACTAGACCACACTGCTCTCCTCCTTCCCAGTCCCTCAGCCTGAACCGCTAACCCACTGCTCCCTTCCTTCCCCTCCCAGTCCCATCTAACCACTAGACCACACTGCTCTCCTCCTTCCCAGTCCCTCAGCCTGAACCGCTAACCCACTGCTCCCTTCCTTCCCCTCCCAGTCCCTTAGTTCTAACCACTAGACCTCCCTCCCGACTGATCCAGGCAATTTTAAAATGATCCTTCATATTAAACCCTTTTCTTACCGGATGGGAGCGCTCTAGAAAAGAAAAAGAGAAGAAATTGATCCATTTTCAATAACAACAAAATAATCTCCTTGAGGGAAAGACTTGCCTTTAAGACAGAATAACCTTATCTGGTTTGTTTCATAGCATACCTAAAAGGAGTTTTCATTGAATTAAAAAAAAAAAAAAAACCCACACAGCCACTGTCATTCTGAGACGGGCTCAGTTACTTGCACCTATTCTGCTGTTCAATTCAAGAGATCTCCAAGCCAGCTCCTGGTCTCTGACAGCACGGTGCTGCTCACAACGGCTGGCGTGGATGTACTCCTCTTATTGCTGTGCGCTGGTATAGAAAGAAAGCAAAACCTAACGGGAGCACAGCATCTGTTGCCTTGCATGTGTTACATTGTAATTACGGAGTGATTGCTGTGTCATTCGAGAGCCACCAAGCAGCAATCATCACAGAGTTATTTTTAGTATTGCTTGTTAATTATACCGTGCTCGCATATGGCTGTGGTTCTTTTTTGAACATTTGTTTGAATAAACTTTTTTGAAGTTTTTCTTACTTTAGAAGTGAAAAATACAAAAAATATTGCAGGTATTACTCATGCAGGTATTACTCCTCTACACAGACCTCTATTGAACACCCTTGTACCTGCCTCATACCTGTAACACCCCAACCCTACCCAACCCAGTCTGCAGTCCGCACTCTTTCCAGTCATTGAAAGCTGGCTCTGCATATTTCAGAAGCTGCCCTGAAATATTAATCTCACACACAGAGAGAGAGAGAGAGAGAGAGAGAGAGAGAGAGAGAGAGAGAGAGAGAGAGAGAGAGAGAGAGAGGCTCCTGTTTTATTTATTATCTTTTTATTATCTCTGGAGATTTGCAAACAGTTCCGACTTCTTTAAGTCATAAAAAAAGTAAATAAAAGCTTTTGCAGCAGCAGAGTCACAAAGCATGACTGCACAAGGAGGCGTGGTTCTGTCTCTGTTTACCTAGGAGACGGGGGACTGGAGAAACGCAGTGACCTACATCATGCCAGCAGTTCAAAAAATAATGACCCTACTTCCCAGTAATAGCTGTTAATATTGCATTCTGGCTCGGGTTGGGAGTAATAAATATCAAACACAGCACGGCACTGTAGTGCAGAGTAATATCCTGCGGAAGGCATAAATGGTGGCAAACACAGCAACACAGACGCTGGCTGCCGCTTTTATAAAATTATCGGGCATTACCTTGCCAGCTGACCTTGTCGTTCCCAATGCAATCAAGCACCAGGTGGCATCGCCCTGTCATCAGGCCGCCGTGGCTTAATTATTGCCTGATTAACAGAAATCGTTAGTTAAGAAGAAGAAGAAGAAGAAGAAAAAACTTGGCTGACCACAGCGATCAGTATTCTTTTGTACTGCAGGAGAACTCCACTCTGTTTCAGGTTCACCTGAAAAGCAAGTCCTGGTTTGAAAGTACCAGTAATGGCACAGGGGTCAGAATGGGTCGCGTACCGTTTTAAGAAACAAGAGCGGCAGAGCCAGTTAATAAAGCAGTGGGATAAATCATTGATGTGACTGCCGTCCTTCCCTTCGTACAGGAGTGAACCCCCCTCCTCCTGCGCTCTCTATCACAGGGAGTGAGAGATGAGCGTGTCTGTTGTTAGCAGCTCCAGACTCCTCTCTCACGCGATGCAGGGGAGCAGGTGGAAAGGCTAAGTGTCCCTCATGTGCTTTTTACCGTCACAATCTGAATGGTGCTCTCAAGCCCTTCTGAGTCACGTTGCCCCTAATGACATCCCCACTGCACAATGTTCCTTGACGCGCTGACCACCTTTTTTGGTCAGTCCGCTCGCTCGGTACTAAAAACAATGCTTGAGCCGTTATCTCTTCACAGCGGCAGAAAAAAATGACCTGGAAGGCAGTTGTAACACCAGCTATGAGGCAGGAAAACAGGGAGAAGAACATGGCATGGGTTGGTTTGTTTATAGCATCAATTGTGGTGTGATTGACCTGAAAGCTATAACAAAACAAAAAAAAAACAAAGCTGTCAAAAGATCCCGTCATTGGCCGTGAAGTGGCTGCAATTCCTGTGGATTTACAGTTCCCACGGAAACAAGAGAGGGTCACCTACAGTCAGGAGCTTACATTTGCAAGATGCGTTTGATCTGTAAGGCGAGAGTGGCTCAGTGATGCAACGAGATTATTCGCCTCGGAGGCGCCGTCTCAGGGGTTAACAGCGCAGTTTTATTCCATTTTCGCTTCTGAATATATTTCAGTGGAACCGATTTAGGTCTGACATTAAACCTGTGCTGGAGGTTATGAGGAAATTATTTCCAACTGTCTGAAAAAAAAAATCCAATATTCTTCAGTGCAGCCCCGGTAAAAGAACATGTTAAACAGGCAGCTATTTTCATTTAGATTTCTCTGTCGCTCCCAGTCTGAATTTAAGTGGAAACGATTTAGGATCCGATCAAAATGCAAGTGACTGACAGCACTGGGGACCGAAGACCGAAAAGTCTGTCTGCGGCTGAGAAAGGTGAAGGATGGATAAGGGGCAGCAGTGTGGAGTAGTGGTTAGGGCCCTGGGCTCTTGACCGGAGGGTCCTGGGTTCAATCCCAGGTGGGGGGACACTGCTGCTGTACCCTTGAGCAAGGTACTTTACCTAGATTGCTCCAGTAAAAACCCAACTGTATAAATGAGCAATTGTATGTAAAAATAATGTGATATCTTGTAACAATTGTAAGTCGTCCTGGATAAGGGTGTCTGCCAAGAAATAAATAATAATAATAATAATAATGCCGGAGACTGGAGGGATTTAGACCCGTGTGAAAACTGTCTGGCTACATTTTGAAAAGCACACTTCGAGGACAGCGTGTAAAAACACCATTTACACCTCGAGCTGCAATTAAAGTGCGTCTCTGATGATGAGTGCCCCTTGAATTATTGATTCCTGGTTTCTCTTTTATTGCAATATCACTTTTAATTTTTTTTTTTCCACCGTTCTATTATTCATCATAATGATAATGGTAAATGATAAAAAGCCGGGCTGACACCAGCAGAACTCGGTTCACTTGTAACAGGATTGAAACCCGAAGAAGACATGAGCATCACTTCCACGCACGTGCTTCTGCACACAATCCATAGCCTTCTTTGAGAGACGTGTGGGTCATTAACCTTGCCTTAGCTCGCTGAATCCTAGCATACTGGACATCCCTCTCTGTAAACAGGGGCTGGACCCCCTGGCCTCTCAGTGGATCAGTCCAGCAGAGATCTCTTCACAACACACCCTGAATGTCAAAGCAGTGTTATTAATAGCAATGATACCAACTCCTGCTCTGCTGTCTAGACTCGTAGTGCGCCTGAATCTGCCCAGATCTGTGACGGCCGTTGATGGATGTGATTGAGCAGGGTTTATTTGTGACCTGTCAATAGACTGACGCGTCTCTTGATGGGTCTCCAGTGCTGCGTGTCATTACAGTGTCCACGACAGGAGTGGCCATCAATACTGTCAGTGGGCTTTTCTCGATACACATGTACGCATCGATGCACAGTCATCATTGCTGAGAGGACTGTAGGTAATCAGGCAGATAGCTGAGACTGATAGATACAGTGTCAGGAAAAAAGTAGGTAGGACACCAAATATCTCCTGGTGCATTGCCACTAGCATTGAAGGACCTGTCCTGTGCACTGCTACCCACTATAATGCCCCTTGTGAAGTCACAGAATCCCTCCTGCTTTTCTGTGATTGTTGCTGAATAGTTGCACACAGCTCCCACACAGCTTATGAAGGTCTAGAGCAGGGGTCTCCAATGCTGGTCCTGGAGAGCCCCAATCCTGCAGATTTTCTAGGTGTCTTTACATCATCAATGGCTAAAGATCTGGAACACATGTTATTGTTGCCGACAGACAGAAATCCGACTGACAGACAGACAGAGAGACACAATTCAGATGACACACAGATGTACAGAGGACTGGAGAAACTCAGACACGCAGATGGACAGTTGAGCAGAGACACAACCACTCTGCAAAAGTGCTCTGTGCGCAGTGAGGCAGAAGGAAGACTGGCGTTCTTCATCAACATTTCAGTAGAAAGGCAGTAAATATTTAATCTGATGTCGAGGCCGGGTATTAGCGCTCCGCATGCCTCGCCAGTTCAGCACTACCAGTTTACTCTGCCTCAAACAATTTCCATCTCTGTCTCTCTCCCTCTCTCTCTCTCTCTCTCTCTGCCTCGCTCTTTCTCTCTCCCTCTCTCTCTCTCTCTCTCTGCCTCTCTCTCCCCCCTCTCTCTCTCTCTCTCTGCCTCTCTCTCTCTCTCTCTCCCCCCCCCACTCTCTCTCTCTCTGTTTTTTGTTCCACACACAAAGACTTTTCCCAACGTGACCAAAAGAAGTTTCCCTGAAGTACAAACTCACGACCATCCCGGCAATAAACAAATATAATCTTTATAACTGTATCAGACTTTTGGGTCAAATTGGATTGTACTTGTTGGAGGTGATTGAATCTCAGTGATGTTCAGATTAAATGAGATACAGCAGCGAGGACATTGTTAGGATGCTGTGTGTGTGTGTGTGTCAGGTGTAGACAGTGGAGCAGGCCAGGGGAACAGTTAGGGGAAGTGGAACCGTCTAGAAGAGTTTGAATATCTTCATTCATTCCCTCAAAACCGATGTTAAAGCTTCATGAATTTGGCTTGCTTGCCCTCCCAACGTCCCTCAGAAAAGCCAGCGGCTCTCGTCGTCTCTCAAGCTCGTTTTTGCTTTGCTACACCGTCCGAGTGTGCAGCCAGCGGGTGCACATGCCAGAACGCACACACACACACACACAATAGCCCAGCAAGAAGCCGCTAATGATGATAAATCTGCAGCTGGTGTCGGTGTGCTGTTCTGCTCAGCTGTGCTGCTGTCACCTGGGAGGAGAGAGGTGTGCTAAACTAATACAGGCGCATGTATCAGCCGAGTGCCTCAGTGGCAGAACAGCTCCTGCAGCGCTAGCCAGTTGAAATGCGATTTGAAGCGCTGGGCAGGAGCACTCAGCCCGTTGAGGCGCGGATAGATTCCGCTGAACTTGAGCAGGGTCGTCATGGAGATGTAACCTGGGGATGAGGTGAGGGATCGGAGTAACGGAGGGGCAGGGGAGAGGAATGAGGGGGTACGGTAGCTTGTCCCAGGCTGTGGCAACCAAGCAGTGTCCACTATGATGGATTGGTGTAATAAAAATAGCAGCTACAATAGCAAAGCGGGGATCAGGTCTATTCTTTATACTGGCATGCGCATCATTTGCTCTGTCGGTTTTGCAGCACTTGTGTTAATGTGAATCCAACAAAGAAATTCCCATTGGGATTGCATTATAACCCCAGTGTACTGCCCAGAAAAAAAACGAGCTTGCTAGCATTAGCACACCATAGCATAGACTTTGAACTCATATTGCACAGACCAGCTCTGGTAAACTACCTGCTAAACCAGCCATATGCATTGTGTGTTAATACAACTGAGATACAACTAGTTTGTCTAAATATGACAGCCCCTGTGCATTACAATTGTAGTGCTGCTCTCTGCATTGCCAGCATTTTAAAGAGATTTCTGTTTTTGGCATGTTTTGCAATCAGTGTTTTCAGTTTATCTAAATGGTGTTTTCACCTCTGTACACCTGATGATGTTTTTTCAACAACAGCTTAGCAACCTTCTTGCATGTTAAATATGTACTTCATACATAAATATGATACACTGCATTTTAGAGCAGGTAGTAAACAGTTTAGTTTTAGTTGTACTAAAGATGTACTTCCCTCTGCTCCCACTAGATGGCAGTGTAAAGCCGTCCGCGTTACTGGCCCTCATTACCTGGCAAATTAGCTGCCTCCTTGTGGTTTTGTTTTTTGCCTAGTGAGAATCAGAGAAAGTACCATGTTAAGATGTGTACAATTATATTGAACGATGAAATTTATGCAAATCATCAATCAAGAAAAAACCTTTTTGTGACATATACGCTTGCCTCCGAGTTTTCAGACGAGATTGTTAAGCGCAGAACGCGAGGGTTAAGTTTGGCTGCAACGGGGTGTAAGCAGCACAGCAGCAGCTCCAGCTCTAATTCCAACCCTGAGCAGACATCACTGAGAAAGAAAGAGGGTCAGCCCTGCCTGCATCCCTGCCTCCCTGCCTCCCTGCCTGCCTTCCTGCCAGTGTCCCTGCCTGCCTGCCTGCCTTCCTGCCAGCCTCCCTGCCTGCATCCCTGTCTCCCTGCCAGCGTCCCTGCCTGCCTGCCTGCCTGCCTGCCTGCCTGCCTTCCTGCCTGCGTCCCTGCCTGCCTTCCTGCCTCTTTGCCTGCCTGCCTTAGTGGGTTAATCTTCTCTGCACATGATGTTTTAAATAATATACAAGCCTTCAAAATGAAAAGCAAAAACATATAAAAGATTTAGCAGCTCTGCCTGCACGTCACTGCTGAGCAACAGCAGCAGGGCTCGCAATGGAGTGTCAGCTGCCTGAGATACAACAAGCACAAGAGAGGCAGAGTGGTGAGAGCTGAGGGCTGGGAGGGAGGGAGGGAGGCAGTGTGGCAGAGTGGTGAGAGCTGAGGGCTGGGAGGGAGAGAGAGTGGTGAGAGCTGAGTGCTGAGAGGGAGGGAGGCAGGGTGGCTGAGTGGTGAGAGCTGAGGGCTGGGAGGGAGGGAGGCAGGCAGGAAGGGAGGCTGGCAGGGATCCGTTCTCGTTATTCACCTCACAGTCGGCACCTTCTTCAGCCGTGCCCGCTGAGCTACTCAGCGCGGGTTCGACTGCCTAACCAGGGCAGACTGATTCAAAGTCAGTTCATTCAGAGCAAGCTGGGGAGTCAGTGCTTTATCAACCCATAGAAACCTTTTCAGGATCTCCTTAAACCACAGTATTACTAGAAGTCTGTCTGGTACCCGTGCCATTGGAATATGAAAACATTCCCACTGCAGTGACATGTTAGCAGTGCCAGCCTCATCCCATTGCAGCTGCCTTTGTGAAATGCTCTCAATCAATTATCTGGGCAGAAAAGAGTCAAAGTGTCAGAATTCTCCTGTGAGGGAAAGCAGAGTGCTCCACCGATCCACTGGAGCTGGGGATTTTGGGGGCAGTGATGAAAACAGCAAGTGGAGCACTCTGCATCTCTGCTGTGGAGTCCAGGGAAAGCACTCTAATATTTGTGTAACAGACAGATCCCCTTTGGGAAGCAGCTTGAGGAGGGGAGCTTTGCAGTCCGAGGGTGTACAGTGAGCTCTTTAAAGTGATTGTGAAAGGCAACAGCAGCATCAAAGCAGAGCGGACAGCTAGCCGGGGTCGCTGAGGCGTGTGTAAATCCACAGCAACACGGCTAGAACACACAGGAGCACAACCGAACACACGGCACCACTCAACCATCGGATTTATTTAATACCTGCTATTAAATACTTCTTAAAGGCAATTACGAGTATGAGTGTCAGCATAGCCCCTAATAGATGGGGGGGGGGGGGTATTTTGGAGAGTATAGAAAAGGGGATTACAATAAATTAAAAAAGCATAGAATTACAAGCGCCTGGTCTTTGTGTGTTAATTTGCTTTATAATAAAATTCTAATAAATTTGTTCTTTGAGTTGAGACGGTCCCCCATCACTGCTGTGTTTGTTACTGAGAGAAGCCCCTCTGCATCGTTAACGCATTTCCTCTGGCTTCATGCTGCATGGATTGCAGGCTCTCTCTCTCGCTCTCTCTCTACTGCCAGCTGCAAGCAGACACCTTCTCAAAGCGCTGACAGCGCGGAAAAAAACCCTCGACCAGTACAAAACTGGAGCGTCGCGGACTTAACCCCGCGAGGTCCAACCTGCTCTGACGCGTGTACCTGTAGGCAAGGTAATAAGGGCCAGTTCCCTCAGAGAATCGGGAGTCTAGCGAAGGCTTTCCAATCCATTTCCGAGAAAACAATTAACAAGAAAGTAATCGGACCGCTGCTCCTCCTTTCCAAGGCTGTTCATGGTCCTGTCTGTTTGCGCGAGTTACCTATTCCCTGTAAACCGACTCGCACTTTGAGATCGATAAACAATGGCCTCTTGGCAGTTCCAAGAACTCCATTAGAAGCCTACAGAGCAAGAGCTTGGAGTCCGAGCTCCTGCCCTTTGGAACTCACTTCCACACTGGATCCGGAATGCTGAGTCCGTCAGGGTTTTTAAATCTAAACTCGAAACACATCTCTTTGATTTGGCCTTTTCACTAGTTAGCAGTTTGGAGCTCTTTCGGCTCGCTGTGTATTTCTGTAAAGCGCTCTGGGATGCTTGCACATGAAGGACGCTATATAAATGAAATAGGTACAGTATGGTATGGGATAGTTTAATTATGTATAACTACAGCATGCTGCTGGGGACTGAGTACATAACTATAGATCTAAAAGTCCAGACCAAAAGGAGTGAGGGTGACCTACAGCACCAGAAGAGACCTGGTCCCAGGAAGCATCAGCTTTAACTTGTATTTCTGTCAAGAAATGGTTTGAGAGCTGAAGAAGTTCAAAGATAAATTCCGTACCGAACAGCATGACACACTGACAGTGATTGCAGAATGAATATTCCCTCTCTGGTTTCTTTTTTCCTAATGGGCGCCCCATGGCTGGTGAATGGAAGATCTGTGGCTGGAGTGAAAGACCTCAGTGCTTTTGTGTGTGGGTGAAGGCCCGATTCTCTCACCTGCCAGTCAATCAAACAGAGGAGAACACTTAGCAAGCCTGCATCTCATTATCAGCAGCTTTGCTTTCATTAATCACACAGAAGCAGGCAGATCCCGCTTGCAGTTCAACTCTCTCTTCTACAAATGTACAGTTATTCATGTTTGTCGAGCCTTCGCTTGAACACATTACAATTCATAGCAATATAGGGCTTATATAAATAAAGTTTAAATATGAAGACAATTACATGGGTTATTCATGAATGTCAGTGTTAGTATGATAAGCTGACTCCAGGTGCCAGAAAAAATTCTCTAGTCTGCTATTTAAAGAATAGGAGATTTTTTTTCATGCATTCTATTTAATAAATATATATATATTGTATTGTATTATAGTGCGTTTACTGTTTTTAATTACAGATTATGTACCGTTTCATTGATTTGTTATGCTTATGTTTTTTTTTAAAGCTAGCCATTCTCTCTGAATGTCATTCTTGCGTGTGTGATGTCGTTTAATGGAGCATCCTGATTGGTGGATGACAGTTCTAAGGTCTCCATCGTATTGATGACTGTCTGTTTGTATGCTTGCTTGTGTTTTACCTGTCTCTCATTACACTGTCACAGTGTTTCACCATGCTGTTTTCATCAGGGTAGATGGCAGTACACTTTTGTAAGGACAGTGGTTCATATACCTGGTCCTCATGTGGGCCTGTAAAACGAAATAAGGGATTCAGAAACACACCAAGGTACCATAAGAAAAACAAAAACTGCACACGCATCCCCTTTAAAAATGCGCAGAGCACAGCATTAAAACCTATTGCTAATCCTCCATGGGATGTTATATAGATAATGGAAAGAGACGCAGAGCTTATAACAATCTGTGGCAGTGTGCATGTGTGTGCGTGTGTGTGTGTGTGTGTGTGTGCATGTGTGTGTTCGCTTAGGGAGATGAATGTTCTTTAAGTATGAAATATTATGAATCTAATAATCCAAGTAGGTTTTCTGTTTCTTTTTTTTTCCTCCGTCCAGTTTTAAATCAAATTTATTCTCATCATTTTTGATTTCAAACTGCTTGTGGATTTAGTGCTGGTGACAGTGGCAGGAAATCGGCTCTGGCAGCCGTGCTCAAAACCCACCAGATCCTTTTCACCTTTTGAACCCGGGTTTACAGAGGTTACAGGCAAGAGAAGCTACTGAATTAGACCTCGGGACAACTCATACCTAAAACTGTTTATAATTCTACAGGCAAGACTGCTGACCTCCGTCAGCTTATGTGACAAAGAAAGGAAGGGATGATGGGAGAGAGAGAGAGAGAGAGAGAGAGAGAGAGAGAGAGAGAGAATATGAAGGTAGAGAGCGAGCAGGGATGGAGGCAGGATGTAATTACTGAGAAGCTGTATAACTCTGGCTCTCCTGAGTGACACCTGACACAGGGAGGTTAATGAACAGAACTAGAACGATTTCTCTGTCCTGTTGCGTCGTTGTGAAGGGAAGCGACTGCGGTTCTCGTTTCTGCTATTTGTCTGGTAAGAAGGCAGGTTAACAGCGAGCTGATGAGAAACAGGAAATAGATTCCTCGCTGTTTGAGCCACGATCCTCCAAGAGGGGAGGAGAGAGGCGAGGGAGGAGGCAGCTGCAGATGGCCACCCCAATCCTGTTTACTGTAAATTCCTCATTATAAATGGGCATTATCCAAACCGTTAACCCTTTCATGCCTGGAGACCTCATAGGGGGACATATGGAAGACGCAAATGCATGATGACCTCATATGAGGCTGCCAATTGCTTCCCCCAAACACAGCAATGGAAAACATTTTCAATGAAAAATAGATTTGTTGTGTGTCGATGCATGAAATAACACTGTCACAGCAGCACTCTCACTGCCCCTTCAGTGGTGTTGTTTCCCAAACTCCTTAATTTGCCTAAGAACCGAACGCCCCCCCCCCCAGATGCAATAACACCTCATTTTAGCATCGTTCCTATCCTAACCCCAGCCTCCGGTCCAGCTGACCCGTTGTTTTGACTGAAGGCAGAGGTCTCCCCCGGGTCTTCACAGGTGTCTGGATTACACAGGCTTACTGCGGTGTGCTCTAATCAAATTGCGTGCGTTTATAGTGCTACTGCCTTCAGGAGGGCTGCACTGTAATGACAGATGCTGCAATTAGACCAGAGAGCTGGCTTATGTGGGAACCACTGCAGGGCAGGGCTCCACAGATGATGTTACTGCAGCGCTTGCTAAGTGCTTTCCATCTCCGAGAAGCTGCAGCCACTTCACTCCTTCCACAATTACACACGCACACCAGCACTGAGGGTCACTTGAATTGCATTCAGCTCTTACCCACAAACACTGGTCAGCCCCAGCAGAGCGTCTTCACCCCTGTCTCAGCCCATCTGAATCATTTCTAATCAACACAGAGCATGCAGCCTGACAGCTTGCCTCTTTAGGGTTAAACACAAAGCAAAAATAATGCAAGGAACAAGCCTCAAGCTGATGAATGACCCTGGAGATGAGAACACAAATATACCAGAACAATCGCGATTACGTTTCAGAAGCAATATGCAGCAACGTGCCGCACACTGAACAGTTACTAGGGAGATCAGGGATGGAACGCATAGAAGTTTGAGGTTATAGAGTAATCTAAACTAAATCAGACACAGCTGAGCTTGTTACCTGTACACTGTGGCTAATGGCAGCTTTTTGTAGAGTCAGAGATGGGTCAAACTGCTATGCAATGGGAGTCTTGGAGTATTTCCAGGGGGCGTTAGCTGACACTCAAGGTCTCCTCCAGCCCAGCACTTCAAGTCTTCAAAGTGAAAGATCATGACCTTTCCATGTCATACAGTACGTGAGCTCCCCTGTGCTCTGCAGTGTACAGCCCAGTGGGGTGCTCTGGGAGTCCATTTACACGGAGTCTCTACACCAGTGCGGTCGATACACGCTGACAGGAGTCAACATGGAGCTGCGCTCCTCTAATTTGCAGCGCGCTCTGTGACAGGCAGAGAGGAAAACAGGGAAGAAAAAAAAGGGTTTATTTTGTTTCACCGTTTTTTTGTTCTGTAAAATAAGCAGCTATTGTCAGGGAATTATTGATCGATGGACGCAGAGCGAGTAAATCAACTCCGCTGTGCCGTGCCGATGTATTTCACTTATTGACATTTTAATGCTGTTGTAGATCACTTCTGGGAAAGACGACCTTTTAGCAAAATACCCCAGTTCTACCGATTCCCAGATACATGCAATGAATGTAGCTCTCCCGCTGAGAGAGAGAGGGGGAGGGAGAGAGAGAGAGAGAGAGAGAGAGAGAGAGAGAGAGAGAGGCAGAGAGAGAGAGAGGGGGGGAGAGAGAGAGAGAGAGAGAGAGAGAGAGAGAGAGAGAGAGAGAGAGAGAGAGAGAGAGAGAGGGAGAGGGGGGGAGAGAGAGAGAGAGAGGGAGAGAGAGAGAGAGAGGGGGGCAGAGAGAGAGAGGGAGAGAGAGAGAGAGAGAGAGAGGTGCAGAGAGAGAGAGGGGGGAGAGAGAGAGAGGCAGAGAGAGAGAGAGAGAGAGAGAGGGAGAGAGAGAGAGGCAGAGAGAGCGAGAGAGAGGGGGGAGATAGAGAGGGGTGGAGAGAGAGAGAGAGAGAGAGAGAGAGAGAGTTGCCCTTATAGAAACTCAGAGCAGGGCTGGTGTAGTCGCTCACTCCCATAGTTCATAGCAGAGTCGGTGCAAATGAATTTCCAGAACAGAACCGCAGTCCAGTGCAGCAGTCCCTGTCCGCCCTGCATTTCAACAAGGAGTTTGTTCCAGCTAGCTAAGTCTTGTGTGAAGAAGGGATTCCTGATCTATCTCCTTGCTATCTTTAGCTTCCTCTCTCTCTGTCTCTCTCTGTGAGTCCAGGGCTGAGCAAGCTCCCAAATGTGTTTCTTGCAAATGGATTTCTATAACAAGACAAGGCTTTGGTGTTCAAAAGCTCCTGGAGATGTGCAACAGTGCCGCAGCATTTAACCCTTAAGTGTCTTCCTCCTTATAAGTCTGTCAACAGCGTCCCATCATGAGTAATATTATAGAACACAGAGGGGCAGAGTCAGCCAATCGAAACACAGTTACCACTCTGTCCTATGACTTTAAATGAGGAGCTATAACTTGAATACATTATTGACTCTTCAGTTTGACACAAAAGCATTCTACAGCAAAAAAAATAAAATAAAAAAAAAATCTCTGCAGGTCAAATCTGTTACCACCGATGACCGTACCATATACGGAACACATTTTCACAAATCGACCTACAACTTGGTAGAAAGTAAATGAAGTTCTGTATCTGTTATGGTTTAAGTTATGGTTAAAGTGGTTTAAGTTATGGATGTGTGCTGTGTTATACTTGGTATGCTTTTACTGGACCGTGGTATACCGTCGTGGGCTTTTAAAAGGATGCGCTTTTACAAGGCAGTATCTGCAGGGATGGAAACAAGACTCCCATTGCGTAGCAGTTTGATCCATTCCTGGTTTTTCTATGACTTTATTAAGACACACCTGAGCTTGTTAAATCGCTGTGAAATCGCTGTGCAATCTGGAGAGAGAGAGAGAGAGAGAGAGAGAGAGAGAGAGACATCACTGCATGTTATCCCAGTCTAGCTAGAAGCTGGAAAGCTGAGACTGACAGTGTTAAGATGGGTTTAGTCTAATGGCCTTTCCCAGCGATTATCTGTGTTAAGGTGTAGTATAGTTAATGAATCGACATTACTGCTGGATCAATGGTGAGCTCTTAGGGCAAGAAAGGCTAAGTTAATGAAAAGGGATTACTCTCTTAGATCAATGAGCCCCCCCCACTCCCTCTGCTTACTGTGACTCAGAAGATGAGTGCAAATCCAGCTTATTGAATCCCTACTGTACTGTGTGTGTGTAACAGTGTGTGTGTGACAGTGTGTGTGTGCGTGTGTGTGTGTGTGACAGTGTGTGTGCGTGTGAGACAGTGTGTGTGTGCATGCGTGTGTGTGTGTGACAGTGTGTGTGTGCGTGTGTGTGTGTGTGACAGTGTGTGTGCGTGTGAGACAGTGTGTGTGTGCATGCGTGTGTGTGTGTGACAGTGTGTGTGTGCGTGCGTGTGTGTGTGTGCATGCGCTTGTGACAGTGTGTGTGCGTGCGTGCGTGCGTGTGTGTGTGTGCTTGCCATACTGAGCGCCTTCTCAGCACTTGTTCAATATTTCAATACAAAATGGAACTTCTTGACATTGGGAGGCGAGAAATCCAGTTTTTAATATTGACGCAATTAAAAAAAAAAATAATAATAATAATAATAAACTGTAAAATATGCGAAAAGCACAGCATAGCACAGGACATGAAGTTAAAAAGTATAGCTGAAGGAGCCCTTCACATGCAGTGGTCGTTGCGATGTAGTCCTGCTGTGTATAAACCTGTATCAAAGCCTACCTGTGTGGATGGACGAGCTGTTTGCATTGACCACTCTGATGAATCTCTCTGCACTGTATATTACCCATGCTGGAGCACCTTCATGTAAAAGCCCCTGTGCTCCACTCTGCAGTGGCTGAAAAAGGAATCTGTTATTCTGTGAATAAAGATCCGTGCTTGCCATTAAATCAATGTTATTCCTGCAGAATTAGAGCCAGATTCTTTACCTCGGCTCTGTGTCTGTTATGAATGCACTGATGTAGGATCGATGCAGGGAAGGCCAGTTACTGTTACATATTAAATAAGCCAGATCAGATGCTGTCTCTCCAGATGCATTCACTTACTGCTCCGGTTTCTCAAGGTGCAATGATCACATCTCGAAAGAAACCCTTCTTTTTTTATTTATTTTTTTTACCTGTGTCACAACGTGTTTGCAACCCTCTTATTTTTTCGCTGTCGATCTTTTTGCTTTCCGGATTTCTTTTTTGTGTTTCGCTTGGAAGAGTCAGATGGTGCCCATTTCATCCTGAAAAAAGAAATAAAGAAAGAAAATATGAGCAGAAAAACAAGATTAGGGGATGCAGAGAGAGGTGCATTCTTCTGAGAATTAGGAATGCATTCCTTCAAAGACTTGGCTACTTTACATGGAATCCTTCGCGCGGCATGCTGGTACATACGCTAAATAGCACAATGGCTCGATCGCGAACACTAGATTTGAGTTTTGAATGATCAGCTTTATTTTAAGAGACATTAGCTGCTGTGCATTTAAAACGCTGGTATAAAATGTAATTATACAGAGGGTTTCAGATGTCTCGAAGATTTCTGAGATGTCCTAACCCTCTCCAGACTGAAGGGGGAGCCACTCCTAGCTCTTTAACCATTCTCCTAATAAGGGCTGACACGAGCCAGGTGGGGCTATTTATAATAAATGGTGTTTTTTTTTTAATTGAGAATGGTGAAAGGTTTATCCTCTCTTGTTCAGTAGCTGAAGGAAAGCGTGTGGAGTTCTAAAAAAAATAAAAATAAAATCAGTGCTGAATTGAGATGCCAGCGGGAGGCAACGCAAGGGGTTCTTTTGAAGTGGCAGGTGGGGAGAGAGAGAGAGAGAGAGACAGAGACAGAGAGACAGAGAGGGCAACCACACAAAGGCATTCTCGAAACAGTGACGGCATTCATTTACAATTAACATCATGAGGCTATTCTTTCAGTAATAATAGGCAACCAGGGGTCAGCACGCATTGTGGTGTAATTAAGGCAAATAAAAGCGACCGTGTCCCGCAGTCATGTTCAGTTTACATACTGTACGTGCAATTGCTGCGTTTCTGTGGCATGCTGCTTTCAAAGGTTTGCGCTTATTATCAGCAAAGCAGAGCCTGGCAGTAAAGAACTGTTTCTACAAGGGTTTTTTTTTTCTTTTCATTGTGAAATTTCTCAATCGTGATGCCACTTCCGATGGTCTCGATATCATAAAAATAGGTTGCATTGAAACATTGGGATCGTATTGGAGTGGCTGTGAAATAGCCCTTCCTGTCCTCCGACGAGGCGCCAATCTGAATGAAACGAACCTTTAGTTGTATTACTAAGGGCCCCAATAGCGATGGCTTGTTTGAGTTCCTTTTTGTTTTTGTACGCTGCCCTTAAACAGCTGAACTGAATTAGGCTTTCTCATTTGAACTGTGACAGGGCAGCGCCCAATTAAGGAAAGCTCTTGATTTCTTGAACCCAGACAAGGGGCTGCTGAAGATGCATTACATAGATTGCACTGTGTGCATAATCGATCAGGAGGTGGCTGCACTTACACTGTATCAAATTAACAATATATTTGTACAGCATTAGTACTGGCAAGCCTCTCTCCGTTAGATCAGTTAAGAGTTGTCTGTTTAAATCGACTGGCATGCATGTAGAAGCAACTGGTAAAAACTTTCCCATTCAAGTCATTAAAAACCAGGGAACCTTGGCAGGCTGTCATGCTGGCAACAAACAGATCCGCAGGAAATGAGTGCTTTGGTTTTTGCAGGTTGGGTGATGTGCTAGATACTTTAGCTGCACTGATAAAACACTGACACTGATGCACAGTACTAACGTAGTTAACTCTTTCCTCTCTGCGAGAGACCAGTTACCCATACAGAGCTACTGAAACTGCATCAACAAACCACAGCATTAGCACACAATGGATATACATCCTGATAATGGTATTGATAAATGACAGTGATACTGCCTCCTCTATTGTTGTGTCACTGTAAATGGGAAAATACTCACACTGTCAATGGCAGCCTCATATTGTGCCCTTTTGCTAGTATTGCCACTTAGTTAAACTATGACAAATTTGCAGTCCAAACAGTTGGAAGAAGCACAACAATTCATTCATTACATCGCTACTCAAACAGAAAAAGCATTACGCAATCGTAATTATGATTCATTGAGTTTTACTCAAGCTTGTTAACCTGTATGTTTTCCATGTGTAAAGTTTGGTTTGCGTTGCAATGGCTGAGCTGTGAAAACGCCTCTTCAGAAATCCTGGGCTGGGGAACATCAGTCATTCAGCACGAAGAAGGGTTCAATAATAAATATGCAATAGAGATGGTTAACTGGAACTCAATTAGATTCACGCTGCCTGCAAACACCAGGAGCTGGTGCAGAGCGAGATTCAGTGAACAGTCATGCCGTTGGGATCGACACTGTGATAAAGTAATATTAAACAGATTGCAATGCGCACACAGACAGCAGGATTAAAACACACGCAGCATGCAAGCTGCTCATGCAACGACGATACTACAACAGGGTGCTTTCAAGCAGCTGTGCATGCCAATCTCTCAATCTAAGATCTCTGATAAAGTTATACGAAATGTTTCAGAGCAGCGTGATCAAAACACGTGCAGCGCGATAATGCCCGGCTTAGACTGACAGAGGAGTTTGCTAACATGAGCCAGCCTATTCCCTGGTGATGCAAGGTTTTTTTTTTCTTCTAAATGTTATGAATTTAAAGGGGGGGGGGCAGCGGGAGGGACAATGGCACTAGCTGTAGTCCGGCACGGTGCAGGCCAGACCCAGAGTCAACTCCAATTATAACTGTCCAATTTATAATTAAATGCAATTATAATGTAACCGCTGCAGCTTAATTGTAACTGTAATTTTAATTGAACAAAATAGCATTGGAATTGGAATTTCAACAAACAATTCTGCTGTCATTATAATTCGAATTGAGCCCAGGTCTGGTGCAACCAGGCAGACACCAGGAGAGCCTCCCCTCACAGCTCTGCACTTTGAGCAGCCCCTGCCTGCCTGCCTGCCTGCCTGCCTGCCTGCCGTTCACTCCAGGGCCTCTCTGAAGCAGAGACTGATCATTGTTCCGGATGCTGCAGAATTGGGACATGAATTGTGGCCACGGGGAGCGAATAGAAATGACGAAACAATTTCTCTGAGCCTGATACAAACCCAAACCTCCATGAGAAGCAAACCCCAGATACATTTCCAGTCATCTGATACCATTGTTAAAATACATGCAGTACGCATGCTAATGCCTGGGCTTGCTAATGTGTGACCCATCACACTGACAGAACTGCTTGAAGCCAGTATGCACGCAATGCAAACACGATCCTGAGTCAGTATGAAACACAGAGACACTGCTCGACACTGACCATCGGCTGAAGGGCCACTCTGGGCAGCCAAGTTTGCCACTCATTCTGTTTTAATTGTTCTGGCTGACCATTCCCTTGTATACCGTCCTTTTAGGCATATAATGTGCAGTTAGTATGCAACGCACATTACTGAGCAGAATTCCAATGCTTGTATTACACGCACCTCATGTACGCTGTCAATGCATGGCACACCTTGTATGACAGGAAACAATCATGCAGAGGCTCTTTTCGTTTGCAAGCGGGCGCGCGCTACCCTCTGAATCCGCATGCCAGGAAGCGCAGAGCTGGAGAGGCTGGGACTGCTGTGGCGCTGCTGGGTTATTTAGGAAAGAAACCCGTGGAAAGGCTGCTGTCTGTAACACTGGCTGTTGGGTCTGCAGTGGCTTTAACTACAGGGGATTTGCATGACAGCTGCCTGCTGGGAGTGTGGTGCAGAGAGGACCGGAGCAGCTTCAGGGTTGCAGGAGACCCCTGTTAACATTACAGCTTGAGCTGAATCCTGATAACAGAGAGCTTGGGAGTTTAAAAAAAAAAAAAAAAAAAAAATTTACAGAGATATTTTTCAATAGTGTTCTCTCCTTCCAACAGTTGGTTAGTTAAGTTCTTCCGATCGCCCTTTTGAGACCTCGATTCTTTTTAAATAGTGTGCCGGATCACTGTTTTTGTAGCGCTAGTGCATTATTTAAAAGGTGCTGCCCCACAGACGTTCTTTCCTTATGAGCTTCAGAGGCGTTTTGCTGCTCTCCTGATCATTGTGTACTTGAACTTCTCAATAGGGCAGCAGTGTGGAGTAGTGGTTAGGGCTCTAGACTGTGTCGTTCCGTCCCTCTATAGCCACTTTCTCACTCGCCCATCACCCACGCTCCCCCCCCCCCCTCTCTCTCTCTCTCTCTCTCTGTGCAGGGTGCGGTCTGGAGTTTTTCCTCATGCTGTGCACCAGTCTGGAGCTGCCTCTGTCCTGGTCCTGCCCGCGGCACTGCGTCTGCTACTCCTCCCCGACCACAGTGAGCTGCCAGGCCCACAACTTCCTGATGGTGCCCGAGGGCATCCCTCCGCACAGCGAGCGCATCTTCCTGCAGAACAACCGCATCACCATGCTGCTGCGCGGCCACTTCAGCCCCCACACCGTCACCCTGTGGCTCTACTCCAACAACATCACCTTCATCGACCCCGACACCTTCCAGGGCTTCACCCAGCTGGAGGAGCTCGACCTGGGGGACAACCGCTACCTGAGGGCCCTGGCTGCGGAGACCTTCAGCGGGCTGCCCAAGCTCCACGCACTGCACCTGTACCGCTGCGGCCTCACCTCCCTGCCCAGCGGGGTCTTCCAGGGGCTGCGCAGCCTCCAGTATCTCTACCTGCAGGTACCATGTGTGCACCACAGGGGCCTGCCAGACGCTGGCTCCAGAGTTGGTTGATTCCTGTTTTTCAGTTTCCAGTTTCCTTTTAATCAATTCCAACACATCACTGGTCAGAATTGCAGTCAGCAGTATTCTGTTAAAACGAGCAACAAATTACTTAAAATTGAAATCCCTCCTGTTAGCCAGTTAAATTTAAATGAAAGCAGTCTCACAAGCACAATAATGATCGTGTCTTTCCTTTTTCAAGGACTCAGTGTATAAAACCATTAAAGAATGTTTCTTTAAAATGACTCATTCTAGACTGCTGTTGAAGAAGCCAGCAGACTGTCTGGTGAACCTCAGACTGTACTATATTCAACTCTGTGCCGATCCCAACACCCCCTGCCTGCCTGCCTCCCATTCAGCCCTGAGCCTTTCTCGAGCACAGACTGACAATTCAGATGGAATTTATCCCTGATTGAGTTTAGATTAAAACTCTAGGGAATGTAAAATGAATGCAGTGCTCCCTCATTATAACAATACAGAAGCCGTAGTGTAGAGAGCGTGTGTGTGTTTCGCCTTGCAATGAGAATGCGGGTGAAATTACACAATGGGGCGGGGGTGCCACAGCCATGCCGCTGTATAACCTTCTAATAAGCTGAGTTATAATGAGGGATCCGCTGCAGCACAGTACAGAAATACTAAAAAGACTAGGCGCCTCCGACCCTTATCAGTGTCTTCGTGGAGAAACGTTTGTCCGAGACAGGGATAGGCAACCTTATTCAAAACAGAAATAAGCCATGCTGACAGGCAGAGAGGGAAGTGCTGTATTAAGACATCAACCTTGTCACACCCCATGCTGCTACGATCCATGACCCACAAGGATGGTTACATGCGATGGGCTGGCAGCTGCATTGGCGAAGCACTTTCAGGTTTGCAGTGCCTTCATTCTTTAATTGATCTTCAGCAGAATGGTGGAGCCAAGGTTTCTTATCCCAGACCTAAGGTTTGATCAGGTTGCTTCTTCGTGTCTTATGATTGAGTGTTCAAAGCTGTGGATGAATCCACCTGTGGCTGTAGCATCTTAACCTGATTCGTGTTCTCTTCGGCTCGCAGGACAACCGGATCGAGTTCCTCCAGGACAACTTGTTTGCCGACCTGATGAACCTGAGCCAGCTCTTCCTGCACGGCAACCGGCTGTGGAGCCTGCACCAGAACACGTTCCACGGGCTCTCCAGCCTGGATCGGCTCCTGCTGCACGAGAACCAGCTGCAGTGGGTGCACCGAGGGGCCTTCCACGACCTGAAGAAGCTCACCACCCTCTACCTGTTCAACAACAGCCTGGCCGAGCTGTCTGGGGAGTGCCTGGCCCAGCTGCCCTCCCTGGAGTACCTGCGGCTCAACGGCAACCCCTGGGAGTGCGACTGCAAGACCCGCTCGCTGTGGGACTGGCTCGACCGCTTCAGGGGATCCAGCTCCAGCGCTCTCTGTGAGTCTCCCCCAGACCTCAGGGGCAGGGACCTCAAGCGCCTGACCAAGGAGGACTTCCCCAACTGCTCTGGCTCCGAGTCCCTCCATCAGATCAAGACCTGGACCACAGCGGACAAGGTTTCTTTCAAGAAGGACCACCATGGCCGTCATCACCACCCCAGCACCCGTCAGCACCCGCCCCCGCCACCGCCCTCAGACGGCTCGGACGCTCCCTCTTCCTCCGACAAGAGCCCCCCTCCCTCATCCACCGACGACGGCCACAGGCCCCACGGGGCCCGCAACTGCAGCCGTCAGCGTTACCGGGGGCCC
This sequence comes from Acipenser oxyrinchus oxyrinchus, assembly GCA_030684275.1. Classification (NCBI taxonomy): domain Eukaryota; kingdom Metazoa; phylum Chordata; class Actinopteri; order Acipenseriformes; family Acipenseridae; genus Acipenser; species Acipenser oxyrinchus. Next base: position 22,798,142 of record CM060272.1, read on the forward strand.
AAGAAGATTCTGAAAGAGGTGCACACTCTGGAGGAGATGGCGGACAAGGAGCCCCAGGAATACCCCGGGGATGGGAAATTCGGGCACCCCCGGAAGAAACCCAAATGCACACGCCCTCCCCCTCTGCGCCCCCCCAGCGGGGTCCAGCAAGCCAACGGGAGCAGCGCAGCCTCAGGGCAGCAGCACCCCACTGCCTGTTTAATGAATCTCATAGCCTCTGCCCTACTGGCTGCTGTGATACGCTGAACCGTTCTGCCAAGACCCGCCCTCCCAACGAAGCCACGCCCCTACACTACGCTCGTGTGTGTGTGTGTGTGTGTGTGTGTGTGAGTGAATGTTGGGGTTTGGTTTTGTTTTAAATATAAAACAGGACACAAAAAAAGTGACAAAACAACCTCAATGGGAATAGACTGTATGTGCTAGCACTGCCACTGATTTGATTTCATTTTTAACCTAGGAGAAAGGGCCAAACTTTGGAATCTATTAAATAAAACAAAACTATGAACACTTAGAGTGATAAAATACAGAACTGAATGAAATCAGAAAGTTTAGACATCTTAGTTGTGACTCGTGGTGGGAGTCAAGGGAGCAGAAAGAAGATTAGGAGACTTTTTAGGTTTTAAAAAAATAAATGAATAATTCTGCCGAACCTTTAATAAGTAGGGGGCAAGAGATCCCCCAAAAATACACACAACCCTCATCATGGAGCACATTATTAATAATCAATACATTGAGTAATCAATCAATAGATTGATAAATGATAATGAAATAAAAAAATAGAAATAAAGTATTTACAAAAGTATCAATGATTATTCCGTTATGCTACATTCCCCATAATTCTCTTTTTACATTTTACTACATCATGCTCACCATAATTCTTGTATTTTTGTTTTATGTACTTAACTGATATCATGAGTCCATAATGATCAGATTTAAAAGTAACAAAATGAACTAAAACTATTGGTAAGTTATCAGAAAGACTTCTATGCCTCTAGTTTGTCTTTCTACACAGTTTCCCTTAAGAAAGGCACGCTTACCATACTGGAAAATTATTCAGCTTATTATTTCCATTTCTGTTTTCATGTTCCTTAAGTTTCAAACACACAGCGAGCTCGGGGGGGATTTGCAAGCGCATACAAGTGAAATATCCTGGAGGTTGTCAGAACGATACTTTCCCCGTCTTCAAGGAGTAAACGTCACTGTTGGACCTGATATTCTTTGGGATCAATAATACTACAGAATCCTCCCTTCTTCCCTCAAGGACGCTTCGGTACCACCTGAGGAGAGACAGAGTTCAAATACAGACCAAGAACTAGGCTAAAACCAGTCTAGAATGTCCTATAACATGGGCCTTTGGCGTTCTAGAATGACCTAGATCTGGACTGGAATGGTCTAGAACTGGATAAAGAAGCTTGGAGCAAGATAGTGGCTTCTGGGGCACACCCAGATAGACATTCCAGGAAGCAGGCAGACAGACAGGCAGACAACATCCAAACCAAAAGAGATGCTGTATGTATGCTGATCTGACTATAACAGTAATAATAATAATATATATATAATAATACTAATTACAGGGTCTCTTTCCAATGTGGGGGGAGTGTTTTTGTAATGTCTTCTCACTATTCTTTAATATCAATGCACAGCCTCGCCCCCCCGCCCCATTACTGAACTGTACTGTATGTCGTTAAAAAAACACACATCAAACAAGCGAACTGTTTATAAATGATATTAAAAAGTATATCTTCTTATGCTAAGGATTGCAGCCTGTCTTTAATTTCCACAGAATCGTTAGTGAAGACAAACAAGATCGCTAACTCTTTTATGTCAGGGTATTTTTCAGTCCACGGTTTTAGATGGTTTAGTCTGTTCTCCTTGGAATGATATCACTGCTCTGAAGAACTGCAGCAGAGAGAGACAGAGAGACAGACAGAGAGACAGACAAAGAGACAGACAAACAGAGAGACAGACAGAGAGACAGACAGAGAGGCAGAGAGACAGACAAAGAGACAGACAAACAGAGACAGACAGACAGAGAGACAGACAGGCAGAGAGACAGACAGACAATCAGTGAGAGACAGACAAACTGTCAGAGAGACAGACAAACAGACAAAGAGACTTACAAACAGAGAGACAGACAGACAGGCAGAGAGAGAGACAGACAAACAGAGAGACAGACAGGCAAACAGACAGACAAAGAGACCTACAAACAGAGAGACAGAGACAGACTGACAGACAGACAGACAGACAGCGTCATCTTTAAAGTCCCAGGCTGACACTGACACACTGATCCATGCTTTTGTAACCGCTAGGGATGACTATTTTAATTCCTTGTTTGCTGGTCTCTCTGCTGCCTCATTAAATACACTGCCGCTGATACAAAATGCTGCAGCAACAATACTTTCACACAGCAAGTGTATTTCCCCAGTTTTAAGGTCACTGGATTGGCTTCCTGTGAAGCAGCACGCTGATTTCAAAACACTGCTCCTCAAGTACAAGGCTATTCTTGCTTCTGACCCTGCCTGTCTGCATGACTTTACTGTGCTTTACTACACTTTACCACACTGCAATAAACGTATCGGGGGACCGAAAATGAGGTTAAGCATCCCGCTTGCTAGGAAACATGTTTATAACTGCAACTCAGCCAGGGTTAGGAAGAATCGAATGCCTCATTTATATTACATTGGGATCTGGAACGAAAAACAATTGCCTTTTCAAAAAAAGTATCCTAACACAGTCCAGCATAAACCCAAAAGCCATTTCAAACAAATGTCATCTGTAAAAATACAAATACTCTCTTGCCATTGCTGACAGCAAGGATACTCCTTTTGTTAACGTTGCCACACATTCAGCTCCGCAGCCTGACTGCTGCTGATGTGCGTGAATATGGATTTCATCTTAACGCTTATCCATGAGGGGAATCAAAAATAGAGCTTTAATAAGAAACAAATGAGTTTTCTGTGTTGAAATCAGCACTGGATTTGTGTTTAATACACTGTGTGACATTGACAAATAAGCTGACCAAATCCATTTCAACTCCCTGTAATCGTCTAGAAGAGAGGAAGCAGAAAGGTCATTTATGCCAAGTGCCGTATTTATTAATTTACCCACATATTAGCATAATAATACAGTTAATTTCATATCGGGTCCTGCGGCCCCTGTTTTTAATTAGAGCCCTCAGTGTGACAGGCATCTGAAGTGACGTGCCAGCACAGTGACTGACAGAATGGCAGGGAGACGTGCACTGGCCTCTCTCGGCATACACTGGCACACTTCCGCCACAATGCCAACAGCAAATCTAGTCCTTTCTTTCTGATTCAGGAGTTCATTTTAGAAACTGGAGAATCTGTGTTTGCTTGATTAAAGTATTGAAATCGATGCACACCTTGTAATGAAATTGCAAGGAGGGTTAAGGTCTGGAAACAGCTTCCATATCCAGAACCGTCCATATTGCCATCCCTTTGGAGATTGTTCTGTGCTACATATTGCATGTGTTTAAAAACCACAGTCTGGTTCTCAATACTAACACGCAAGTCTGTGTCTGCATCCCGCTGCAGTTCACGCGGTGATCCCCCAGGTGGCGCTCTGTGTCTCTGCGGTTTGACTTTGCACTGCGGTTACCTCCCGTTCCCTTCCTGTCTCCCGGGAGCCAATTTATGCAAGGCTTTTTTTTTTTTTTGGTTTTAAACATGCAAATGAAGGTCTTGCTGTACATTTTTTCTGTTCCCTTTATTATTAATTAAAAAAGGAAAGTGCTCAAGTCAGCAGGCTTGGTTTTTTTTTTTTGTTGCTTGCTCTAATTTCATCGCCTCTCTTTCTGCTGCTCCAAGCCGCAGGCAAAATCCAGAGTTCCTAAAAATGCAGATTATGCAGTCTGCAACGTTCCCACCCCTTTCTCTCCCAGAGACTGGGGGACGAATGCGTTTCACTTTTAACTCCTCGTCTCCTTGTAACAGCAAGCGAGCGAGGGTCTGTCTGTGTTGCTCCCCCTCTTCATTGATAACACCCCTCTGAAATGTTTCATGCAATATCAGCATTTAAATATAGGTTACAGAGCAAGAACATTACCAGATAGGCTTTACATTCACCGTCCTGTAATGTGTAACACAGTCCAGGCAGCAGAGCAGGGGGTGGCCTTCCACTCCTGGCCTTTCTTCCAACCCTGTTCTAAACTGTTTAAATGAACCAATTAATCCAGACCCTGAAGTGGTTCATTATCTCATGTTTACCCCATTGTATATCAGGGCCAGGGTCAGATTTCATTCCTGTTTTCCAATTCCAGTTCCAATTCCAATTCCAATTCCAATTCCAGTTGCAGTTCCAATTCCAATTCCAATTCCAATTCCAATTCCAGTTCCAGTCTCCCCCCAGCCAGGGCCATAGCTACACCTGCACTTACACAATCAAACAAATATCTATTACTGTGGACCGTTTCAAAAAACGCAAGTGTAATTAGGAGCGTGTCACAGTAAATGTGCGGATATTAATTGGTATTGTTATTATTATTAGAAATGGGACTTCAGGACGTAAATTCCATTTCCTTCTCATGATACAAATCGATCTGCGAGTGCACTTTTTCCCCCCTGTTAAGTAATGATAAATATTAATAATAATAATGTAAGAGGTTCGTTTTACGCACGGCTGGCCGGAATGAGATTTAAATTGAGGAGGGTCTCCAGCAGTTGATTGCGTGGCCCTTGCCTCCTCCATCAACTCTTCTCATTTCCGTTCTTCAGTCCATCTCTCTCCTGCTCTCCTGGGCTGCGTTGTTGAGAGGCGTGCTTTACTGACCCTGTCCTGTTAACAGCAGCCTGCTCGCATTAACAGAGCTTAATCGAAAAGCAAACAATCCCAGCACCTCCTGAACATGCAGCTTTCCCATCAAAACAAATGGGCTGGCGTGGTTTATAGCACAGCATGCCGTTTGCAACAAATTAACTACCTGAATGTGCTGCCCAGGAACCCGTGACAAAGAGAGAAGCCTTACTTCCCTATGAAGCATGAAAGGGTTCAGATGTATTCTGATTGATAGCTGTGCTACACTACCTCTCCAGCTTGTCAGCCTATATCCAACCAAATAAAACATTCATTTCACCAAACTCATTGCATTGCATCCTAAAGAGTGAATTAGAAAGTGCGCTCACGCAGGATACCAGGAGAATCACCATGCTAGATTAGATACAGGCCAACAAACACATGCCTTGTGTGTCGAAAACATTACTATGGGAGCACGAGATCAAAAGGTCGGGCCACTCCATTCTCAGCTCTCCATCCGTGCTTTGTGCCCTGCAGAAAAATCAAATGACCCAGCATATCTGGAGCGAGAAAAGGCCTGACTTCAGTGAATATCAGGGAAATCATTTCCTCTCACACCAGGTGTGTACTGTGGTGTGCTGTAGTTCACAGAGCCTTTCAAAGTCTGGTATTTCGGCCGCGCGCAGCTCCATTGTACGAATTCCACAGGTGTGCAAATGTGGGGGCAAGATTGTGGCATCGCCTTTAATTAACACTCCGTCAGATCAAAGCAGCTGTGCTTTAATTAAAATAGAAGTGTTAGGAAACTAAACACGTGCGCACACAAACCGTTCCCTCACCTGGCCCCCAGATCCCCACTCAATCAGACTCATAACGCAGTCCTCGCTTTTTCTAGTTCTGTTTACTCCAAACTATTTGATGCTGGTTGTTACTTATTTGCTGCGGCTCTCCAAAGACCCCCCAGACACCTTGCGTCAGACTCGCTCTGCATGCAAAGACTGCCTCACCTGCATCAGCAGAAACATCCGCCAGTGAGAACACTTCCATTTCAAGACAAGTGCTTTCTGCCCCCTCCCTGACAAGGATCGGAAACCACAGGTTAGCAGGTAACACTCAGAACTTTCTTTCCATGAGGTTAGCAATTAAAGCTAACCTCAAAGCACAATCATTCTTTCCCGCATGGTATTTATCATTTATAAACTAATTAGTTTTTATTTGACGGAAAAGCAGGGCTAATAACGTAATAAATAAGGCTTCCTGTACCTCAGACAAGGCTGCTTCTCTCTCTCTCTCTCTCTCTCACCTCCCTGCTGTATTCATTATTACAGGGTAAGGTCTCTGCAAATCTCAATAACAATTTTCGTTGAGTGAATCAAAAGAATGCGTGTGTCTTACTGCCTTTACAGTTTAAGGATAGCATGGGGAGGCTTATGTGCGCCACCATGGAGAGGGGGACTATTTCTGCTCTGCTCTTCAGTGCCATTCCTTCAGCGTCTGAGGAGAAAGAGGAATGACAATCAGATGAGACAGGGATCAGGGGAAATGGGACAGGACACTGCGAGACTTCACATTCAAGCACCAGCACCAGACTTGAAACCTGGCCAGATAAGCTCACTTTTAAACACGCTGGGGTGTTTTGTAAGCATTACTATAGAGGCAGTGGAGCTGAATGAAAGCCTCTGGAATTGCAGTATAAGGGGTTTGAATCATGTTTAGAAGCCGGGTCCGCAGTCCTGCTCTGCCACACAGCTGCTTTCTAATTAGCTGTGCGGAGCCACATTGATTTTGTGACAGCGCTGTCTGCAGTCTAATTGAATACGTATGCCTCACAACCCCGCGCTAATTGAAAAGCGAGGGGGGCGCAGCTCCACAGCTCCCCATCCTGGGGTTCCCTTCGCCTGCACCTCAATATGTACCAGCGTGATGCGTGAGATAGCTAGTTATTGATTTACTATTTTGTTTCATGTTTTTTTTTAATACACTGCCAGCCTCCTTACTTTCCTTGTTGAGGTGAATACTTGATGATGAGCCAGCCCTCCCCCAGTAGAAATTCACAAGAGGAACCCCATATCCCAAATCAAACCCCAAGTCTCTCCTGGTGTGCCCTGCAGTGGCCATGAAGCCTAGCCTCCTGAAACCAAGTTCCAAACCACAAAGCTGCTCCCTGTACAGCAGAACACTGTTAGGAATTTTTCCAGCGTATGAAGCTGCAACGTTTGCCTACCAGACGAATAAGAAAGTCGTTCAGTTTTACTTGCCCGACTTCTTTAGGGCAAGAAGGGGTTAAACGGGACGACGGCAGCGAGCGAGAGACGGGAATTCATCGCACGAGAATCCCACCAAGGTGTGACATGAACCGGCAGACAGCTCCGACACCGCGTCTGGGAAAAATCAGAACATCCCAATTAAATCCATTTCATTAATTACAAACGAACACAGCTCCGGTGCGTTTGTGTGATTCACACTCAACCCTGTGCTGACGTGGCAGTCAGCATGTACCAGTCCCACTGATCGCTCTAGATGGAGAGCTGAGAATGGAGTGTTTAGACTAGTGATCAATATTAAGGTGCAGGATATTAACATGGCTAGGGAGCTGAGTGTTTTTACAGGTAGGAAATGCAATCGAAGGAGATATGATATAAAGGAGGGCTCCAGTGCTTGCTCCCCTGCTGAATGTTGATGGGGATCTCTGTAATATCCAGGATGCACTGCTGCAGAGTCGTGCATAACCTCTGCCCTGCGACCTTTAAAAACAAACAAAAATAATGAAATAAAACCGCACGGACTGAGCAGAGCCACACAATATCCGCCCCGATGACATTTGAAGGAACAATGGTTTCGATCCTCACTACGAGAGACTCCCTGGGTGCCTGGGTTTGCTCTGGTGTTGCTGGAAGAGGACGGTATCCAGGGTGCACTGGAACGGAATGCCATGCCGCTGGGGGCTTGGGCACAATCCTGCTCGATCTCGCGGACAGCAGGGCAGGACAGAGCCCGCTAGTCAGGGGATGAGGAAGGAGTGCTTGCACCCACCTCCACACACACACCCCCAATAGCACTGCACTGCTGCACTACCTGGTTTGAACCCTTTGCATGTCGGAGTAGCGTTCTCAGTCTGCTAATAGGACCACAGCTCTACAAAAGGAGAGAGCCCAGCTCAGTCCTGAGAGAAGCACTCTCTGCCTGTCTGCCATTCAGTCCTGGGCCCCTCTCAAGCAGGCAGTGACAGTAATGCTGAACTGCATGGTGGCTCTGATGTGCGACGCGGAGCACGCTAACACACAGCGGCTGATGGCTCACCATCTCATTTTACTTGAGCAGCTGGATTTCAACACAGTGCTCCAGAGGAGACAAGCATGAGAAGGACGGTGCTAGAATGAGCCAATCAGTCCCTTCAGAACCACTTGCTTGAATGCAATGTCTGATTCTTACAGCTTACTTGACAGGTGGTGACACTGGCACAGCAATCCCTGGCAAGCTTGAGTGGGAGTGGCTGCCATCTAGCGAGAGCCCATGGAAGTGCATTTTCCGATGCAAACGACAGTGTTCAAATATACCCGTGCAGCAGTAACGTTTAAGAAATTCAGAAACACATTTTCTTTGCACCCCGTCAACGATCTCAAAGTTTCTTGAAAAACAGGGATGCAATTTTGAGTGCCTATCACAACTCTCAAGGGGTTTCTACTACTAAAAGAACAGGAAAGTCCGAGGACAGAAGAGAGCTTCAGCTGGTTAAACTGGTTAAATGATAATGTCAACTCTGCATGGTGTCACAGTTTATGCTCAGTCCCTGTGAAGTGATATTGAGTGGGTCTGACTGCCTTTAAGAAATGTATTACCTTACATGCATGTACTGTACTGTAGGAAACCAGTTTCTCAGAATCAGTTTCTACAAAACGCTGTCATTACTGGTATAGCAAAAGCATTGAATTTGATTTCTGTTTCCCTTCCTGAGCTGTAGCAGAGCTTTGAGGTGTCACTCATAGCCTCCTATGCAGCTGCTTCAAGTATTTACAGGAGCTTGCATCTTTGAGGCAGGCAGAGATCAAGGGAGGAGAATGTGTCTGCAAAATCTAAACAGCAAACTGGGCTTTCTTACTGATAAAGCCGAGGGCACATCACAACAGACTGTGGAAGAATGTGTTACTGGCTTGCTGGCTTAAACCAGAACGATTCTCTCAATACAACAGTTAGTCAGTTTAATACTAACACTGTATTAAACCTCAAAATCAGCACGCAATATGTCAAATGCATTTTATGAGCAGAATTTCCCATTTCGAAGACCCAGAGTGTGCAGTCTTCATTCCTGTGGTCTAACCCGAACCCTAACCTACCCTGTGGTTACATCATTCTTCATCAAGTCTTCCTTTTGTAACTTCTCTCCATTACAGCTTTGGTATCCTCGCAGTCCATGCATGTGTGTATTGATCGATACCTGTCGATTGACACAGTCCTCTGCAGCCGCTTTCTTCCCATTCCTCGAAATCGTGACGCAGCCGTCTCGGTTTCAGTCTGGGATGCAGAGGTTGTGACCAGCAGGGAACCATCACGTCCCTTTTCAAACGCTCATCAAGCTTTCCCACCAAGTACCAGCTAACAGCTCTCGGTCTTCTACAAAGCACGGTCAAGCAGCTGACACTGGTCTCGCGGCCGCTCCCCTTTAGAATCGAGGTTTAAAGAGTTGAACTTTCTGATCAAACCAACTGTGTGATGTTGCATGAAACGCTGTAAAGGATATATTTAAAAATGAAGAGAAAAAGAAAAAAAAACCTGCTGCCTGCCATTTGTTTCCAAAGTGCATGGGAGATGAGACGTCAGTTTAAGTTATATTATAACCGCAGCACATTCCCTCGGTCTCAGCGTACCAGGCCTGCCTGTATCATCCAAGCATTTCCACAGCTAGAGCCAGAGCCCTGCAAACTGAACAAGACAGTAAATGGTAACGTGCGTCAGTAGAACTAATGTATCTTAAAACATGTATCGGCGGGCTTGGTTTGATATGGGTCGGTGGTGGGGGAGGGAAGGAGGGAGTGGGAAAGGGAGCGGGGGTGTGAGCGAAGCAGAAATACAGCAGCACCCTGCAGCCAGCCCACTGCTCTTGCAGCTTGTCTTACTGGATGTGCTGTGACTTCAGCAAGGCCAAAAAAAGTCTTTCTGAATTTAAGAAAGAGGGAAGGAGGAATGGACAGAGTAAGTGTGAGAGCAGAGGGGGAAGGGAGAAGTGTGGGAGAGGGGGGTAGAGAGAGACGGGACGAGAGGGGAGAGGAAGGTGGGGTGGAGGAAGAGACGAAGAAGGAGAGAGGGGAGAATGATACAAACAGTACATCATATTCAGAAGTAGAGAGCAAAGAGTTTAAAGCCCATTTGTTTTCTTCAGCTTCTCTTTGATTGTCAGAAGGCTCCGTACAGCACTTGGCATGAAAGGCGGAACAAAAAAAAAGTCAATTGGAGTTAGCTGTTGTTATTGATCTCCTTTCACCCCAGAAGCGTGGGGTGACATTGCTGAAGGCAGCTCTGTGTGGAGATTTGATCTGATACACCATTTTGCACTTTGATGGTAGAACTGTAAGGGACTAGCAAACAGCAAGTCACGGTGCGAGGAGCGAGCGCTAACTAGAGAGATCTTCAATCCCCCGAGTTCAGCACTCTTTATGAGGGGGAGTGGGGTTAGGCAGGGTTGAGGGATTGCTGGAGATTCCGATTTCTGATTCCAGATGTTCTGCTTATTCTGTACGAGTATTACAGCACAGCGCAGCTTCTGCACACCAGGCACTGTTATTAAAACAGATTTACTGTTTAGTAAATATCGTTTAATCCTCGTTTAATACCCAGTTTACAGGAGCTGGCAGGACAGTCAGTACTGTTAGATCATGAGTGCAATGCAGGGCAAGCTCAGCAAACTGCGCTATCAAATGCATTCACTAGTCATGTCACTAATAATGCTCATCATTATTATTCATTGGATTTCTTGCCCTAGTTAGGTAGTTTCCACAGCAGCTCTGAATTCAACTGACAGCCAATTAGAGCCAACTATTGAAAAAAAAACATCGCATGTCTAAACATCACAAAATGAATGGTAATATAAAGAAAGAGATTTGAAAGGAGTTATACCTGCAGTGTACAAAAATGAAAGTTTTTTTTTTTTTTCCATGTACACAAAAGGTTTAATAATTAAAAAATATATATTTATTTCAGGATGTGTTGGACAAAAGCCCTTCTGTTGTGCAGAAAAAAAATTAAACAGCGCAGTAAACTTATTTTTCAAGAATATGCATACATACATTATATATATATTATTAGAGATATTTATCTTTTCACAAAGTTAAAAGTCTTGCTCCTCAACTTCCACCCACATCTTTGTTTCGTTCTTCTTCACTCAGTGGGCTGGGTCAATCACCAAGAGGATCTGGCAGGCTGCTCTGTTTCACAAGCCTCGATCCATGCTGTTCATACTGTGTACTGAGGGGGTGGGCTTCCTGCGGAGGGTGTATTTGTGTGTTTGCTGCTCCTCTGTCTCGAGCAAGGAGTCAGCCCCATGCCCGCAGGAATTAGAAATTTTAATGAAAAACACAACCTTCTGATTTCAAGCCAGGAAACGCTGGCCGAGGTGCTGTACTTAATGAGACAAGAGAAATGGGCCAGCTGCTCACAGAACCCCCCCACCCTCACCCTCACCCTCACCCTCACCAAATCACACATTGACAACATCACAAACTCACACACACACAGAACAAGAAACACACACCCTGACACAATCTGCCACGTCTTGCATAGTTATTATAAATCTTGTTTCCCCCCCCCTTTAAACAAATTATTTGCATCGTTTCTGCAAAAGTTATCTGGTAATTAAATAAAATAGTAATAGAATCTGATTTTAAGAACGTCGGGAGTTTGAACCAGTTTCTACGCTTATTTCATCTCGAAGGGAGTTGAGAGAAAAACGCATGAGGGAGAGCAGAACCCTGTCATGTAATCATCTATAATAACAGATGTGTCGCGAGGAGGAGGGGAGTCGATTTGCTGAATAACAGCAACAAATAAAGAAGAAAGGTGTGTGTGTGCTGCAGGGGGAGAGTGACACGCCTGCGAGCTGTAATCTGCGGGGCCTGTCACACTCCTGACAGTGACAGACAATTCTCTGTGGCTGTGACGACGCCTCTTCACTGCCATCAAGACAGGCAGTCAGAGACAGGCAGACAGCAGAGGCGTCATAGTGCAAAATCACAAGGCCCTTTCAATTAGGGAGGGGGTGACTCCATCTTCTACAGTCTATTGTTAGTCAGACATCCCAAACCCACGACAAAGTGGCAGCGTTGTTTCAGGAGACAGAAGCGCATTACGACAGCAACTTTTACTATGGCGATGGGATTTTTTAAATTTATTTTATTTAATGATTGCATGTTTGGTTTTTTTCACCATAGTGCACAGTGGTACCCGGTGGTCAACTATTGTAACTGCACTTTAAACTTTGGGATTTTAAAGCTGCTGAGAAAGTCTTCTAATCGAAACATCGGTCATTAAAATGTTTTTTGTTTGTATTTCTGTAAGGGATTTTAATTTTGCACAGCCCCGTCATGCATACGTTTGATACTGCAGTTTGCTGAACTGCCCGACCCTCCAATGCATCTCAGCGAATCCATCTTCGATATCGCTATTGTTGTTGATGTGGGGTTTTTTTTCATGTTTTTCTTTGTTCTGCCTGTGCTCGGAGATCACAGCGTCTTTAATAGAGGCGAATGAGAGTCTGAATTACCCTTTTTATTATCTTTGTTCACTTTCAATGAAGTTACTTTATTTAACCAGCATTAAACTCTACTGAAGTATCTATCTCATTAGGGGCAACATTTTTCGTTTTTAAAAGCCGGGGAATGTAAGCAGGACTGTCCCGCCAGCGTGAGGGGAAAAGTGAGGGGGTGTAAATTACACCCACCCATCACATCTTCACTTGGAGGGTCCTGGCAAGACTCTCTCCTCGACTTCAACCTTTTATTCATGTGACACTGTAGCTAATTTCACTTTGTGTAGAAAATACACCGGAGATGGAAAGCCCAGCTCCACATAGACAGTGATAAAGGGAGCAGAGAAGACGCCGCCAAAGCTGATAAAGGGCAGAGTAAATCATTAGAAAACCTTCAGGAGGAATCTATTGAAAATGACCCTTTTTTGTTTTCTTTTTTTAAACTATTATGCTGTCACTTTGGTTGATCCAGCCATTTAAAATGGATGAATCTGGCATTCTAGGTCCCAAAAACAACCATATATATAGGATTTAGAAAATGTCAAGTACATTTAAATTAAAATCCACCCCAAAAAAAAGGGAGAACTGGTCAAGAAGGTGGCATATGACACAAAAATGAGCACAACCAAGACAACACGTTTCAGTTGTTCCAATTATGAGACGTCAGTGACCCCCCCCAGTTTGTTTTGCACCCAGTCTAGAAGGCTCTCTGCTCCACACCAGTACAGGGACACACACACTGCACTGGCAGGAGCTCAGGTGGCCATGCTTGCAAGGTGCAGCACCTGACCCACGGAAGTACATTGAAAAGCCATCTCACACCACAATCAATTCCTGCTGAATCAATACAGTGTCGCTCGGGGAGCAGGGAACTGCTCTCGTTACTGCCCTTTCATTGAGCCGTCTGTCTAGGCTTTGATTTGCTGCTGACCTGCCGTCCCCCTCCACTGGTTTTAATGATTCGTTTGTAGAGTGAAGCTGCTCCCTCTATCTATTGTTGACAAATGGCTTAACAGAAAGTTGTTGCCCGACAGCCGAGGAGTTCCACTGCGCACACAAATCCCGCGTGTACAAAACACTTGCATGTGTGGAAGGTCATCAGGGTCAAACGCATGTTATTTAGCACACTTCAAAAACTTCATACACGTTATAATTTGACCGGTACCCATTGTAATTCTAATTAGTACACATCCTAATTTCGCCAAATCGGAGCACTGAAAGTGAAATGAGAACCAATGAATTTAAAGAGAACAGTATGTGTAATAAATGATCCAATTAAAAGTCTCCTTGCATCTGCCATTCCCGCCCAGCTCATGGTGGTTTATGGACTTGGCCCTGGGTAAAGTTTAGCAAACGCCACTGTAACTAATATGTCATTTTAAACAAGTGTTAAAAGACCTGACATTGAATTTAATATTAACTATGGTAACACAATATTTTAGTGTAAAACTGAAATATAATTAGAAAATAAAATTAAAAAAAATACAGATTGTGCACCTTGTTAATACAAACTGAACCACGTCACAGTCAGCATGGTCTGTCTCAGGAAGACGGCAGCCCTCAGCAAATCTAGATTTGCACCGTAGAAGGAAATCTCTCAACGCCATGATTTGCAACTTCCTTTATGCTTTGCAAGCGTATTTCGTGCCTGAACTTAAAAATGTTATCCCAAAAGGGGCTTGGCTACTCATGCTGCATGACTAAAATGACCAGCCCCTATGTCAGTACTTCTGTAACATGCTTTGTTCATCACATTGATTTAAAACACGTTCTATTGCATGTATTCAGATTGATCCAATTCAAGAAGTGTACACAATATTTGAAACGTGCTAAACAATGCTTTGACGCGGATGGCCTTCCATACGCATGTACAAACACACGCACAGAAAAATTTGATCATGAAGAGCGCTCTGGTCTCCTTCACCATCCTTAAATCATACAATCATTTTAAACTCTGATGCTTTAAAACAGTGCATTAAAACTTTGTCCAGTTGGGACCATCTTTAAAAAAAAAAAGTGTTCTTCGGTACGAAAAATCTCAAGTTCTGGGTGTGCCTGGTAGTGTCCGCGCCTGGAAAGATCGACGCTCCTGAAGCTCGCAGCTGTGCAGTCTTTGAAAAACAAAAGCAGCAGCTTGAAAACAGGCACTCTCATCACTAGGTGTCGTCCCCACCTCCCCCCCTATCCTTACATCAAAGTGAAATCTTCAGGTGTCTCCCTATCAGTGGTAAACATTACCATATCACAGAGTGCAGCATTATTATTATTAAGCTGGATCTGTGGGTCCTTTGTTATGATAAACAGTGTTAAAAGGTTGCATGTTTTGAAGTAGTTCCGCTTATTAATAAAACATCAGGACAGTTTTTCATTCTGAAAATGACACGCGTTACAAAAAGCAAGATAAATTATGATTATGAAGCTCAGAAATTCATAAGCTTGCAGGGACCTACCTTGGGTGGGCCCAGCGCAGCTAAAATTAGCTTTGAACCTGAAACCGTGCGTCATCCGCCCCAGGTGTTACTTTCAAAAGTGGCAAACAGACCACAAGCCATGAGCCGGGCTCAGCTGCACTCGGCCGGATCAACGCTGCAGGTTACTGGGCTTAAAAAGAGCGGCAGTGAAAATGAAAAGAAAAGGATCGCCCGCTGTAATGCCAGTGATAAAACTCCCCTGGTGACAGCAACGAGCATTTAAAAAGGAGAAAAGCAGCTAGGAACATTGTATCTGTATCCTGCAGGCACTAGATAAATATACTTCAGAGCCAAGCGTTCTGCTGCTGCTAAATTCGACAAACGTGTGTTCTGATCTCCAGTAGGCTGTATGTAAAGCATACAGTATATTAAAATGTAGTTGGGATGGTCCATCTGTAAAACCACCCAATTGGAAATGCAACAATTAGCAGAAACAGGCAGAAGGTAATTGACCAGGACATACTGTATAAAGGGTCTCCAATTTTGAAATATAAAACCGTTTATCATCAGGTCAATTTAAATTAAAATTGTAAGTGCAAGGGGTGGGGGAAACAAGAACACACCGTTTTGCTTATGACCATCGATCTACACAAGACAGTATGTGAATAGTTGAACACAAAAGCTTTTATTCCTGACCTTACTGCACACACTTATGTAAGGAGTAGCTTCTGGGTAGCTGCCTTTCAGCAGATCCTGTGCCAACAGCAAGTAAATGAAACTAACCCGGATATAGCTTCACAACAACTCCGCTCCCAAGAAACCAATTAAGATGGAGGGTCTTTACAGGGCTTAGCGGGAATCGAATGTCCGAGCCATGCGAGAATGAAGGGTGGCCACTTGAAAGCAAATTCAATTGGAACAAGCTGGAAGCAAATCTAATCTGGGACTCGATCCATGCGAAAAACACTGCAAACTCCCATTCCTGCGGGGAGAGCTTCGTTTTGCACAAAGCAGCAGCAATCAATTCTGTGGCCAACATCTTTCAAAGTGTCCGAGAACAGGTCACCTGTGTCGCAGTCACCGCTGGATCTATCCAGTGGAGTTCCCACAGCACACAGCCCTGTTCTGGAAACGGTCATCGGTCTGGGAGCTGTTCTATCGACTGCCCTCCCCTCCCTCTGCAAGGTGCATGTTTTTTTCATGCCTTAGTAATGAGAATATAGCAGTTGGAACCAGCACAAAGTCAATAGGCGGTTACCACTACTGCCCTGCTACTAACGCATTTAGATGTGCAAAACAAAAGCAGCTACAGCACTGTTTAACTTCAGTAAGGACCAAAAACAAATTCACCGACTCCGGCAATTTGCTTTACAATCTGAAGGCGTAGCTTACGAAGTCCCTTTATGTGAACTTGATGTGTCAGCTAATTTTACAGCGCTTCACTCGGGTTGACTCTGCAAAACACTGGTGTGAAAAGCAGCAATAAAACTCAACCCTGGAGTACTTAAGGATTGAGAGCTCATTCGCAGCTTTAGACTTGTCCCCTAATGACACTGGATGTATTACAAGAGAAAACATTCGCTGCACTATTTTTACTGGCATGAGTACATTTTTTTGTTTTGGAAAATTTTTGTTTTGGAAAATTACTTGTAGCTGCCAAGTAACAGTCCACAAGGAAACCAGAGCTAGAATGGGTCAGGGAAACAAAGAACACCCATTACAGGACGTGACTTTTTATAGTTTTATTAGCACAAATAAATGAACAGCTTTTCATCATCACCACAAAGACGACACATCATATTATACACGTGTACAAGTGGAACCAGGTCGTTCTCAAAATACTTTGCTATTAGACAATCCGATATCCAGGTACACACAAGGCGTCCATATAAACCACTGCAGACCCAAAAAGAAATGGACTGTTTTGAATCTAGTCCCAAATCAAAATCAGAATCCCTAAAACACAAGCCGTTTGACGGCTTAAATGTACTAAATAAATGGCAGCACGATAGCCAAACACAAGCACCATTTCAGTGCTTCAGGCTGACATTTTTAAACTTCTGGAGATCTCCGGCAGACTATTTCTCATAGTATTATGAACATAAAAATGGAAAGAAGTGGTGCAGCTTAAAATGATGAGAGGTCCCGTGTTTCCCCAAAGCAAGTCTTTTAAGTGTTTCAACCCGCTTGCATCTGCAAAACTGCAAGTGCATTACCTTACTTTACTGAGGACAAAAGCATTTGCAAAAGAAAAGGAAAAATAAAGTGGTGAAAGTCTTGAATCAGCTAACATCTTAACACTCATCCATGTTTATATATATATATACATATATATATAAAATATGAAGAAAAGAATACCATGTAAATGTCCGTTTTCAGGGCACAGACTTAAGGAAGGTCATGTTTTCCCCAACATAAGTGCAGGGTTAAATACAAGACTCCCTATTGTTTAAATGTTACAGAAAATCATGTTAACCCTCGCTCTAAAAGATAGCAAAGCTCTCCATGTATTGATGCTTTTAAAATAAAAGCAATTGGAGTACAGTTTCAAGCGTGTGTAATTTAAGCCCAGCATGTCCAGTGCATTAAAAAGTCCATTGCTGTATTTGACAACCAAACATTTCTGAAGATGCCCATGCAAGGCCATGAAAAATTCTTGCTCAAAATTGCTATTCAATAAAAAAAGGGTGCGTCACAGTATTTACAACCATGATAAGGTAGCGCCTTGCTTGAATGCAAAACCTACATGTTTTGGAGAGTACAGGCCACTAAAGTAATTTCAGGAGACTAAGACACAAAACCACCCACAAAGTAAAGCCCTGCCTGGGGTAAGGAAGAGCAGATAGCTGCTTTCCTCCGCTCCTCTTCCACCCACACATTTCTGAACCTCTTGCAGCTAACATCCACTTGGCAAGTCTTGACTATTATACCACTTAGAAGCATGCAAATGAACATCTTCTAGTTTTATAAGCGAGGGAGTTTTTTTTTTTCTTTTTGGTACTTCAAAACAAGTGCTAGAGAGTTAGCAAATGCTGGCACCAATAAGACACCATCATTCAGTTCTTTCAATTCTCAGTGCACACACACACACCAGCTCACAGTATTTCATACGGTGAAAACCCCAGTGTGTTTTCTAGCACCACTGCCCAGTTTAATTCTTCTGTATGCATGTACTCAGATTTAAGGCCTGATTGGAATACAGACTTGGGACTGGACTGGTCCTTCGGTACAAGATGAGGCCAGTCCTCCTGATGTATACAACCCCTCGCTGTGTTACAAAGAAAAAAATTAATACTGCCAGATCACTACAAAAACAGGGCAGAAGCTCTTTTCAAATTGTTGACAAATGGGGGATTTAAAAAAAAAAAAAAAAAATACAAAAAAAATACAAAAAAGTGCTTGCTTAGACACCGTGCTCCCCTAATACCAAATAAGGCTGTGCCGTTTGATTTTATTTATGATCACTTTAAAAATATTCTTAGTTGGGGAGAGGGGAGAGAGACGGGAGGTACAAGTTTAAATAAGCTTATCAGAGATGTGCAGCTTTGTCCTGGAAC
Source organism: Acipenser oxyrinchus oxyrinchus (assembly GCA_030684275.1). Taxonomy (NCBI): domain Eukaryota; kingdom Metazoa; phylum Chordata; class Actinopteri; order Acipenseriformes; family Acipenseridae; genus Acipenser; species Acipenser oxyrinchus. Next base: position 22,816,600 of record CM060272.1, read on the forward strand.
TCACAAAGCACAGCAGGTCTTCGAAAAAAGGATTTTGAAACATTCTGAATCCCTCAGCATTTTCCTTTTAAAACAAACCAATCCCCAGCCCAGCCTTTGCCCTTTTTATTTCCCGGACCACTGGGCACTAACTACGATAGCAGTCAGTGGTTTTGAATTCCAGTCCAACAGTTATTTGTTTGAACCTAAACCATTACATTTGCTCTGCATTGTTTACCAATAAAAAAATGAAAAATAAAAAAAAAGACAAACACTATGTTCAGAAACACATTGAACGTGCTCACTTCAGGTGTGCTAAGTTAATGTTAACTTGTACTGAGAGAGCACACTTAAGTTTTTTCTAAACACAGCCCTTTAAGCTAATCTGTAGCTACTGCGTTGGCTTTATGTACACCATAAATAAGGGAAGAAATAAAATCTGAACTGGTTAAAAGGAAAACCCAGAGTGCTGTGGACCGTCCCAGGCAGTGGAGTTGGGCCCCCGGTCTCTGAGCCCCCAGGCACTTGTTACTGCGTTGCATATTTCCGTATGTTCATGAGAAGCCTCTTGCTGTACTCTTTGTGATCTACTGGCTTGACATCCATCACTGATGCTTTGATACGAGACTCGTCCTGCATTTCAGGAGAGAACAAAAAGACAGATATGAGGAAGGCTGTAAAGGATTCTTTTTCTTCACACAAGCCCACCCCCCCCACTCACCCTCACCCCCCCCCACACACACAGAGCTTTAATGCCATTCGTTAACACAGGGGTGACCAACGCTGGTCATTGAGAGCCGCAGGGACTTCTGGTTTTCGTTCCACCCGAGTTCTCAAATTACTTCATTGAACTAATTATTTTCTTAATTGGTCAACACATCCCTCCTGGGTCTTTAAAAATAAACTAGCAAAAAAAACTTGCAGGATTGAGACTCTCCAGGACCAGGGTTGGCCACCCCTGTGTTAACCTTTAATCTTTTAAAAGTCTCTAATTTATATTAGACACCCCTCCCTCATCCAGGACAGATTTGTTAACAGCTCAGGAAGAAAAAAGAAAAACAGTTTAGCCTCTCAACCTCCAACCACTTGATACATGTCTATCCTGAACCAGGCATCAATACAAGATATCAATCTGCAAAGCCACCTGCATCTTTCTATTAATCATCCTACATTAATGACAACTCATTGGTTTTTAATTATGACTATATACAAAAAAAAAAAGAGCTGTCGATTTTGAAGAATCAAAAGCGGTCTAGCTGCAAAACCTCTTGCATCTACTGCTTCAAGTTTCACAGGTTAATGATGCATTATTAGTTACAGGCTGCAGTACCAAGCATATCCCTGAAGAGACAGCAGATAAATCATTACAATGTTTATGCAGTATGCAAAAAAAGTCAGCATAAGGATTATCAGAGAACGATACAGTGCTGAATAAATGAGCCAAGCACTCAAACGTTACTGCATCCAAGTTATTTAACCATGAACATATGGGCTTCAACGTCACCCCTTCAAGCAATCGTTTAATGGCATCGCTGGGATTCCCATGACTTTCTCTGTGCCAGTACCAAAATCTAATACAGCCAGCGATAAGCCACAGCATGGGTGTGTATATAAAACCACAAGCCAAGCAACTCAATATTTATCAGAATCCAGCAACGAACTTAAAGGCAACCCACGTTTTTCAGTTTCTAGCTTGATAGAGCTATCTAAGATCACACAGAGATCATCCGAGAGGGTTCTGTTGCGTGCAGGACAAGGCACTTATTAAAATCCCTCTCGCTTGCAAATATGTTGACTGATGCGTTTTGCCCACCACATTTCCTTGGAGGGTCTTCTTTAATAGTTAATTTAACAGCACTCAGTGACCCAGACACCATCTTCAAGTGATGACTGCAGTCCCAGGGGCGACACAGAAAGAGAATAGTGAGTCAGTGCACGGTACGGACTGGCTGAATAGTCAGTATACGGCATATTCACATTAATCACAGTTCTTCCAATTTCTAAATCGGCCACTTTTTACTCTTCCAAAATTACGCACAAGGGAGCAGAGTGCTGAAATATCTGGCTGTGCTGCTGGCAATCAACCATGTGGTGTTTGTGAACAACTACTGCCCCCTACAGCCGGAATCCACACAGTCTAAAATGAGCCTTTTTATATAATGTGAGCTTTACAGCTCCAAAATGTCCCTGCTCTTTAAAGAGAAGTTACTATTACTTAACCAGAGGGCATCTTCCACAATGGGTTTACCTGCAAACCTCATCAATTAGGACTCTTGCAGAAGAGCCATTTTCAGTATTTGTCTAAACAGCTACAGACTTGCTATGCACTCATGGAATTCTGGGCAAAATGCATGAACATATATATGGCTGGGTCTTCGAAGTAGTAAGAATATTTACAGAAAGAAAAGAATACTCATGATGGGCGCACACAAAGGTAGCAGCATGTCAGATGGTTTTAAAACTCCTCTCAATAGCCGAGATGCAAGAGGTTGTCAAAGGAATTGGTTGTATCTTCTAGAAAAGAAGGGATTTGCAAAGGCAAGCGTAGTAAATCTGCTGCCGTTTGCTATGCAAATCCAGACAATCCGTGCCTTCAAAAATGGTTTGCTTTGAGAATTTCACTCCAGCATGTCAAGCTCTCAACACACTCAAACAAGGAGCCATCGCTGTGAACCATTTACAACGTTGCATTTTTTGGGGGGGGGAGTGGCAGAAGGGTCAGAAAGAATTTTCAACGCTTCAAGGCGTGAGGTTGTAAGATCGAGTCCATGTTCTTACCAAACCCCATTCGATCCTCTCCTCTAAAACTGAAAAGGACAAAGGTTTAAAAGACTGGCAGATCTGTAGTCCATGTGCTAATGCTAGTTTCGTATGCGTTTATAACTCACGTTGTAGGATTCCAGTTTGACCCGGTTTCGGAAGGTGTACGTTCTGAAGTTGGCGTTCTGGAACACTTCATCGAATGCCTGCTCATTCTGTATAGAAAATGAGACAAACACACACACACACACATTAATTAGTGTGCAAAACAGAACACACTGAAACAGAAAATATAACCTGAAGACACAGCAGGGAATGAAAGTGCACAGAGCTATCCAGCAGGGGGTCCATGGTCCAATTTCCTATCCGGCTAACAGACAGGATACTAGATAAACCTACTTTCCCTCTTCAATTACCACTCTTTGGGGCTCAGTGAAACGAATTTGTATTACATTAAAAAAATATCAAAAGGTGTGCTTTATACAAAGGTACAATCACGTTCTTGTTAAATTCATACTCCACCTTTATAAGGCAGCCCTTTATACCACAGGACCAGTTATAAAGCTGCATGGTCATGGCTCCTATTTGCCTCGTAATGCCACTCCACGATCACTTTGATTCTCGTTATAACACAGAACACAAATAGTGCAGTCTTGTAACTTTGGCTGCCGGCAACAGCGTTATAAAAAAAGGGGGAGAATTTGATAAGAATTGACTGGTAGTTGCATACCGAGTCCCTCAGCTCCCCCAGGTAATCTCCGCTCTTTCCCAGCATGGCTTCTGCAGACTCTTGGAAACAGGTGACCCATTGATTATCACTGAAATCTGCAATGTTTGCCTGCAAGGGAACAGCGACAGACAGAAGAGAGAAAAAAGTATTGAAGTCCTGCAGTTTTTATTACTTTACAGAGACTAGAATTAAAACATGCTACATCCCTGGAGCCACAAACTGCTCAAATGTGTATGTACTACTACAGGATAGTTTAAATACACGGATTAAAAAATAATGACTTTTTAGTTCACCATCTTGTATATCTGAACATCTAAATTTCTCTTCAGAAATATGAAATTCACCTGCGTCAGTATCTCGGACAAAGTAGCAGTCTATATCTATATATAGATATAGACATCGAGACCATATTTAGACCGAAAAAGAAAATAACTGTGCAGTGAAATGCAGTGAGATGTTGGCTAGGTTTATTGATTTGGTATTCATTCACTCACAGAGAGGATCATGCGATACTTGAAGTTGGGGAACTCCTTGTCACACTTCTCGCAGCGGAAGAGTCCGTTCTGCTGGTCCACCACCTTCTTGTTGCAGTCCTGCGTGGGGCACGCCTGGTACATGCAGTTCTCCTTGCGCAGGTACACGATGGTGGCCACACACGTGAAGTAATCAGCCTGCAATACAAGAGGGGCACTCCGAGTTAGTAAAAGGGGCAGTACAGCACAGCTCTCCCCTAAGCATGGTTTAAGAAAACTATATTTATATATAAAAAAAAAAGCTGTCAAGCAAAAAGCAGACAGTGAGAAAGCTGCCATTTATGGGAGTTGAAACGAGATTTGATTAAAAAAAAAAACCGCAATTATCCTGAGTGTTTAGCCAATAATCTTAAAATGTCAATATGGTCCAGCAGTCAGGGATGGTTGTTTTACACAATTCGAGCTCCAGAGTCCCATTCCCCTCCCCTCACCTTGTCTCCATGGCCCAGGTTTTCAGTCTTCACCTCAGACAGAGTCTTCCAGGTAGCGTTCCCACCTCCAGAGCCTTTCATTTCAGACATAGATGACCCTTCAACAGCGTGCCCCTCAGAATCGAACCTAAAACAGAAAAAACAATAATGGCAATACAGGGATGGAAATAAGACTCCTGTTGCACAGCAGTTTTACCCATTCCGGGTTTTACTAAGAGCTTGATTAGCCGCAGGGTATAACAAGCTCAGGTGTGTCTTCAACTGGTAGTGAAACCAGTAGTCAAGCTGCTATGCAATGGGGGGGGGGGGGTCTTGCTGTATTTCTATCCCTGCTATATAATGGGCTGAGGAAACAGACACCCATACAATCTGCCATCCTGAGCTAGTGGGTAGAAGCAAAGTGTGTTGATGCTTCTGCTTGACTTTACCACGACCACTAGCACAAAATAAAAAACCCACCACAACCTTACAAAAGAGAGGCAGATCAATAGCGTTTATGAATCCATTCGTTCAAGGACTCATCCGAGACGGGTTTGGCAATACAAGGAATCTGCTTGCCCTCAGAAGCATGACTAATTGAAAATCCCTTCTTATAATGGAACCAAGAGCCACAAGTCACGCCACTGTTTCAGGCTCCCATTGAAAAATGGGTTTAATTCTTTCCTGCAACACTCCCTATTTTCTCATCTTTATTGGATGCAATTTATTAAAAAGACAGGAGAACAAAAAAAACACTTATCCTGCCAGGCAGCTCATTTCTTAGGCATTTCTTTTTTTTTTTTGTTGTGGCTACAGACAGCTTCAAACTTCGAGCACATCACAGCGGTAAGCAGAGCTGTCAAAAGCTTACAAAACAATGCCAGCTAGTGTTCAATTATTATTATTAATAATAATATTAATAATAATAATAATAATAATAAACTTGGTTACTTCTTAATTCGCAGTCATTAATATTGTATATGAAATGTATTTCTCAAAAGCATATGCTTGTGTAGACAGGTTAATATCATGTCTAAGTGACGTGTACAAGCTATGCTAGTCTCATTTATTCATGTTCTCTCCAAGGTATTGCGTAATACTCCATAAAATTATCAGAATAGTTAAAAATATTCTCAATAGAAAGTACTTTGCAGCCTTGAAGACAAAAAAAAATAAGTACCAACCACCCACTAACACCCCAGTGGCCTTGGTATAAAAATGGAGTGTGTTGAACTGCAGATCTATAAAAAAAGGAAAGATACAAAAGCTTTATTTTACTTGGCCTAGTCTAATGTTTTTAAAAACTCATCCCCGTTTTACTGGAGCTCAATTATATGCTGTTCTGCACAAGTCTTTTCTTCTAGGCATGTTACTCTACAGAACAAATATTTTAAATTGCATCTGGATTGGAACCAAAAGCCCACAGGAGTAAACATGACTCTCCTAATGAAAGCAAAATTAAAAAGGACTACCTATAACGCAAAAGCTTGGGACTTCCATTGGCTGCTGCAATCACTTTTATTTATGAAAAAGGTATCCAGGGAAATCGTTGAAATCCTTCTCTTGCTTAATTAAGCAGATGAATCCACAGTATGGTTAAGTACGCAGAGGATGCTCCAGTGATGAAAGCACCTCATTTTAAATCTAAACCAGGGCTGCCAAGATTTCAGGTTTCAGCTGAATTTTTTATTTTGCTGGTGCACCTGGTTTTTGCTATTAACTGCAGGCATGTTAGTAATTTACTTTTATAAAAAAGTCTTTTGCACATGTGCGTTTTCATTTGGAAAGGTAGACAGCTACGTGGAACTAGATTAACCCCATAATCTACAACAACGTTTCAACATTAAAGGTCACAACCCTAAAAGCAAGCAATGGCTCCTTATCATGCATGTTTACAGGTCTTAACACAAACATTTTTTTATTACGAAAAGGGAACTTACCAGCCTCGCAGTTTGAAGGCTTCAGGAATGTCAGGGTTCATCATGAGAGTGCTGGAAAAGAGGACAGAGAGAGATCGACCCCCAAAGTCCGACAGACGAGCCCCCTTAATGGCCAGGACAGGCTGTCCCGAGCCGTCAAACTTTTCAGCCTGGAAAAGGAGGATGGGAAACGTTCAAACACTGCAGCAGCAACAGCAACTAGGACAAAAATATAACCATCCACAGGGTCACAGTGTAACAGGAGGTAAAATATGGATATGTGGGAAAACTAAAGTCGTGGAAGGTGTTCATAGGATCAGGGCTGTATTTCTCTTCTCCCCACCCCCAGAATAGAAATTGCTTATTTCAAGGTCTTACATTTTTGGACATTTTACAATTAAACATTTATTAAAAGCACAAAAAAATAGCGTGGTCACATTCAAAATTGGATTTTAAAAACAGATGAGTGTTGTGCGGTAATCCAAATTAAAAGTTAATTCAAAAAGGTTTGAGAAGGAAGCCTACTGACATCAGTGAATTGCCTGTCCCTGACCAAACAAAGAGTTTAATGGGAAGCGCTGGTAAAACACACCACAGCTGGTAAACCCGAGCTGCAGATTGTGCACAGGGACTGTCAGGGGCATGGAACAGTGTGTTCTTACCTCCTCTCCCCACAGAGTGGTGGTGATGACCTTCCCGGACATGTCCATCAGGTGCACGGCTCTCTTGGAGACTTCCTTGCTGGCTTTTGTTGTGATCTTTGTTACTTCATCGTAGCTCTTGCAGATTCCGATAACATCTACAGGGAATTAAATTTAAAAAAAGTTAAGACTATAACCTTATTATTGCAGGTTAAGAGTCATATTTTAAATAAACATTTGATATGTATATTTTCATTTCAGCCTTGCAGACTGTGGATCTAGTGCAGTCAAACACAACAAAAAACACGAGCAAGACACTGGTCTGCTAGATATGCAAAGTCAGACCAGTGCTGCGTTTCTGATACCCAGTCCCCATGACATTGCTTTATTAAGCCTGCACAGATTTTACGATTGAGCGTTTAGGAGTTTGGTCAAACTGGCTCTTGTTGACCGGGCTCCTTCCTTACCGACAACAGAGTCCTTCTCCTTGTTCTCCAGCTCCTCAATGGGAACGAACTCGAACTGCAACATGGGCACGTCACCCGCATCGTCGCAGGGCACGATGGAGGTGTCGTTGTTCAGCGTCATCTCGTAATCGTTCTTCACATTCGTGTACTGCTTGTTGGCGATCTTCAGAGTGCCTTTGGAGATGTAATACACCTGCAGGGCACAAATAAAAAAAAAAATCTGTAAGATTCATAACAAATCGCAACCTCCAGTTCAAATGTGGACTGTAGGGTTACAATCGGGAACGCTGGGTGTAGCTTGGAGCTTGCTGGCAAGGCTACTTGTTGTATCCGTGTCTAAATACTTCAGGATGAGCGCACCAGGGCAAGGTGCTAACTACTGCTGAGTTTCGGGGAATATAACAGATCAGAATTAAGAAATGCCCTTCTAAACACTAAGGGCGGCAATAATGTGGTATAGGTAAGGCAAGAATGAGGTATTAAAAGGATCCGAAATGGGTCACAATTGATCTACCAGTTGAGGTCTGGAAACTGCGCTGGTAGACCGCATTCCCAAGCTCAGACGCGCTCATCTCTTACCTTGTTGACTTCAATCACAGCGTAGTACTTGTCAACTTGTTCATTAAAGCCTGTAACTCTGATCTCCCCCTGTTGAGAATAAAATTATTATTTTTAACAAGAGCATAGTTCACACACCCTAGTCTCTGTAAGTCACCTTGGGTAAAGGCATCTGCTAAATAAACAAATATTTATTATTATTACTATTAATAATAATAATAATAATAATAATAATAATAATAATAATAATGAGGCTTACAAGACTGAACTGAAACCGAGAGGTTTGCCCTTGAAGAGGGGAGGCAGAGATCTAGTTAGCGGAGACTGATTTAGCAAATGCCAACAGACACGTAACTAAATATTACTCTTTCACACACGTCTCCTGGAGATGCAGCATCTCATTACTATGACATTCCTGGTGCAAATTCACAGGTTCAGCAGTTATAACACTAGAATTGCACAACGTATGAAGTCACAGGATACACACAGCCATCTGATGTGGTGCTCTTTTGCGTTTTAAATGTTCACACACAAATTTTTAATATATCTGACATTTCTCTTACAGCAAAAATCCATTGTTGGATACATTTCATATCCAATAGGGTTAAATTCAATTTCTATTTCTCCAGTGACCATTTTGAATCCTAATTCAACTTAGGAAGAAGTGTCCTGCAACTTATCTCCTCGCTCTGCATATCAAATACATACAAATTCAAGTCACCAGTGCTCTGTAGAGAACATAAGCGTTCTTTAGGGGAGGGGTACACATTCAGGGGTACAGGGGTGTGCGTCTTACACTCTCGTCCACGATCTCCATGGAGAACAGCTTGCCCTCTCCTCTGGAGTTGCTCCAGGTGCGAATCTGGCTCTTGTTGGTGATTCTGGCTCGGATGGTCCACCTGCTCAGCAGTGAAACAGTTAACAGGTGCAGCTTGGAGGGGTTTCAAGTTGACCATTAATGAAAAAAATATCCACCTGAGCCAACGCCAGAAGCAATTTTATTACATGAACATTGTAGTTATAAAAAAATAAGGGCAATTGAAAACAACCGTGTGTGTTTCTTTTTTTTTTTTTTTACTATAGATTGAAGAGAACGCTGCCTATCGCGCACATTAAAAGATGAAGCCGTGCTGGCTAGGGAAGCAGAGAGTTCCTCGTCTGTTTACTGGGAATGGCTTATGAAAGTAACAGAAGTTGTGTTCTCTCAATTTACAGTGCATTTAATTAGCTTTTCAGCTTGAGGCTGTGAATTGAATCACTCAGCCTCCCCGACAAAGTCAAAGTAGGTAGGACTAAGCCTAGATCCCTAAACAAAAGGTGACTTACAGAGACTAGGCTGTGTGAACTATGCATCAGCTGCAGAGTCACTTACAACTACGTCTCACCCGAAAGACGGAGCACAAGGAGGTTAAGTGACTTGCTCAGGGTCACACAATGAGTCAGTGGCTGAGGTGGGATTTGAACCGGGGACCTCCTGGTTACAAACCCCTTTTCTTTAACCACCGGACCACATAGCCTCCTCCTTTTTAAACTCCACTATGCAGCAGCTAGACTCCAGCTGTACATTTACTTCTGACAGTCCTGCTCAGGTCACAAGTGGAAGTCAAGTGCTTCCACATGTAATGAACAGTGATTAGCTCACATTACAACACCACCACACTACTGAATCGTGCTTGGGAGAAGGGCAGGGGGTGTTCAGGACAGGACTGAGGTGTCCTTGCTTAAAGAGGAAAGGGGAAGCTCTCAAACAGGGTCTTGCCTTTCACGAGGAGTAAAGTCAAAGCCCAAGTGTCAGTCCTTTTCCAAGTACAGGAAATCTCTCTGACTGTGACAAGGGTTTGCAGCACAACAGCACCACCTAGCCAGAGTTTGCTTTCAATCCAAACAGATGGAAAATGCATTATTATTTTTCCAGCGATTTCTCAGTAATTTAAAGCCAGTTCCTAAACCTAGTAAGATAAATGTATCTAAAATATTTCACAAAAAATAAACACACGGGTGCTTTGTCCCGATTTGCACAGGGCGCTTACTTGCTCTGGTACGGGTTGAGGCTTGCAATGGGCACCACTTTTGACTGGGAGCCCCCAGGAGTATTTGGGGGATCCGGAAATGCCTTCTGTTTCCCCACATCCTTGGGGGCACCTCGATTCATAGACACTGTTGGAGAGAACAGAATAAAAAAAAAAGAAAGACATGGAAATGAGACTAAGCATTTAAAAAAAAAAAAAGTCTGAACTGCTTTATACAACATCTTTAAGGAGCTATAAAGTGCATAAATTATTAATGTAAGTATTAAGTGGTTTCAGAGCTAATGTATTATGTATAACTAAGCTTTGGGCTACAATGGAGAAAACCCAGCTATTAACAAAGCAATCTTAGACAGCATCCTAAGAAATTGTGAAAAACTGCAGCTTTACTTCACTTAAAGCTCACAGGTGACAAATCGTGACAACGCTTTCTGTGAACAACTTCAAGTTTAACATCTCAGGGAGTGCTGGAACAGAGAGAGACACAGGAGTTTGCCCCTCTTTTAGCGAAGGGAGGGAGAACATTAAAAAGCTCTTGCTTACTCTCAGAATTGTAGCTGCTTTGTTGCTTGAATGACTTGGCAGGTGGGTTTGAAGTAGGTGATGTTGTCTTTGCTTCACCTGGAGGGAAAAAAAATGGAGGACACATGCATGAGTCACCAAGCGATACCACAGCAGAGATTTTATTATTTGGGCATGACCCAGCTGCAGTATAGTATAGAGCAAGAGCTCTCAGAAAGTCAAACTAATGAAGCAGTTTACAAAGCAACGTTCTGCTTGTTTTTGTGCCATTGATGCGACCGTTTGTATAATGGACACAAAGAGAAAATGCACAAGGTAGGAGCATATTAACAGCTTTAAAATGTTTAAATAACAAAATTAAATAAAAAAGGCTTTGCCAAATATTACAAAATACTAAATATTTGTAACATATAAAATGCTGTTCAAGTCTGTGCAGGTTAAGGACTGCACACATTTCATAGTGGTTTGTATGAGACGCGTATTCAGATTCTAAGGGAACAGTTTTATGCTTTATTGAAATTATTGCAAAAATGTTTCCTAACATTTCAAAGTACAAGTACAGAGCTGGAAATGCCCAGGCACCCAACACAGTGACTGCACTTCAGATTACAAAACATGTGGCTGGTTGGTTTATTTGGATCATTTTCACTTTAGACAACATTATATATTTTTATTTTGGCAGGGGTGGGTGTGGTTCCTTTTAGGACGCAAAATATATTAAGCACATTTAAACCCAGATCACGCTCACTAAGCAAGCCTTGGAACACAACTAAGTGTTTTGGCAGCTCCAGACATGTTCGTTTTGCACCTGCACCAGTAAAAAGGGAAAACGGGATATTTATGGGTTGTCTCAATAAGTGACTACAGGTCACAGATGTTACCTTCCACATAAGGAGTTGGCTCTCCAATCGTCTTTTCCACATCGCTGGCAGATTTCAGGACCTCCAGGTCTATGATTATAACCACACGCCTGGATAAGGAAGAGAAAAGTCTATGAGGTTTGTTTAAAATAAAATCCATACAAAAGTTAACACCTGTTAAAACGTACAATGGCCACTCCACAAGTTTTCCAGGACGAAAGCCTCTTTCTTAAGGGGAGGTTTACTAGCCGGACATTTGAAAAGAATCAAATTTCAGGCAGTAAAGTGCGTGCACCACACACACATCAATGGCAGGTATTCTGCATGTTAAACATATGCTCCAGTCTCTCCAGAACCGTTAACTCTGTCAATGGGAAAACTGTATAAACATGTTGTATAATGTCTTCAGTGCAAGTTGTCTAGTTTGAGCCTCGCTTACCTTCCATCCTTCAGTGTGTTCACAATGTATTTCTTGATCCGGCAGATGCAGTTGGCAGCAATCTCTTTCTGCTCCACCAGGACATTCAGCTGAGTCGCCAACATAAAGGCTGCAAAACAGAGTGAACCAACCAGTTCTGCAAGGTCACAAGCTTATTGCAATAGTTACCTGAGTTTATCAATGGCTGTATTACATATTAGCAATAGTGATGGCCTCCTTCCTGTCCGAATCGCAGTGCTGGTGGAGGTGTTGGCACGGAAATGGATAAGATTAAAGATCTCTTCCATTGTGATTGAGAACAGGCTACAGCCCCTTGTAGAGCAGTCTGGTCATCAACACACACTAAGCCAATGACTGCAGCTAGTTTGTAAACTCTTGTGTGCACAGGAAAGCAATGCAAACCTCAAACACATTTAGTTCCTGGTTAAAACACAAACCCACACGGGTGACACGCGATACGATATTTATATCTAGAACTACAACACTGCAGTGACGAGTGCTTTAGGGGTCTAAAGACTGCTCAAATTCAAACCAAGACCTTTTCATTGCAATACTACATCTAGTGACATAAGAAAACTTATAATTCTAAGACAACAGTTCTGACTAGAAGTCTCTCTTGGAAAAATAAATAAATAAAGACTACTTGTCAATTTATTACATTTTATAAATTTTTAGCTTTACTAGTTACATTATTGAAATGATCGGACTTCAAATAGTTTTTTTTGTATTGCTTCATACACCCACACCATTATTGAACGTTTTGTTATGAATATATATATATATATATATATATATATATATATATATATATATATATATATATATATATATATAGTGTGTATTTGCAGGGTTATTACATACATATACAGATAGATATACAGATATTCCTTTGTATTTGCACGCTTACAGGACAGGGTGTTCACTCCATCGCTCATCAGCAGTCGGAAGCGGTGTAATCCTGCGGCACCTTCGATGCGTCTTATGTTCTTTGGGGAGGGAGACAGCACAAGGGAGACAATGTGTTTACAAGTGTGGAGAAGCAGCTTGGAGGAGTGTAGGTACACTTCATGCAAAACAAAGTTTATAACAAAGAAAGGCAAAAAAACCAAACAATTCAAGAAGATCTTGTTAAAACAATAAAACTCTTACAATAACTTGCAGGGCGGCGTTTTGAATCTGGTCTCCCTTTGCGATGGTCTGGAAAAACACAGAAATGAATTCACTCCAATTACCAAGCACTTTTAAACAATGACGATTCCGTTTCTTATACAAAACCTTTCGTCTCCTTGACCCGCAAACTGCAAAGCCAGGGTGCCGAAGTGGACAGGGCGGGACAAAGCGGGTGGTTTCAAATTGGAATAACGAATGATGTTACCAATGCCCAGTTTACATGAGAAACACGCCGGGGGCTGGGAGCACCGGTACAGAGCAGAATGAATTGCATTGTGGTTCAATTTAATAAACACACGCTGCCACTCCAGTATCAACTGTGCGTGTAACTAGCATACGCAGCGTTCCCTCCAACTCGACCGGGTAGCAAGTTTTCATCACAACGGTACATGTTGTTTGCAGCGAGGTAAAGGCCCAGTTCAATCACATATTTAGTTTGATTTATTAGTTACTGGCTAATATTTACACAGCGGGGACAAGTTTCACTTCAAAAACGCGTTCTCTGAAAAAGGCATTTGGCTGTTGAGAATTGCATCAGCCGTGTATTAGTTGTTTGCTAAGTACTACAGCAGGCCTGAATATTAACAGGTGAAAAAGACAAACACCGAGTCACTCCGTAGTTAGAAAACACGAAATCTGATTGTTATGATAATATAACTCATCTATATAGCTGTTAGATCCCTCGCTGAGGCATAATTATTAAATACACAAAAACAACGCTTCCTCCCTTCATCAGGACCCGACCGGAGCGGCAAACCTGTATCCCCTCCGCAGCTACTCACCCGAATAGCCCCTGGGGTCAGTTTATCGCTCATTTTTGCTGTTTCTATGTTCAATTTGAATGCGGTTTCTTTTAACTGCCGCCCTTTCTTTTCCTTCTTGCTCGCTGTGGCGCCAAGTTAGCCTCTCGGTCTGCGCGCGGAGCCTGTTTATAATCTCAGTGACGTCACTCGGCCGACAAAACGCGGCTCGTTTTTGCGTGCGCACTCTCAGCCCCGCCCCCAAGATAGTTTATTATTATTATTATTATTATTATTATTATTATTATTATTATTATTATTATTATTATTGTTGTTGTTGTTCTTGTAAATGTTATTTAAAATAAGTACCTATATTCATTAGCGTTAAGGTTTGCCATTGCGAGAGAACATGTATTTGTATAAAATACCCCATTTTGATTTTTGAGCCGGCATGGCGGACGCAGAGCCGTAGTTTCTTGTCATGTGTCGAGCGGCGTGGATGCCAGTGGAGACCCTCTTCCTCCCCCCCGGGTTTGAACGCAGAGCCGCCGCCGCATCGAGTGAGTTACCAGACCCTGAAAATGGATCTCCCGTGCCCGGAATGGCAAGACCTCGCCGTCAAAAAATGGAACTGTTTATCCTGGGCTCAAAAACAGGCGTTTACGTCATCCTCAGAACCGAGCGATATTTTCAGCTTCTGCTTTTCAATACTGAAGTGAGTACGGCCGCCAAACTATTCCGTACACTGGAGCAGGCAGCGAAGTTACTGATAAACATTATGTCATGATTGTGTGGGAACTGGAAAGACCTGACCACTGTTAAGTTGCAGGTTTAAAAATTACAGTCTGGTGACCTTAACGCTTTAAAACGGACTAAATAAATAGCAACACCAAAATGAAGAAATGGAAGGGCTGTCATTGCAAGTGTGTCTTGTGCATGTTTAAAACAATTGAATTATTTGATTCCTGGTCGAAACTTACTTCAGTTCTTAATCTTATGCACACTCCAATAATGTACCAGAAACAAACGCTGACGTCTCTAGCTGGACTAGGTGTCACAAGCTTAAACCTTATTGAAGTCTGCCTGCCAGCAGCGCCATTTCTATAGAGAGAAGTCACTCAGTGTTTAGCAAAACGCACATGTCTGCTACTTGCATTGGCGTGTGTAACGTGTATCATCTTCCGAGTTACGTTGCATTGGGGAAGCAAGACAAAACCAATTGAATGCAAATTGAAAAAGGGTGCAGCAGGTGTGAGAGTGTGCTTTGTCACCTTGTTGCTGCTGCATCTAGTTTTTCAGTTTTGCACACTCAAGAGCATGACTGCCCTGGAAATGAAAGTAGATTTAATAAAGGATCTTGCTGTGTTCTGGTCTGAATGGTGGCGTTCCAGAAGCTGTAAGGGGTTCTATAGAACATATGAAAATTCCACATGCATGACAGGGGTCTGTTTTTAGAACCACAAGGGGAAATTATGATTAACGAAATCCCTTCTAAAATGTAATATCATGGTGCAGTGAAACTCGAAGTGTATATTAATGTCTCTTATAAGTTGATCTTTCAAATTGAATTGACTGGTTTGGACATAAGCTGCATGAAAATCTTGCAACCACACTGTCTTCAATTGATTTGTGTGCTGTAGTCGCTTCAATTAGCAGGCTTGAAAACAGGCAGTTAGAAACTGGGCACGCACAAGTATGTCTACTCAGAATTTATGATTAGGTTATTCATATTTTGAAAAAAATAAGCAGCTGCTTGTCTTTGGTCCTGGGAAGTAGTTTTTTATGATCAATGTGTTTGAACACGCAATACATGCTGACCCTGTCTGTGTCTCGCTGTGTCTAGCCCTGAAGATGCAGAGTTTCTGATCAGGCTGTCGCAGAGACGCCCGATACACAAGGACCCCACAGCCGCCAGGTCCTACAGACAGCAGGGCAATGCCTGCTTCAAAGAGCGGCTCTACACCCAGGCTGCACTGCTCTACTCACAGGTACAGCTTTTTTATGTTTAAAAAACTATAAAACAATAAGAAACACAAAGTCAAGTAGACAGAAGCTCAGGCTAGTGCCTTCCTCAGTGTTCCTAACCTACTGTGTTTCTGTAAAGAGCAGCTTACTGCATGGACCAGTCTCTCTGCAACAGCCCCTTTCAATTTGAAGACTGGAATCCCTTTGGTAATCCACTGCTGGTCCACGTTGTGTTGAAGACCTTTTTAAAAGCATACAAGTGTGTGTGTGTCTCTGTGTGTGCTGTGTGTGTGTGCATGCGTGCGTGCATGTGTGTGTGTAGTTGTCGTGGTCCCGTCTGCTTGACGAGGTGCTGTTGTCTCCACAGGGGCTGTGCCAGGCTGACCCGGGCAGTGAGGAGAGGGCACTCTGCTACGCCAACCGCTCAGCCACACTGCTGCATCTGAAGCACTACCAGGTGGGCGCTCGTTGGGTAATGACAGCGGCGCTGGGGCAGGTTTGCCAGGGTCTTTGTACCCCCATAGAAATTCTGTATAGAATATTACAGTAAATTCTTAGGGTTACATTTTGGCTATAGGTCTTTGTAAAGACATTGAAAAAGGCCTCTAGTTGAAATGTTTATCTAATTGAATGTTTTATTTTTTAGTACTTCTGCAGAGGTGTCTTGTGAGGGAGTGTTTAAAGTGGTGATACCTTTTCATAGGATCAGCTCATATATGTATTAAAAAAATATATGCACTAGCTTTCAGGACCGCAAACAATTTGTGAAAATTGAAGGCAAAGAAAATTCCTCTGTTTGTTTGTACTGTAACGTCAAGAAACGTACATGTAAGGTCATAGTTAATAAATGCTGTGGAAATGACCTACTTTTAAAACCTTTGTTACTAAAGCAATTCTTTGTTTCTTCAGGAATGTCTGAAGGACATCTCCCGAGCTCTGACTTGCGGTTACCCCAAAAACCTGCACCCCAAACTGCTGGGGCGCAGGGCGGAGTGCCTCTCACGCCTGGAGGGGGGCGGTGGGGAGGCAGGCGCCCCCTGTCCCTCAGACACCCCTGGAGGACTGACTCACAAAGGGACCACAGAGAGCCAGGGGCTGCGAGAGAAGCAAGGTCTAGTGCTGCTTCCCTCTGCCTCTCCAGCTGTGGCTCTGCAGTTTGACCCCAGCAGAGGTCGACACCTGGTGGCTGTGTCCGGCATTGCAGCGGGGGAGGCCGTGCTGGAGGAGGAAGCTTTTGCCTGTGTTTTAATCCCTGGAACAGGAGCCAAAGTGAGGCTCGAGAAACCAAATCAAGAGGCTGGCACTGAGGACTGGCACTGCCACCGCTGTCTGAGTAAAGTGGTGGCGCCTGTGCCTTGCCAGGGATGCTGCTACGCTCGATACTGTGGGGAGGGGTGCCAGGAGCAGGCCTGGGAGGGGTACCACAAGGCGGAGTGCCCTTTAGGGGGTGCGCTGCTCGCTCTGGGGGTGCTGGCTCAACTGGCTCTTCGGGTGGCACTGGTGGCCGGACTGGAGGAGGTGCTGGGGGCCCGGGAGCAGATGAATGAGAGAGCCACAGGACTGCGGGCTGCTGTAGTGGGGTCGGCGGGTAGGCTCAGCTGCTCTGGGGGAATACCAGAGGAGGCAGGCGAGCTGAAGGGAATGGATCCACTGGGTAATGTGGGTGAAGGATCCCAAGGTGCGGGTGCCTCAAAGGGGAATGGTGATTCCTTGCAAGAGAAAGGACTGTTGGAGATTGACAAGACCCTACAAAGCAATGATGCTCCAGTGGAGACGGGGCCCCCAGCCATGGCTGACCCCCAGCAGGGTGGCCTGGACCCAGGCCGAGGTGTTGCAGCGCCGCTGGTCCTGCCTGGCTGTGACTCTGCAGGGCGCTACCTCGGCTCCTTCTACCGCTCAGTGCATCACCTGCTACCTCACTCCCAGAGGCACAGCCCAGCACTGCGCTTCCTCTGCGGGGTTACCATAGCGACGCTGTGCCAGCGGCTGCAGGAGGAGGGGCCACTGCCGGACACCTGGGGCGGAGCCAAGAGCGTTAGCCAGTCAGTAGAGAAGGGGGCAGCGGATGAGAGCAGTGCCCTATCGCGGGAACAGCAGAACAGCAGCCAATCGGATGAGGACAGGGGTGAGAATTCAGGAAGCGTGGGCCAGTCAGAGAAAGAGGAACGCAGAGAGCCGTCCCCAGAGTGGAGCATGCTGGGAACAGCGGTGCTAAGACACATGCTGCAGCTGAGGTGTAATGCTCAGGCTGTGACAGCAGTCAGAGACTCAGGTGGGTCAAACGCTGCCATGTTACTGCGCTCAGATACGTGCACAACTTTACTTTAATACATTCAGACATCCAGGTCTTTTTGTTTCCAGTGACACCACTAGAAGGCAGTAAAACCCCTGGCAATTCATTAATAATACATGTACAGTAAGAGCAAATTTTGCTGTGCGAGTCAGACAGTGAAATACAGACGGGCTTCGCTGGATGCAGTCTGTGAGGCAGTCACTATGTATTGGTTACAAAGGTGTTTGACAGAACTGACCTCACCCCCTCCCTCCTCTGTTCTCAGGCCGGGGTCGAAGCACAGTGGAGTCCAGTGCTCAGGTTCGAATTGCGACGGCTATATTCCCCACTCTGAGCTTACTGAACCACTCCTGCTCCCCCAACACCAGCGCCACCTTCAGGGCAAACACCGTCACTGTCCGAGCTTCCCAGCCAATCGGAGCCGGCCAGGAGCTGCTGCACTGCTACGGTAACCGCTGCTTCCTTTACCTCACTTCCGCACGGTTGAGTTGCAGCGTCATTGTGAAGACGGATGCTGGTTAATAAAGCAATGCTCTGCAATAGGAGTCTCATTAGACTCGCAGAATGTAAAACCTGGAGTGGCTCAAACTCACAGCATGAATACATCTCATCTGAGTCTGTATGTTTACTACTAGGAGATATTCAGCTATAAGGGAGGAACTGTTTCATTAGCAGGGTTCTGATAGCTCAAATCTGCCTCCTGTCATTTAAACAATTTACTTCATTGAGGGTAGCTGACTCCAGGACTGGGTGCAGGGCTAGCGTGAGCCTCTAACCCTGTCTCTCTCTCTCTCTCTGCAGGGCCACATCGAAGCCGAATGCCTGTGTGTGAGAGACGGCGCCTCCTAGAGGAGCAGTACTTCTTCCTGTGTCAGTGTGCTGCCTGCTGTGAAGAGCAGGGGTCAGAGGGCAAAGGTCAGCCGACAGAGCTGGACGGGGTCCGCTGCACTCGTTGTGGGTCACCTGTGCAGGTATCACGTTCGCTTCTATTATTTGAACAGTTGTTGTTTGTTTTTTTTTCAATTCCATTTTGTATTTGAATGTGATTTAATGACCTCTCCCAGGGTGAGATGCAGAACCCTGTTAATCACATGAGATGTTGTGCGCTGTTGGTAATACTGTGCTGTGCCAGCAGGGGTGGGTCAGTGCTGTGACGCGTGTGGTGCTTTGTTGTGTCAGTCCGTACAGGGGAGCCAAGAGCAATACTGCTGCTCCCTGGGGTCCTGTGGGCTCGCCCTGTCCCGACTAGAGCTCTCCCGAAAACTGCTGGGAATCCAGGAAGAGATCCAAAAAGCTGTGGAGCTGATTGAGAGAGACAGGCCGGGTAAGAACTGTGACTTTATGTGTGTGTGTGTGTGTGTGTGTGTGTGTGACACTCATTGTTTTATCTCTGCTCAAATCATGCTGTGTGTTTGTTGGCTTGATATCTCTCTCTCTCTCTCTCTCTCTCTCTCTCTCTCTCTGTCTCTCAGACCGAGCAGTGAAGGGGTTGCGGGTGTGCGAGGGGCAAGTGAATGGCTTCCTGTCCCAGACACACCCAGTGCAGGGTGAGATCGCTGACTCTCTGGCACGTGCCTACGCTGTCATGGGTGAGGAATGGGTACTTAGTTTTATTTATTTAATTCCAGACGTGATCGTGAAACGCATTATACACAAACAGGTAGCCTTGCTACATTTGGAAACCTTACAGAATATGCATGAATGAATTCTAGAAACATGTAGCATCCCTTCTCTGTGTGCGTGTTCCAGGGCAGTGGGAGCAGGCTGCAGCCCAGTTGAGCCGCAGTGTGGAGGTGGTTCGCTCCCAGTATGGTGATGACAGTGTTGAACTGGGGCACCAGCTCTTCAAACTGGCCCAGCTGCACTTCAACGGGTAAGAACGACCCCTGTAAAACTGGCAAAGGTTTTATTTTTTCTCTCCAGCTAACCCAAGCACTAAACAGTCATTCTCCCCTTCTCTCTCTCTCTCTCTCTCTCTCTCCTCCATATCCCCACTCATCCTCTTCCCCTCTCTCTCTAGGCGTTCGGTCCCCCAGGCTCTGTCTGTAATCCCTGAAGCTCAGCGGATCCTGACCCTCCACTGCGGCCCTGGGTTCGAGCTGGTACAGGAACTTCAGGAGATGGAGCTGTGTCTCCGGGGGGTGCTGCAATCTCAGCGCACCGCCTGACCAAACCAGGGGACTTCCTGCCAGCACCACCAGGAAGAGGCGCACGGTGGGAAACTGGGCAGACACTACAGTCTTTAAAGAAGGCCTTGTGTTGACTGAAGAAAATCTGAACTGCAGTGTGAACTAACAGCACCACATGCATGTATCGCATTCATCCCCATTTCAAAAGCACTGGAGGAAGATCTGTGTTTCCTTTCTTATTCCTTGTGACTGAGCCAGTATTGTGTTCACCAGTGAAAGGGAGAATGATTTTTGTAAGTGGCTTTTTCAGGGTTCCAGAAATGTCAAAAGGACTGCCAGAAAGTGGGAAGTGAAGTGCAGCTGGTCACCCTGCGGCACGTGGCTTCAAGTGGATGCAAGGAATCCTTCAGTAAAAAATGCCACGTCGAAAAAACATGGTATTACTGACATCCGCTAGAGAGAGATTGTTGCAGGGGGTTAGGTTACAATGCAATGGTAGGAAGCAAGGAACCAGCCAACCACACGCACACACACACACACACTGACACGCATGCACACACTGAGACACGCACACACACACAGACACACAGACACATTGTAACAAAGGACCCTGCTTCTTTATTAGGAACTCTGTTACAAAAATGCCAGTTAACAAGAACACAGCAGCCAATCCTTGTTTCATTTTAGTTTAGAAGAACTTTCAGCAGGTTTAATACTGTTTAATAATAATTTGAGAAAAAAAAAAAACAGGATAGCCCAAATAATCAATAGTCTGCTTTTTAGTTGTGTTGACTTGGGAGTCATTTCATGAGAAGAAGGGGAGGGGTATTTTAGAAAGAAAAATATGTACTTGATGTAGGAAAAAAAAAAAAACCCTTTAGCAATACTTGTGCATAATATATATATATGTATGTGGGAGAAGGGCAGACTAGAAACTTCATACAGTATGTTTACTAAAAGCAATAATGTCAACGTGTTGCAGCTGTCCCTTTGTGTGTTGCGCCTCAGTAAATGTGTTTCTGTGAAACTGTCTAGCTGCTGCTGTGCGTGCGGTGTGTTTGTGTGTCGGGGTCTCAGTTGCGCTTGAGTTTGCGGGGGTCCATGACCCTGCCGATGAAGAGGATGGCTCCTGAAGTGTCATCCCGCACCAGGAAGATGAAGGGCCGGTTCACGTGGAAGGACAGAGCCAAGGACAGACCGCTCCCAGAGGGGCTGCTGCTCGCGGCCTGACCCCCCTCCTCCATCACCTCCAGGGACACTTTGTGATGCACGCTGGACACCTTGCCAGGCAGGGTAGAGATCTTCACCAGCTCCGGCTGCGACGCCAACTGGGCCAGCCCTGTCAAGAGAATGACACAAAGTGAGACGGAGAATGATAGAAAGAGAGAGACAGAAAGGAGGTGCGAGAAGGGAGAGGGATGGGGTAGGTGTGAAAGGCAGAATGAGACGGAACAGAAAGTGACAAGAAGAACGGGTGTGAGGTGAAAGGTAGAAGGGGGGGCTTCTGATGCAGTAAGTACAGCACTGAAGCTGAAACTCGTCCCCAGTGCCATGTGGCAGAGGGACTCACCCATGTCGAGGAGCTGGGGGAGCAGGTTGTTCTCAGAGCTCAGGCTGAGCGCCGGCAGGGACAGGTCGATGTCCACGGGCTGCAGCACGCTGACCACGTCGTGGATGAACTCGGCGGTCAAGCTCTCCTCAATCAGGGTCAGGTTCTGACTGACCTCATTGGGAAGGAAGAGCAGCATGCTGACATCACCCTGCATCGGCACCTGAGTGATCTGGAGGGGAGGGAGGCAGAGGAAACTCAACGCAGCAGCACACGACATGCACAAAGAGCAGCGCTGCAATCTTCATCGCCGTGCTGCTGTCAAACACGGGCTGGCGGGTTCCTCTGCCTGTGTGCGTGTGTGACACCAGCAGCACCGAGCACCATTATTCACACCTAATTAAAACCCATTCCCATCTCAGCGGGACTCTGCAGCCTACCTTGCAGTTCAGGTCACTCTCGATGCCCAGCTTGACCGGGTACTTGGTCTCGCTCATCATGGGCACTTGGATTGAGGTCCAGCTGTCCACCTGGAAGGGCTCGGGTCTCCCTTTCTGGAGCCGACTGACCCACTGACCTGCAACCAGACAACAAAGAGTTAACACTGCGCCCACAGCCGGCCAGCTGTCCCAGAGCAACCTGTGAGCCACGCAGAGGCATGCTTTCACCAGCTGGCAAGCAAGGCTGCTTTTTACTTGTGTTGATTTTTATTTTATTTTTTGGGAGGCGGTGTATTTTCAATACTTGGTAAAAGCAATGCTTTGTTAATGAAGTTCTGCAACAAAAATGATTTTAAAAAATCGTTTTGTGCAGAACTGGCTAAATTATGGAACTTACCAAGAGAAAAAAAAAAACAACAACAACAGAACCTTGCTTTTAATTTTTAAGTTTAAAGAAAAGCAACTACAAAAAAAAAAATCGTAAAGGAGAAACCGTGCTGCAGAAAGTATCCCTGGCCAGGCTGTGTTTGAGCAACAGCTCCCCCTGCCTACCTCTGAAGTGTGCGGCGCCCAGCGGCAGGACGCCCATGTTGCGCGGGAGGCTCGCGGACAGGAAGTGGGCGATCTTCCCTCCGGTCTGCTGGCGCACCCAGTCGTTCACCTCCTTCAGGTCGGCACGGGGGCTGCCGTTCAGTGCCTTGGGCCGCACGCCGTATTCCTTCTCCACCGCGTTCAGGTAATTCACCTTCAGACGCAGCTCTGCGGGTCAAACAGCCACAGGTCAGCGCAAGTCAGTGCAGTAAACAGATTCGCAGGGGTGAGTGGAGGGCTCGGGATAGTGTTTGTGAGTGGAGGGCTCGGGAGGGTGTGTGTGAGTGGAGGGCTCAGGGAGGGTGTGTGTGGGCTAGTTCCTCACTCTTGTCGATGTAGACTCGTGAAGCCATGCTCAGGCCCTTGCTGGGCGTGTTAACACTGGCCAGCAGGTCTTTCAGGGTGCTGTGCAGATGGGGGTCCATCAGGTGGTGGTATTGGAGCACCCTGTAGAGCTGCTGTTCCGTCCTGGGGGCGCCACCTGGGGGGAGAACACACCAAAAGAATTGGATTAAAAGATGACAGTGCGAGGCTTTCAGTGTGCAAACTCCTTCCCTTTGGTACTCACTTCCAGATTGGATCCGGAATGCTGAGTCTGTCTGTATTTTTAAATCTAAGCTCGAAACTCATCTCTTTGATTTGGCGTTTCGCTAGAGAGCAGTTTGGAGCCCTTTCGGCTCGTGTTTATTGCTTGCACATGAAGAAGGCTGTATAAATGCAGCTGGTATGGGATGGTGTAGCATGGAGATCCCGATCCCTTACCCAGAGACAGCTGTGTGAGCGCGCTGGCGATGCTCAGGGGAGACAGGAACACGTTGGCCTTAGGGTCTTGGTACGCCAGCTGACGGTACAGGTTGAAGCCGAAGTTGGAGGCGGCAGCTGCCATCTGAGTGGCGGGGGTGGTGAATATCTCCACTTCCTCTTCCTCCACGGGGGTGGGCTCCTCCGGATCGGCCTGCCGATTGGTCGAGAGAGGGAGATAACCGCATGACATCACAGTGAGACGTAAGAGAAAGAGAGAACCACAGAGTGTGTGAAAGGGAAAGAGAGGAGGGGGCTTACCTGCTGGGTGGAGGCGAGGGAGAGAAGAGCTCCCATAAACAGTGCGAGGGCTGTCGTCTTCATCCTGCCTGCTGCAGAGAGAGCGAGAAAGAGAGACTGAACCAAGTGAGGGCGGCTGCATTGACTCCCATTGCATTACATACAGTCTTCAAAAACAAGCAAGAAACCAAATTCTATTGGCCAATGAAAGGTCACAGCTGTGTTCTGTCACACATTTCTCCGTTATCAAATCAGGACAATGTCCCTATTTAAGCTGTTATCTTATCAAGTTTTGTTTATTTAACTCCCCAGAACTTATTTTGTAGAAAAAATAAAAAAGATTAGGAAGCAACCAAAAAAAAAAAAGTACTTATTCAAGGACTGAGACAAAGATGACCTTGCTAATGAAGATGACCTTGCTGATGAGGCTTCTGTATTGTCATTGCATCTGCACAGGCGTTGAAATACTGCAGGTACATGGAGTGATTCATTCACAGAGTGTGATATATTCAGTGCCCAGCAGATGGCGTTGATGTATATATGCTGTGACGAGCAGTAAGAATGAATGTGGTCTGAGACGATCACGTGTGTGCGCGTTTTCTTTTCATTATGAGCGTTACTATTACTTTTCTTATTACGCCTGGTGCTTACAGAAAATGTGTCTCAGCTTACAATGTGTCTCAACCCAATTTTCTCTGTGCACCTGCCTGTGAAATGTGCTGACAGAGGAGTCCCACCTTAGCTCTAGGTAGCAGTAACTCCCTGAAGGTCTCGCAGTGTATCTGCTAAAACTATCCCCCCCGCATTTCTGCTGACTGCCTCGGAACGGCAGCCAAGAGAAAAGATGTTTGTTTTCCATCAGACCTCAGCGCTTCGTGTTAAAACCTGCTTCCTAGCTAGCTGCTTGCACGCCACGGATTTCACAGCACCCAGTATAACGTGACACCTTGACGGTGTTTGCGCGTCATTTTTAGAATTCCGCAGTGTTCCAGGTCTTTAGATGCGAATGTCGCTGAAAGGTGCCTGCAGTCTGATAACAGGTAAAGGAGTTCCACTCCTGAAACAATGTTAGCACGTTATGGGCTGTGCAATTAAACGATAAGCAGTGCATGCCATCAAGGGACTGTCCTCGCTGTACTTCATTGTGATTAAACCCAGGATGATATAATATACTCAAGTAAGGCAGCCCTTCCAATCACGAGAGGCCAGACATGTTTACTGTTGCAGGCTACGTCAGTGTACAGTACCTTAGGTTACTAGTTACATTTGAATGGGATGTCCTGCCAGTTCAAAGTGTAGGTGCAGCCTGTGCAAGCAAAGCTCAATGAGATAAGGCACATAAACAATAGGAGACATCTTCGAAAGATATGCATGCCACTGACAAGTATGATAGGCGCAGAGTGCTCTCCTCCCCAAAGCCATCTCATTACACAGCCAGCACTGACTGACTCATCTCTGCTCAGGGACTGGGTTTGAACCCAGACAAGTAGGAATAGCAAGTGTATCGAGTTCTGGGTGTGTCATCCGAACTCTATTCAGCAATTTAAAAAAAAAAAACAACAATTAAACATATCGACAACTACTGAAACTGACAACAAGACCATGGTGTTGAAGAGACAGAGGCATCCGGGTTTGTTTTTTTTTAATCCCCGTATGTAATGCCTTCAACAAATACAATGAGCGATAAAGATAAATTAAATTACAAAAAGGCGTGTCTGCATTAAAAAAATATCTGATAAAACAAGACAGCATTGCCTCTTCTTGCGTGCCTTGCACACCCGCACAGAGCCGCGCTGATTGGGTTAAGTGCTTCGCATGTATGTTTTGGAGCTGTACAGAGACGCGCTGATTGGGTTAAGTGCTTCGCATGTATGTTTTGGAGCTGTACAGAGACGCGCTGATTGGGTTAAGTGCTTCGCATGTATGTTTTGGAGCTGTACAGAGACGCGTGTCACAGTCTGCTAAGGAATTCAGGATGTTCATTTGTCTCTGCTGTAAAGTAATGCTGCATATCTGTACATAAACCCAATCGAGCTCACCGCGCAGCGTCACAAGCAGACTGAGCCTCGTATGCACAGTACAAACATTTAAAAGTGTTACCCACAGCCAGGCTGGCTCAAAATACTGTCGTTTCAAATATATCCATCCATCTATCTGTCTATCCATCTAAGGATTCCAAAAACAACAGACCCAGCCCCAAACCTAAAGCGCCTTTTATTCTGATCTCATTACTTTCATTGAGCTAAAAAAAAAAAAATCGGACAATTGTTAATATTTAAACTGCAGCCCATCCATGTTTCCAACTGGGGAAAAAATAACAACAAAACCAACTCCTGTCGTTTCCCCTTTCCATTCTGAATCTGTATCCAAACACACAGCCCTGTTTAAACATTAACAGCTGCCCCCACCCTCGCTCCGACGGGACCCGGATTAAAGAGGCACCGCTAGAGCTTGATTGGGCAGCTGAAATAAATCGTTCCAAATAAAATTAAGAGGGAGCTGGACGGACACACGCGCGTTCTCTTTCTTTTCTTCTGTACAAAACGGTACTGTATTACAAATCAGTGCCACGTATAAAGCAAACCAATACGCGTGTTGTACTGTTAGGCATTTGCGTTCATTCCTGAGCGATCAGATTAAGCAAACCGATCGCAATCGCCTAATTGGGTGTTGAAAACGAGTAGACCACATTCCCTCGCATTGATGAGCTAGCTGGGTACCAAATGTGTTTAATAAGCGATGCACTGAGAGCAAGTTGGATTTCATCGTGATTCATTATCACCTATTCGGCACTGACCGCTTCTGTGTTTTTCAGCACTATTCTCAACCCTACTCCAGAGTTACTGCAAAGTTCAGAAATGGCTTGCGGACTTACCCTTCCCCTCAGTCTAGCTCTGCGGTTCCTTCTGCTAAGAGGCTTATCCTTTGTCTTCTCCGGATCGCTAACAGCGAAATTTATCTTCGAGCCTGCCTGCCTTCCAAACTAAATATTGGCTCTGACGTCTCGCCCCGTTGTGATTGACGGCTCGCTGCCAGATTAGGCACGCCAAGGCTGGAGCCTCCCTTCGGGCCCCCCGAATAGAGAGAGCGTCTCCACTTACAGCGAGATCGCTTTCGGCAGCCCTGCGTGGAAGTCCACTTCACATCCGGGTATCGCGGTCCTGGTTTGAAATGCAAGAAAAATACATAAAAAGGGAGCTGTTTATCTGCAAAATCTGTTACTGTAGATTTAATCATTTCAAATAAGTACAACCATAAGAAAGTTAGAGATAATGCCAAAATAACGCATTGATATATATATATATATATATATATATATATATATATATATATATATATATATATATATATATATATAATATACTGTAGGTATACAGTGCTAGCTTGTAGCATTTAACCATTTTTGAAAATAAAAGGCAAATTTCAATCCATAACATTTTAATTTATGCTTTATCTAATTGTAGATGATTATTATTATTATTATTATTATTATTATTATTGTTGTTGTTGTTGTTGTTGTTGTTGTTGTTGTTGTTGTCTCCCACACACACAGCCCAGTCTCACACATGCATGGATGGTGTGGTGCGCAGGGCTCAGCTCACACAGCCCGGTCTCACTCATGCATGGATGGTTTGGTGCGCAGGGCTCAGCTCACACAGCCCGGTCTCACTCATGCATGGACGGTTTGATACGCAGGGCTCAGCTCACACAGCCCGGTCTCACTCATGCATGGATGGTTTGGTGCGCAGGGCTCAGCTCACACAGCCCGGTCTCACACATGCATGGACGGTTTGGTGCGCAGGGCTCAGCTCACACAGCCCGGTCTCACTCATGCATGGACGGTTTGGTGCGCAGGGCTCAGCTCACACAGCCCGGTCTCACTCATGCATGCATGATTTGGTGCGCAGGGCTCACACACACAGTGCGGTCTCACTCATGCATGGACGGTTTGGTGCGCAGGGCTCACACACACAGCCCGGTCTCACTCATGCATGGACGGTGTAGTGCGCAGGGCTCAGCTCACACAGCCCGGTCTCACTCATGCATGGATGGTTTGGTGCGCAGGGCTCACACACACAGTCCGGTCTCACTCATGCATGGACGGTTTGGTGCGCAGGGCTCAGCTCACACAGCCCAGTCTCACACATGCACGGATGGTTTGGTGCGCAGGGCTCAGCTCACACAGCCCGGTCTCACTCATGCATGGATGGTTTGGTGCGCAGGGCTCAGCTCACACAGCCCAGTCTCACTCATGCATGGACGGTTTGGTGCGCAGGGCTCAGCTCACACAGCCCGGTCTCACTCATGCACGGACGGTTTGGTGCGCAGGGCTCAGCTCACACAGCCCGGTCTCACACATGCACGGACGGTTTGGTGCGCAGGGCTCAGCTCACACAGCCCGGTCTCACTCATGCATGGACGGTTTGGTGCTCAGGGCTCAGCTCACACAGCCCAGTCTCACACATGCACGGATGGTTTGGTGCGCAGGGCTCAGCTCACACAGCCTGGTCTCACACATGCACAGACGGTTTGGTGCTCAGGGCTCAGCTCACACATGCATGGATGGTTTGGTGCGCAGGGCTCAGCTCACACAGCCCAGTCTCACACATGCACGGACGATTTGGTGCTCAGGGCTCAGCTCACACATCCCGGTCTCACACATGCATGGACAGTGTGGTGCGCAGGGCTCAGCTCACACAGCCCAGTCTCACTCATGCACGGACGGTTTGGTGCGCAGGGCTCAGCTCACACAGCCCGGTCTCACACATGCATGGACAGTGTGGTGCGCAGGGCTCAGCTCACACAGCCCAGTCTCACACATGCATGGATGGTGTGGTGCGCAGGGCTCAGCTCACACAGCCCGGTCTCACTCATGCATGGACGGTTTGGTGCTCAGGGCTCAGCTCACACAGCCCAGTCTCACACATGCATGGATGGTTTGGTGCGCAGGGCTCAGCTCACACAGCCCGGTCTCACACATGCATGGACGGTGTGGTGCGCAGGGCTCAGCTCACACAGCCCGGTCTCACACATGCATGGACGGTTTGGTGCGCAGGGCTCAGCTCACACAGCCCAGTCTCACTCATGCATGGACGGTTTGGTGCGCAGGGCTCAGCTCACACAGCCCGGTCTCACACATGCATGGACGGTGTGGTGCGCAGGGCTCAGCTCACACAGCCCGGTCTCACACAGAGCGCTTTTATTTTTTTTTCCCAACTCCACCAGCAAATGCTGCATATTCATTTTTTAAAGTTTACGTTTGCGGTTTAAAATTAAAAACAAAATTGGACATGCACTTGCTAATTAGCGTTTGGAAAGGCAAGTGAATGCCTTTCCGATGAAACATTTCCTACCCAACCCGATACGAAACCCGAGAGCCGAGGCGAATCTATGACGCGTTAAAAAGAGCCGAGTCTCACGAACAGGAAACCATTCCATCCTCTGTTAACAATGTCAAATACCTCAATCAGTGTAGCTGTTAACATATCGGGTTTTAACAGCGAGGCTGAGCTGCAGATGGGGGTTCATGACAGAGCTGTAGATAGAAATTCAGCTACAGGTTTCATGAACCTCGTGAACCCCATTCTACTTACACCAGCACGCACGCCAGTCAGAGCGTTGACTCATTGCATAACTTTGCTCGGGTATTTCAGCATGCATCTCCAAATAGTCCTATTATTAAAACAGAAGAGTTGTTTATTTAAAGAAGGGGCTGTGAAATCAACTCAAATCGCTGTTTAGCTGCGGGGTGTTTGGTTGGTTTTCTAAACAGCCGTGTACGGTACAACCAACAATATACATTATCAGTCGCTCACATCATACATGCATGATAGATAGATAGATAGATAGATAGATAGATAGATAGATAGATAGATAGGGTTAATAGCGTAACCAATGCCCAAGGATTTTTGTCTGGAGTGCATTTGTGTGATTACACGCCATTTCCATGCCTGCGTGTTTCCCACACCAGCATGTAGCTCTGGCAAACAACGCCACATAATGTATTACATATGGAAATGCTGGTTTTTTTGCAAGGCTGGAACACGCAATATGCTACATGCAGAATGTGTCTCAGTACTGTACCCCGTACGCTGCACGAATTGTGCATTTAATGTAGCCTTGAGTTGCCCGTTACCGACCGCTACATGATTTTGTAAGCACAGGAGGTCTGCTAATAATACACTATATACTGTATATAGCAGAGCAGAGAAAGTGCTCCCAGAAAATCGCTGTGTGGAGAGCGTCCCTTTAATAATACAAACACTGCTTACATTTAAAACAAACAGAGTGCAGCTTTAATTTATCCGGCGCATCCTGTACTTAAGTATAATTTAAAATAAGCAAACACTCATTATCGGATTACTCACCGGGCTGTAGGAGCCCCCCTCCCCTTCGTGAAAATAAACACAGGCCGGAGGATATGATGAGATAAAAAAAATAGAATTCTTCTAATTGATGTGAATAATTAGCTTAGGACGGTAGGGCGGGGGGGACTTGGGGTTTGATACAGCAAAGCTGCCTCATGCTAGGTCTCCCGGTCTCCTGGAAGCTGGTTTCAAGCCCGCTTCATGTAACAAAAACAAGAGACTCCAATCAGCCTTCAATTCACTTTGTATTTATTGAAAAACATAAATCATTTTTTTTTTAAATCAACATTTATGAAAATGACGCAAAAAAATAAGAGAGCGAGAACGTGAAAGGTACATGGCACTTGTGATTCTGTATGTCGGGATGAAATTGGTATAAAAAACTTTACAGCAACTTCCCTGGCTTTTCATTTTCTTTTAAAAGTAGATTTCCATTTGAACCGTATTCCTTTACCATAGCTTCTGCAATCAAGTTACTGTGTTGAACGGGTTCGTTGTGCTGCAATTACAAGACACTCTCTGTTTGAAAAAAAAAAAAAGAGACGCAACAGAATCAAATTCTAGAGCTGTTTAACAAAAAAACTAAAAACCCCTAGCTGTGCACAGGAATCCCCAGGGGGTCTACATGTGTTCTTTAACGCCCTCTTCAGGCATGGAGGAGATGTGCCGTTACCACGGTGGGCTCGCGTGCTTATTTGGGTGTCTTCTCCTTCATGAACATCTTGGAGGACTTGTCCTCCTTGCTCAGCGTCTCTGCTCTGGGGTTCCTGACGATGCCCAGGAAGACGGGGACGTGGGACTCGTCGTCCAGCAGGGTGAAGAAGAAGGGCTTGTTGACGTCGAAGCGGGCCATGGAACGGGAGATAGCGATGGAGGTAGCGGCTGCAGCCTCGGCTCCCTCCTCCTTCAGCTCCAGAGAAGACTTGTGATGCACGCTGGAAACAGACAGGGGGTCGGAGGAGATGCGCTCCAGGTTCGGACTGGAGAACAGCTCCCCCATACCTGCAGAGGGAGATAGAGAGAGGAGTGACACCCACTCCGAACCCACAGCAAGCTTGCAAAAACACACAGGGTGCTGGTTACAGCAGGCGGTGCTGCTGGGGAACACTGCACTGCAGTTTGGTCTAGTCCTGCAGTTGCTGATCAGACACACTCCAGTCTGGGAGTTATTGATCAGACACACTATCCTCTAGCTGCTGATCAGTCTAGTCCCGTAGTTTTTGCTCCCAGCCCCTCTTACCCATGCTGGTGAGAGTGTCAGTCAGGTCCTGGCTGTATTCCACGTTCAGTTTGGGCATGGACACCTGGATGGGGCGCTCCTTCGGGAAGTGGCGGTACAGCTGCTCCGCATCGAGAGAGCGAGCCAGGGCAGAGACGTTCACCTCGCCCGAAAACGGCAGCACCACCACCAGACTCATGTTCCCCTTGAACGGGAAGCGTGCCACCTGCAGGTGGGTGAGAGAAAGGCAGCCTGTTTGCACCGGATGGTGTAGCAAAAGATTCTGGACACCTGCGGTTCTGGAGGGTCCACTGGACTCCCAGCATTTCAGACCTGAGGTCCATTACAATATAATTATGCAATTTGTAATTATTTACTATGTAATTGTGCAATTTGTAATTAATTACAATGCCATTGTGCAATTTGTAATTAATTACAACATAACTGTCGTTGAACCTTGGCGCTCCTGCGTAACTGTAATTGTAATTTCAGCAAATCATGCTGCTGTAATTGTAAATGACCCCAGGTCTCCCGTGTTTGAAATGAGAGAGAGAGAAAGAGAGAGACCCCTACCTGCACCTCCAGTTTATCATCCATGAAGAGGCTGAGCGGATACTTGGGCTCCTGCATCATGTCCACCGAGACGCTGCTCTGCTGGTCCAGGTAAAACACATCGGAGGAGGTGAAGCGAGGGTCGAAGCGGGTCTGCCACAGGCCTGCGCACCGCGGGTCGGGGAAAGGAAAGGACCAGCCGTTCATAATGCCGTCTGACACTGTGCACGAGCGCCATGGCCAAACTCACTGAGCAATCAAATCCAACTCGGAAATGAATCAACAGACCCATCAACAGTCTGTGTCTGTGTGTGTGTGTGTGTGTGCCTGCGTCTCTGTGTGTGTGTCTCTGTGTGTGTAGCTGTCTGTGTGTGTGTGTGTCTGTGTGAGTGTCTGTGTGTGTGTGTGTGTGTGTGTGTGTGTGTGAGTCTGTGTCAGTGTGTGAGTGTCAGTGTGTGTGTGTGAGTGTGTGTCTGTGTCAGTGTGTGTATGAGTCTGTGTCAGTGTCTGTGTCAGTGTGTGTGTGTGAGTCTGTGTCTGTGAGTGTCTGTGTCAGTGTGTGTGTGAGTCTGCGTGTGTGAGTGTCTGTGTCAGTGTGTGTGTGTGAGTCTGTGTGTGTGAGTCTGTGTCAGTGAGTGTCTGTGTCAGTGTGTGTGTGAGTCTGCGTGTGTGAGTCTGTGGTGTGAGTGTCTGTGTGAGTGTGTCAGTGTGTGAGTGTCAGTGTGTGTGTGTGAGTGTGTGTCTGTGTCAGTGTGTGTATGAGTCTGTGTCAGTGTCTGTGTCTGTGTCTGTGAGTGTCTGTGTCAGTGTGTGTGTGAGTCTGCGTGTGTGAGTGTCTGTGTCAGTGTGTGTGTGAGTCTGTGTCAGTGTGTGTGTGTGAGTCTGTGTCAGTGTGTGTGTGTCAGTGTGTGTGTGTGTCAGTGTGTGTCTGTGAGTGTCTGTGTCAGTGTGTGTGAGTCTGTGTGTCTGTGTGTGTGAGTGTCTGTGTCAGTGTGTGTGTGAGTCTGTGTGTGTAATCGGAGCTCACCCTTGAAGTGCACAGCGTTGAGCAGCAGCAGAACCACGTTCTCTGGCAGTGAGGACAGGAAGTCCTTGATCCTTCCCTTCGTGGCCTCCTCCACCCAGTGGTTCACCTCATCCACTCCCTCCAGCAGTGCCGGCTTCGAGCCATAGAACTGGAGAGAGTCTTTCATGAAGCCCTCCTTCACCTTGAACCCTGGACACAACCACAGCGACAGGGATTACTCAAACATGACAAAACAACACAGACCTGCAAGCAAGAAAAACGAATGAAATAACAAACGATATTTAAAACTTTATGTACGCTGTCAGTTGTACTGGTTTGATTGTAGCTTTGTAAAATGAACCGATGTTTCATCCGCAGGCTGGAAGCGAATCCTGTGGGACATGCCCTGGTCTGGTGATTGCTCAGAGGCTCCGGACTCACCTTTCTTCAGGTAAACCCGCGTTGCCACTTGCAGGGCGCTTTGGCTCAGGTGCTGACGAAGCCGCTTGAAGAGGTGATGGTGGCAGGGCAGCTCGGACACGTGCAGCCGGCTCCTCAGCATGGCCTCTGTCTCGTTCACAGCCCCTGGAAAACACAACAGCACTCAGCCCTGGAGAGCCTGGAGAGGGGGCACCCTGATACCAGCGCACTGCATAGCAAAGAGTGGAACAGCACAGCGAAGCTGAGGCAAAGCATGGACCATGCCTCCCTGATGGTATTGCATGATGGATAAGTATCTGCCTGTACTTCTCAGCATTGAGGAGACCATTAATTCTGACCAAATCCCCAACTCCATTTGCAGAAATGCAGCCCCAAACTTGCAAGGAACCTCCACCATGCTTCACTGTTGCCTGCAGACACTCATTTGTGTACCGCTCTCAGCCCTTCGCTAACAAACTGCCTTCTGCTACAGCCAAATATTTCAAATTTTGACTCATCAGTCCAGAGCACCTGCTGCCATTTTTCTGCACCCCAGTTCCTGTGTTTTCGTGCATAGTTGAGTCGCTTGGCCTTGTTTCCACGCTGGAGGTATGGCTTTTGGCCGCAAGTCTTCCATGAAGGCCACTTCTGACCAGACTTCTCCGGACAGTAGATGGGTGTACCAGGGTCCCACTGTTTACTGCCAGTTCTGAGCTGATGGCACTGCTGGACATCTTCCGATTGCGAAGGGAAGTAAGCATGATGTGTCTTTCATCTGCTGTTTCCTTGGCCGACCACTGCGTCTACGGTCCTCAACGTTGCCCGTTTCTTTGTGCTTCTTCAAAAGAGCTTGGACAGCACATCTGGAAACCCCTGTCTGCCTCGAAATTTCTGCCTGGGAGAGACCTTGCTGATGCAGTATAACTACCTTGTGTCTTGTTGCTGTGCTCAGTCTTGCCATGGTGTATGACTTTTGACAGTAAACTGTCTTCAGCAACCTCACCTTGTTAGCTGAGTTTGGCTGTTCCTCACCCAGTTTTATTCCTCCTACACAGCTGTTTCTGTTTCAGTTAATGATTGTGTTTCAACCTACATATTGAATTGATGATCATTAGCACCTGTTTGGTATAATTGTTTAATCATACACCTGACTATATGCCTAAAAATCCCTGACTTTGTGCAAGTGTACCTAGAAGAATTGATGCTGTTTTGAAGGCAAAGGGTTGTCACACCAAATATGGATTTGATTTAGATTTTTCTTCCGTTCACTCACTTTGCATTTAGTTAATTTACATGCAGGCAGTCTCTGATGGAGGGGCTATCATATCAACGACAAGTCTGATTAAAGCTTGCTTCATTAACCCTGAAGGTTTTGCATTCCTCCAATCGTTGTCCCTTACCCAGGGAGAGCTGTGACAGCCCCAGCACCACACTGAGTGGTGACAGGAGGATGTTGCGCTTCTTCGATTTGCTCTCTAGGGTCTCCAGCACCTCCATGCCAAACTTCATCATGGCGCCCCCTAGCGCCCGCGTGGTGTCAGGGCTGAGCGCGGCCCCACTGCACTCCCCTCCCACCTCCTCCTCCGAAGACCCCCCTCCCTGAGCCTCCTCGGAGTGGGGCTCCCTGGACGGGGCGGGTGTGTGGGAGGGGACGCTGGTTTCACTGGTGGTGGTGGTGGTGGAGGTGAGGGGGGTCGTCTGGGGGTACAGATCCTCCGGCAGGTCCGCTGTGGGGCCAATACCCGGGGGGGCAGCGGGGTCTGTGGGACTGGGGTTGGTACTAGGAGCCTCTGATGTACTATACAGCTAGAGGGTAAGAGGGGAGGGGAGAGAGGGGTGGAGTAAAATGGGGGAGAGGGAGGAAAAGGTTGAGGGACAGAGAGAAAAAGTTAGCAATATAAATCACTGCTATTTCTCCTTCTCTTATTACCATAGTTTGCAGGTTCTAATGGTGTGTCTATGATAGTGTCCCTCACCTCTATCCTGGTGCTCGGTTGCAGGGGGATCATGGGGGTGTGTTCCGGGTGCTCCCCGCTGGTCTCAGGGTGCAGGGATGCATCTTCCTGGAAGAGTGAAGAAGGAGAGTGAAGACGCTGAAGAGTCTGTGGAGATGAAAACAGCAGCAGCGACGCGCCATGAGGAATAAGAAAGAGACACTTACTGTTCGTCCTGGGCTGGCGATGCAGAGCAGGAGCACAACGAGGAGGGGAGAGTCCATCACTCTTCACCTGCAGGGTAGACACACACACACACACTCTTGATAGAGGAACTGTTACCAGAGGCAGACACAATAACCTAATGGGGTCAGGGACTGGCATAAATAACTGTGTCATGACTGATTTAAACACAGTGACAGATACAACCACCACATTACAATAACAACATTATTGAAAACCGGAAAGCATTTAGAGGGATGTCCGCAAGTATGTTAGCAACAAGTGAAGAATCGCCTTGGCGCCCATTAAATTGGACAGCTGTGAAGCTTGGTTCGATGAAACAGTGAAGATCCTGGACTGGGAGAGACACAGACAGACAGATCAGGCTCTTTGCTTACCTGCCTATTCTCCTGTTTCTTTCCCAGTCCCTCTCTTTCTCTTTCTCTGGGTCAGTCCGCGTGGTCACTTTTCCTGTCTTTTCCGCTCCGCTGTTGGTCTGCTGTCCCTGGTAATTTCAAAACCTGTGTCAGAGAGCGTGTTTGCATACCAGTACACACACCAGTATTTACCCTTCGAATACCTCCTCCCTGCCCCTCGCACTGTCATCACAGTCAGGAATCCACTGCATCAACAAGCATCAGACTGTGAAGGTTAGGCATGACTAATATCCTGCTGTGAGTGGATGCTTCGTGGATTGCTTCAGTATATACAGATAGGGATGGAACGCAATGGAGCCCTTGCTGCGTCATGCGTTCTGCATGTTGCTGCAACATCTTATTGAAACGCGAGTGGATGGCCGAGATCCCATATAGGCTTGGACTACTGAGGCTGCTGCTGTTTCGTGCATTTTTCTGAGCTGAACACAATCCTAGCATTAGCCAGGCCTAGCCCTGCATCTAAGATTTCTGAGATCCCTGCTAATCTAGCATGACCCACACGTGGCAACGCCAAACTAGCAGCTCTGACTGCATTCAAACCAGGACTTGTGCAGCTTGAAAACGTTCAGTTCCTGCCAGCTGTAACAGACTTTAAATGGCTGAGTTAGGAGGGCTATGATATGAAATGCATAAGCATCACTTTGGTACTACTTAAAATGCACCATGGGACAGCACTGCCATCAGGAATATTTAATCCCAGGGTTAAGACTTTTCAAAGCTGTTTCCAGGTAGTTTTATCAAATAACTCCTCTCAGGAAATGGGGGGAGAAATTCACAATAAAACAGAAGCATTGAATCACAGAAAAAAATGAACTTCAAACCATATGTACCGGTAAGGCACTAAACAAAACTGCACTTCCTAGTAAATACCCTGTGCGTGTGGCTAATTATGTACATCTAAAAATCTGCATTCACTTCCATCTCATACATGTGCGTACAGGAGGGGAGTTAATGAATTGCTCCTAGTTTTAGGATGTTTGACCAAGTGGTTTAGGAGAGGCGGCTCGTGGACATTTCTTCCTTTCTGAGCGATCATGTAATTCACACTCCCCGTGTTACACACGTCTGGCTAATCTGGTGTTAAACGCGGATCAATTAGAAGTAATAGGAAACATCCCACTTGTTGTTAATGATGCAATCCACTCTCTTACACTCCTGCCAAAGACTAGAATCACCATGAAATAAGTCTTCAAGCGCCTGGTGATGATCCAAACTTAGCAAAGGAGCAATGCACATGTCACACACACACTAAGATCGAACACAAACCCTAACGGCGAGCATTTCAATGTTTTAAAAGAGGCACGTACCTTCTCACTGTGCTTGGAGGTCCTGCTAATCCTAGCTGAGGTTTACAAAGAGGGGAGCGAGCTTGCTGCTGTGCAGCAGTTTGGACTTCCTGTCTTCAGTGTTGACTGGGACGGCCGTTGTCACTGTTAATATACAACTTCCATTGATCGCTGTTTGCTCAAGTTATTTTTTTAGTAAATATTGAGATAGAGCATCTGGTTACACATTAGCCTAACCCTGAGAGACGTTGGAGGATTCAGAGCGCAGTTGTTCAAGGTACAGTACGGGTACAGTAGTGCTCGGGTGAGTTCATTCTGTTACTGTTATTAAAGTCTCTCCGGCTTGTATTACAGCCAGATTTTCAATTGGTTTACTCCAGTCTTGAATTAGCTCCATGGGTTTTTGTTTTATAGAAGATCAGCTGGTGATTTTCCACAATTCATGTCAAATGAAATCCTACAATGGGAGTCCTCTTCAGCTCCGAGTTGCATTGCTTTTCATGATGTTACACCACCATGGAGAACATTTGAGACTTTCTGAAATGATGCCTCCCACCTGTTTAAAGCAGCCAATCGGAATCATTTTCAGAAACTCTTTTACTGCAGGTAACGTCATGCCAGTTATCTTCATCTTTTGGGCTGTGCAGTGTGAAAGGTGTCCGTGCTAGAGGGGTTACTGGCATCTTCATTTGTCTGAATACAAGAAACACTTTCATTTATGACTGCACAAAAAGCACAACCTCCACTCACACCCAAGAGAAAAAAATTACAAAATATAAACTACACAATCAAGAGCTCAGCATGCCATTCAGTAATGAGCAGAATGCATTGTGGTAGATATAGTCCTGAATCTCCCAGAGAACACAGGGCAGATTAAAAGGCAGCTGGATGGATGCGTTGTGAGGTGACAGTGTCCTGGTGAGCCAGGAACTCAAGTTGTAGCAGTAAGCGTTGGCAGCTTCTTTCTGTGTCTCAGGGTGGGAAAGGTGAAATATTTTCTTCCTAGCAGTGTGTTTGCACTTTGTGCATGCACACATCGTGGCCTGCAGCCATAAATCTCAGCTTCTGACGATTTCTTAGCGCTGTTTTAGGGTACACATGAAATACACGCAGCTTCAATATAGAGATCAGCAACAGCAACTTCAATACAGTATATAGAACCCAGAACCAGGTCATTCAGGAACTAGTGAGATGAATCTATAAACACAGACATAGACAGAGAGACACACGAGAGTCTGATTGTTTTTAATAAGCTGTAAATAGGAAATACAAAATTGAAAGGTTCATCTAAATTCATAATTCAAAATTTCATTTCATCTCATTACTTCCACCTTTGGCTTACAATTGTCTCAAGTGACCCGGACGAGAACACTTCAGCAGGCTGTTCCCATGCAGGTGGGAAAGCAAATCGGTACGAGTCAAGCACGCTCGCTCCTCTCTCCAGAGAGAGTCAAGCACGCTCGCTCCTCTCTCCAGAGACAGTCAAGCACGCTCGCTCCTCTCTCCAGAGAGAGTCAAGCACGCTCGCTCCTCTCTCCAGAGAGAGTCAAGCACGCTCGCTCCTCTCTCCAGAGAGAGTCAAGCACGCTCGCTCCTCTCTCCAGAGAGAGTCAAGCACGCTCGCTCCTCTCTCCAGAGAGAGTCAAGCACGCTCGCTCCTCTCTCCAGAGAGAGTCAAGCACGCTCGCTCCTCTCTCCAGAGAGAGTCAAGCACGCTCGCTCCTCTCTCCAGAGAGAGTCAAGCACGCTCGCTCCTCTCTCCAGAGAGAGTCAAGCACACCGTGGGGCACACAGGAGTTATTCAGCAGCACTGTGGCAGTGGAAGTCCTAGCATCTTGTTTCTCATGATCTGGTATCTCTACCTGGCAGGTTTCACGGCTCTGCATTGTTTAATGTCAGGCACAGCAGTCTCTGGGGTTCATTATAGAAATGCTCTGTCAGGGAAGCGCTCTGTCACAATGCACTGCGGCGCTGCCGGATCACCAGGGCCATGCAGCTGGTCCCGGTTTGTCCCGGATTTATGAAAGACCCCGTGCATACATGGCATGCAATCCTCTTTTCCAGACGTGGCCAATCCCACAACACTGAAACATTTCAATACTTTGAGAATCATTGCTCAGTTTAAAAAAAAAATAGGTGACAGTACAATCCTGTGACCTACTGCATCTCCCCCAGCCAGGTCTAAACGCCATGAAGGAGGGGGAGGGGCGTCTGGATTAGCTGCCCTGGTGGCTTTACGGAATGGCCAAGCTGCTCTCTGCGCAGGAACCGCGTCCCCAGGCACATCGATCAAGCCAGGAGCCTAATGGCTCCATTATCAGAGCCCAGCAGGAGGAGCCTCTTGGTGGGCAGCACGGCCAGGCTGGTGAGGGTCCCACGGAAGTTTTCGGAGCTCAGCTTGGTGGTGCTGGCGGGGCTGGCCGACACGTCCAGCATGGAGTAAACCCCGATCTTGTTGGCCACGGTTCCAGAGACGATCTCCGTGCCGTACAGGTCGAAGGCGTGGATGGGGTCAGACGTGGACCTGTACTGGTGAAGCGGCTTCTGCTCCAGCTCCTTCCACACCGTCAGGGAGTGATCGGAGGAGGAGCTGATCACCAGGTTACTGTCTGCAGCCTGGACAGAGGGACAGAGGGACGGGAGAGTTAGCAAGCCAGATAGCCAGCAAAGCAAAAACGACAACAGATCAAATCAGAACACTTATGATACAGGGATGGAAATAAGACGCCCATTGCATAGCAGTTTAATCCATTCCTGGTTTTACTATGAGTTTAATAGTAAGACACACCTGAGCTTGTTACCTCTACACTGCGGCTAATCAAGCTTGGATTAAAACCTGGAACGAGTGAAACTGCTATGCAATAGGAGTCTCATTTCCATCCCTGTGATAAGATAGTAAAACAGGCAAGGAATGCAATATAGGGGGATACCTAGATCATATTAAATATTTATTTTGTTCACAAGATTGCCTCGAGGCCTTGAGATGCAGCAAGGCGGGTGGTGTAGGAAAATCCAGGTTCTCCTTGAGCCAAATTAAAAATCAAAGTGAAATTAAAGATTGAGGCACAGCGGTGTGTGTGTTTGTGCGTGGGAGGGAGGGATGCTGCGGGATCAGCATAGGCAGGCGCTGGAGGTTTCTAATGAGTAACTCTTGTGCATATTTACCTGACCCTGCGGGCTCAGTGTTATACCACCAGCAGCAGCCTTGATCCCTGGCTGGGTTAAGTAAAGTTTGCTCAGCTCTGGCGCTTGTTTGCTGGCTCTGAACACACCGGCAGAGTTCAGCTTTCACAGAAACGGACAGCCCCGTTCCCCCTCGCGGGGTCTCAGTGTCACGCAATCCATTGCGCTGCAGACGTTACAATGAAACTGCTCTCGCACGCAGCCAAGCGCTTCCAGGAAGGCAGCTCCTATTAATTCATGCTTTCTTTATTCGTGTGTTTGTAGTTTCATTATTTCACCAGGTACGGATTACAAGAACGCAACATTTTCACATCCGCCATTCACAAGCCCTTTAACTAAATTGACACTTTTTTTTCCTTTCAAAAACGACGTCAACAGAAAAGATCAAAGTCCTGTTTTCTAATGCAAGAAGTGTGACCTATTGCTCCAGAAGCATGCGCAGGACACAGGGGTAATGCTATTGGCTAGAATGGGTTAGTAGCGCAGGTTTGACGCATGGTTGTTAAAAGCAGTTGCTTTCTGTATTTTAGCAGCAAATCCTTAGAAGCAGGGAAAGCAATTGTCGTTTTCCTCTCCAGGGCTTTCTTTGATAACCTCCCTCAGCTGGAGCTGCCTTCCTCTGGTAGCATTTGTATATGTAAATGTCACTTCATGGAGGACTTCTCTCCAAAGCATTTACAACGTATTCATGATGAATACCCCCCCCCCCCATGCTTTGGGTCGCCTTCATGTGGCCCTCACCTTCATCTGCAGGATGTCTCCCTCGTGGGCCGGCCAGCCCCGCAGGATCAAGCCGGTCCGGGCGTCCAGCAGCACGATGAACCCGGAGGAGAAGCCAGCCGCGATGGTCCGGCCGCCGGGACTGACCGTCAGGTAGCGGATCAGCCCGGCGCTGATGTTGTTATAGGCCAGCCGGAACTCGTGCTGAGAGAGAGAGAGAGAGAGAGAGAGAGAGAGAGAGAGAGAGAGAAGGGAACCTTCTTACTGGTGACATCCTTTCAAATAAAATACATCTTTATTCCTTATTTCCTATAGCTTTTCAAATCGTTTGTTTTAACGTACAATTATCTTCCAATCGGCTTTTAAAACACACGTGGAAGTTAATTGCCACTGATTGGTACTCGATTGTAAAGGCGAGGGAAGGACAGCTTTTCTTGTTTTGAAATCAACACGTTAATGAACGGATAGATACTTCTTAAAGGCAATTCCGAGTACGGCTTTCTGCACCCCCTAGCCTGAATACAAGGTGTATGGCTTCTGCTCTCTAGGTTTGGAGCAGCATCTAAAAGACAGAAACAAGAAGATCTCATGAAAGGTGAGAGGCAGGTTGATTTGCGGGTCTGGTACCTGCAGCCCGGGCTTCCTGGGGTCAATGAATCGGAGCACGGAATCGGCACAGCCGAACACAACGCTGCAGTGCGGCGCGGGCATGGTGGAGAGGGCGGTGATGGGGTTCTTGCTGTCGAATGCTTCGTACGTGCGAATTTGTTTACCTGGGTAACAAGACAACAATCAGATTTCAGAAAGAACTAAATCTCACCCCTTTAACCTGACCCTACTTGACCCTTAACTCTCTCACTGCTGTTTCACCACTTGTTGTACGTGCACACTTCCCTATTGTAGCTTGTCATATGGTTTACTGTGGAAACCATTACATTGACATATTACATTTAAAAATAGTATGATCTGGCTAAACCTGTTGTTTATAATCAACGGGTCTTCGATGCCCATCAGATCCCAAGGGCTTAAAGAAAACCATGCTGTAAAAATACATTTCAAGCACACTCCAAGATCTACTAAAACGAAACAAGAGGCTTCCAAGACAGCGCATCAGTAACATTGAAACGGCGGCTCCACAGTACCGGTGTTCTGGTCCCAGAGGTGCACAGTGCCGTCACAGCTCACCACCTCCTGCTGCGCTCCCAGCTGCCCCACGTAGAAGACAGACTTCCTGTGCTCTGCGTAGGTGAGCCGCGCCTCCACGTCCCGCGTGCCGTCGCCCTGGTTGTACAGCGGCCAGAGCCGCACGGTCTTGTCCTTGCCGCCGCTCAGGAAGAAGTCCTCTCCGGTGAGCGGGGCCAGGCACTTGGCAGGGCC
This sequence comes from Acipenser oxyrinchus oxyrinchus, assembly GCA_030684275.1. Taxonomy (NCBI): domain Eukaryota; kingdom Metazoa; phylum Chordata; class Actinopteri; order Acipenseriformes; family Acipenseridae; genus Acipenser; species Acipenser oxyrinchus. The sequence continues at coordinate 22,859,087 of CM060272.1, forward strand.
GCTGTGCCCCAGGAAGCTCTGCAGCCTGATCTGATGGAAGTAGAAGTGCGGGTCCTGCTGGTTCAGCCCGATCTCGTACTGCCAGTAAGCCAGCCAGTTCCCTGAGAGAGCCCTCCCGCTGCGAGGCAGCTCCTGCTTCAGAGCGCTGTCCTCTGGGGAGTGGCTCCCTAGCCAGGGAGAGGCGGAGCTAGAACCAGGAGGGGAGGAGAAATGGGAGGAGCCCGGGCGGGGCCAGCCCTCGGCGCCGCCCGCACTGCCAATGCAGCTGCTGCTGGTTTCCGAGTCCAGCGCAACCTGGATTCGGTTCCCCACCAGCATGCTGCCGAAGGTTCCCGATTCGGGGAGCTGGTGCAGGGAGGAGGGAGGGGGGAAGGGGTCGTTGCCCTGGGGGAGCCCCGAGGAGGGGGTGAGCAGCTCTCCCCTGCGCCCGGGAGGGGGGGCTGTGTTCTCCGGGCTCACTTGCTCCGTGTAGGACCGGGTCACTCGCCATACCAGCTCGTGGTTTGGGACCACCCTGCGGATCACTGAGTCACCTGCAGGGGGGGGGGTGAAAAAAAAGAACATTAAAACACAGAAACAAACACTACAGGGGTCCGTATAAAAACAGGCAGGCAGGGAGGCAGGCAGGAAGGCAGGGAGGCAGGGAAGGAGGGAGGGAGTCAGGCAGGGAGGCAGGGAAGGAGGGAGGGAGTCAGGCAGGGAGGGAGTCAGGCAGGGAGGCTGGCAGGAAGGCAGGGAGGCAGGGAAGGAGGGAGGGAGTCAGGCAGGGAGGGAGTCAGGCAGGGAGGCAGGGAGGCAGGGAAGGAGGGAGGGAGTCAGGCAGGGAGGGAGTCAGGCAGGGAGTCAGGCAGGGAGGCTGGGCTCTTTCTCACCTATCAGGCAGTAGAATGGGATGTACGATGCGTAGGCCATTTCGGGGTTAAACACGGCCTGCAGCTCCTCCAGCGCTGATAGCTCACACGTGACCTCTGACCCGTCCGGGGAGCGAAGGTCAAGCAGGACGGCGTCGCCGAGCTCCCTCCGGGGAGCCTGAGCCAACTGGGGAGGGGAGGATACGAGTCGCATTGAATATTAAACATGCATCCTGCAAAATCAGATTCAAATAAATACAACTGGGGAGGGGAGGATACGAGTCGCATTGAATATTAAACATGCATCCTGCAAAATCAGATTAGAAAAATACATTCTGGCCTCCATTATAGCAAGTTCAGTAAGTGTCAAACATCTTAAGCAACGGGCCGCAGATATCAAGGTCTTGCCTTTTTATTTTTACCATTGCAAAAACTAATTAAACAACCGAGTGGTTAAATTGTTGTTTTTGTGTTTGAGTCTTCCCCAGATCGAACCTGTTTCTATAAAGTCGAATGAAACTTGCTGAATAATGTGACGTTAACATATTGAATTGCACACCGCTTTGTAGTTTTCCCATCTACTTAACCAAAAACTGACAAAAATGGAAAAATATCACATTTCGAAATCAAACATGAAACACTGTACTGCTACTGTGGCTTCCGGGAGAATTTTGCAAGATCATTTTGTAGTCTATTTGATGACATGATGCTAAACACAAGATCTAAATCATGTTCACATCGTTTTTAAATGAAGAAGTCTCAATCTTACAATTCTAGGGGATGCATGTGAAGGGCTCTCTGCTGGACAGTAAGCGGACTGCGCAGAGCATGCAAGGCAGTCTGCTGTACCTGATCCTGCAGAGCGTGCAGCAGAGAGAACACCTGGAAGAACCTGTGCAGAGTGGCAGCCATGTGCTGCTGCACCATCTCCCTCCCGATCCGCAGGCAGATCAGAGCCAGCAAGCTGATCGTCTTCAAGCACAGAGCGGAGCGAGTGCGCCCCCCGCTGGGGAACCTGAGGAAAAGCACCAGATCAGTGAGACTGCAGGACTACCCTGGATTACATCATTAAAATGACCAGGGAGCAACAAATCAGGCTCCTGGCTGACCTCAAGTCTCACCTGGGAGTCTGGAGGTTTACTAAAAAGGATTAAAGCAATAATAATAATAATATTAATAATAATAATAATAATAATAATAATAATAATAATGAGATTCTGGATTCAGATCTCGGGATTCCTGTTGGACTGAACTGTTTCTGGTTGTTCGGACCCTGCTCGTGGTGTAATAAGTGAATTATAATACAGGTGGTATATAATAACGGAGGTGGTTTATAAGGGCACGGTGCTGGTACTGTACCCCATCCTGGGAGAGGTGAGAACGTCGAGCAGGGGGAGCAGCACTTCCTGGGTGATCTTCGGCAGCATGTCCATGAGCGTGGTGTCAGACAGGTACACGATGATCTTCTGGGTCAGAACCACCGCCCCCAGCAGGCCCGCCTCCTTGCGCGTGTTCAGACGGCAGGACGAGGGCGGAGACACCTGCGGGGGAAACGCGCACACGGGTCCCTCAACACAGATTCAAGAACCTTCGGAGTCCAAAACACACACGTCAACTAAAACGATCTCCGCGATTCCGGCCCTGATCCGTAACGAGAATCGGTTAAATAAAAATACTTGCTCGACTCTCACAGGAGACTCGGCCAGCCTGCAGAAAAACACAGCTGACAGAAAACTGATCGCAAAACTCCTAAGCTGTCTGGAGCTTAGATCCAACAAGGATGGAAATAAGACTCCCACTGCAAAGCAGTCTGATCCATTCCTGGTTTTACTGTGAGTTTAACAAGACACACCTGAGCTTGTTACCTCTACACTGGGGCTAATCAAACTGGAATGGGTGAAACTGCTATGCAATAGGAGTCTTATTTCCATCCCTGTAAAACTATATTATTAAGATGGTCTTGCACCATAAAGAAAACATAATCCAGATTTCATGTTTGTGTTCGATTATCTTCAGTTAAATGAAGGCTGCAGTAAGCACTGCTGCGTACCAGGTAGCTGATGTAAGGCAGGTATTGGTAAGTGAGGACAGGCTCCCCGTACAGGTGTGCGATGTACATGAGGCAGTCCAGCACCGGTCTGGCAGTCTGGTCCCCCACCACGGGCCGCTTCTCGTACACGCTCCCCACGTTCCCCAGACCGCTCTCCTCCACCAGCAAGGACACAAACTGGTGCTTGTCCGGGCCTGAGGGACACAAACACGCGGGCGCAGCAACAGTGAGGCTAGTTCTTTCAGAGCGGGTGACGTTTCGGTTCAGTCATACAGCCCTGCTTTTAAAACTAGCAAGGAACTGCTCAGAACAAATCATTTACAGTAGCTGCTCCTTTCTGGAACTCATCCCCCACCAGATTGTTTCGCTGCTCTCCTCTAAAGCACTTGCTTCACAACAGGGCCTACCGTGTTTAAAACTGTGGCTTAAAAGTGATTTGACTTTTGAAGTTTACATATATGCCTGGGGACAGCAGCATGTGCTGGCATGCAATTAAACTTGGCAGGTAGCAACAGCAGATCCTGGGGAAGAGGGTGCTGAAGCTAATCAAGGGGTTCGGTGCAATTTTCAACGGGACAGAGAGGTGTGCCAGCGAAGGGACTCTTACCCAGGTAACACGTGGTGAGGAGTCGTAGCAGGTTCCTGGCCACGTAGCGCGCCGTCACCGTGGGCCCCAGCTTCGCTGACAGCCACCTCACCGTCTTACACACGGTGTCTGCAGGGACAAGAAACGCAGCGGCTAGAGAGGATTCACCAGCAGCACAGAGACCCTGACAAGACCCTCTCAACATCTACATGTACTGGCAAACAAAAGAAACGCAGATTTATTTTCTCTCTAGCAAAAGCCCTCCCTGTTTCAATCACTGATTGGCGAAGCAATATCAGAGAGATTTCTCATTGGTTCAGAGGACTTCTGTCTGACTCGAGATTGTGACTCAACAATTAACTGATGATTGCATGTGAAGAATCAGCAAGAAAGGGAAAGCACACCAAACCACACAACTCACTGCAGATCATCAAAAGGGTTTTAGAATAAGCGTGATTACGGATGGGATGAATATACACTCTCCACACTCCCCCACTCAAAACCCAACCAGGCAGACTCACCGAGTAATATTTTCTGCTCCTTTTCCTCTGAATCTTCCGCCAGCCCCTCCTCTCCCTCCATCCCCTGCTCCTCCTCCATCTCTTCTCCAGCCTCTCCTTCCAGCGCAGTCATGGTGGTTGCCCCGGAAACCTCCGTGCGAGCGGAGAGAGTGAGCTCCGAGCCGAGAGTCGGGGACCCGTCTCCATCATTCTCCTCGACCTCCCCACCCTCCTTCAAATCCTCCTCCCCTTCGCTGGCCTGCTTCAGATCCTGGCTGCTGTCTGTGGACTTCAAGCTGGCTCGATCCTTCACGGAGTCCCCATCCCCCAGGGACGCCTCGCTGGCGCTGCTCTTGTCGCTCATCTTCCCCACGCTGAGGGACTCCTGGTCATCCCTGCCGGGGTTTTGGTCCTGCTGCTTGCCGTTGACGTAAAGCCCGCTCTGGAAGTCCTCTCCTTCCGAAAGGAAGACCCGATCGTGAAAACTGATCCCGGAGGAATAGTCCAGCAGCTCTCTCTCCACTCCTCCCCCGGCACCCCCGACGCTTCCTCCTGATTTCCCACCGACAGCCCCCGAGACGGAGCCTTCCTCCCCGCTGTCGTCCTCATCCTCTCCTTCCAAATTCCCAGGCCCGGTTCGGACCTTCCGGCTCTCCCACTCGGACGTGGTCCCAGCCCTAGCGCTGCAGTTCTCCGACCCGGTCATGACCTGCAGCACGTGGGCCAGCAAGCTGGACAGGAAGGGCTGCAGCCCGAGCCGGACGATCAGCTGCATGACGAAGCAGTCCGTGTAGAGGTAGAAGCGGCCGCGCAGGCAGCCGGGGCTCTCGTACACCCCCACCAGGGGTTTCAGGAGGTACTTGGCCGCGTTACGGGGGCCCAGGACCCTGGCGATGGGCTCGAAGAGGTACCAGGCCGCGTAGACAGCCGTGGATTTGTGGGACATGAGAGCCAGCACGAAGGGGAGAAGGATCTCCAAGCCCTCGGGCGTGATCTGCCCCTGTAGGAGGCTTTCCAGCTGACGCCACAGGTGGAAGACGACGTCCCTGCCTTGGGAACAGCTCTCCCCGACTCCGGCTTCCACCTGGGAGTGGTACGAGAAGATGAAGCTGTGCAGCGCTGGGAAGTAGGCCGGGAAGGGGAGCGGCGAGGAGGAAGGGCTGAGCAGCTGCCAGGGGCAGGGAGGGGGAAGACCCTCGTAAACGGGTTCGTACTCGAAGAGACTGAGCCGCCGTCTCCCGCCCTCGCCTCCTCCGCTGCGGGGGGCCGCGGTCCCGAGCTGCAAGAGGGTCTCCAGGGCGTGGTGAAGGGGCGAGGGAACGTCACGGAGGCTCGAGGAGCAGAGTTTCCGCACCGCCGCGTAGCGATCCCAGAGAGGGGCGCCCGGCTTTAAGAAGCGCAGCTTAGGGGCGAAGAAGATCTCTGCCATCAGGACCCCCAGGGCTTGCATGTCTCTCTGGAACAGTTCGGAAAGGGACGGGCTGAACTCTTCCAGAGAGACGTCACCCTCCTCCTCCTCCTCCTCCTCTTCAGGTCCTCTTCCTTCTGTCCCCAGCTTCTTCACCCTGCTGCGGCCCCTGCCTCCCCCATCCTGGGCCTCGGCCTGCAGCCCCTTCACCAGGAAGTGACTCCGCTTCTCCAGCTCCTCCAGAGGCTGTAGGGGGTTGAAACCCTCCGGGAGGGAGATCTTGTAATCCTCGCCGTTTCTTCCCCCACTCCCTCCCCCTGACGACTCACCTCCTTGCAGCTGCTGCCTTCTAATGACGCTGCTGGCCCCTCTCTGGCCTCGAACTCCTCCTCCTCCTCCTCCTCCTCCTGTGGGCGAGGCAGCTGCCTCAGCAGGGAAGACTAAAGCTTGGGAAGCTGCCGAGTGTGGAGGCACCTGTTCTGATCCAGCTTTCCTGCTGGACGGCAAGGCAGAACTCGGATTAGCCCCCAGGGAATCCAGAGCCTCCATCCCTTGTTCCAGCTCCTCGTCTTTATCCACCACGGTCCAGCCTCCAGCCTCGCAACCCGTGGCTTCCACCACCAGGCCCTCCAAGCTCTCCGGCAGCAGGGGCGACATCGTCGGCTCCCAGGCAGGAAGCTTACGAAGCGGGGCCAGGAAGGCAGCGGAGCCTAGGTGGGGAGGCTCTGGGGAGGGGTACAGGCAGGGAGCCAGCCTCTGTGGGTGGGGCTGGTCGAAGAGCTGCACCACTCCATAGCTTGTGAGGTTGGTGTGGCTGTCCACCAGGTGGAGGCAGACGTTCTTGGCCTTGACCGCGTCCTTCCCGGACAGCTTGTAGCCGAAGGTGAGGTCTATCCAGTGGTGCAAGTGCTGGGAGACCTCCCTGCTCTCCAGCAGCCTCCGGTGTGCCTCTATGAACTCCTCGCAGGAGCCGCACCAGGGAGGGACGTCCAGGTCGGGCATGTCTGGGTGGATGGACTTGAAGATGGAGGGGTCGGTGTAGAATTCGGGGATGCACTCGTCGGGGGTCCAGCTCTGCATGCGCTCCATGCTGGCCGGGTACTCGTTGGGTTCCCACTGCGAGCGCACGTGGCTGCACAGCACGGCTTTGGGGGTCCGGCGGGCTTTGTAAACGTAGTAGGTGATGTCGGAGAGCACGTCCGAGATGTGGTGGGGAACATGCAGCTGCTCGACCTGGCCTGAGCCGCTGGGGCCACCGCCCAGCCCCCCGGGGAAGACGCCCGTCCCCGCGCCGCCCCCTGCCGCCGCCGCCAGCGCTTGCTTGGTCATCTCGTAGGTGAAGTCCAGCTGCTTGTCCCCTTTGTTCAGGCGGAATTTGGATCGCCGGAGGTCCCGGAACCTGCCAAACGGGACAGTGAAATCAACGACCCAAGGCAGGACCGGGTGGTAGTTGGGGTCCCCTTCCCTGCGCCCCGCTAGCCGGTTCAGCTCCATCAGGTATTGGAAGTTAGTGACCCGCCCGTGGATCCAATCTGTAACCAGGAGCTGTAGCTTGGCACGGCAGTCCAGACACTGAGCCTCTTCTCTTTCCTTTCCTTCTCTCTTACCATTATTACTGCTGGACTTGGCACGTCTGCTGCCAACACCCCTCTCTTCCTCCCCCTCCTCCTCAGCAGCCGGCTGCTCGTAGTGCGCAAGGCTGATTTTCAGCCGGCTGCACAGCTGTTCATCCACAGCGACGTCCTCCAGCGACAGCTCCCCGCAAGCCAGACCTGCGTTCTGGCAAGCCCTCATCGCCTGCAAGACCTGGTAGAGAATGAACAGCACTTTGCCGTGGCTGTTTGCCAGCTTGGCGGGGCTGTAGGTGACGACGTCGCGCAGGGAGTACTGAGTGTAAGGCTGAACCACGTACAGCACGTCTCTGGACTCCAGCAAGCATTCCGCGCGCAGCACGTTGGGGCAGAGGGGGTGTGCTGTTTTGGAGGGGCCGCTGGATAGAAGAGGGTCATCCTTTTCTCTTTCCCTGGCTGGAGAGAGGGACGGGGAGCCGCGCTCGGTCGACACAAAGGGGCAGCCGAACAGCTTCTGCAGAGCCTGTCGCACGGCATCCAGGGCCTGTACTTGGATTCGCTCAGCGCTGCCCGAATACGGACGCACGTAGGTCCGGTGAGCCCTCCTCCACAGGTTCCTGGAGGAACACAAGAAGCGTCACTAAAGAGAGGGGCTCTAAAATGTTGACAGTTGCACTACAGTGTTTTAGTAATCAGATTGTCTTGGACAATGCCACAGCTAGTTTTTGTTAGAGCACTATAGAGTACCAGGATTGCATCAGCCAATTATTTTTAGGGGTGCTGCAAAATACTCTTATGCCCAGCGGGATAATTAACCCCCAAAGCACAACTTAACAGGAAAAACAAAAACATGCAGGACAAGCAACAAACAACAGCTATTTCTACGGGAGCTCTTAAATTAACACACAGAACAGTTTTTTTTGTGTCTAAGGCAATTGATTGCAAATATTCTAAAACTCAATCTTGTAAAATGCAGTGCTTTCCTGGGAGCAGCCCAGCGTTTCTGTGCAGGATTACCTGTGGTTGTGCTCTCCCACCTCTTGCATGAGCCTCAGGAAGGAGTCCTCCGAGGAGCCCACTCCTTGGCAGCCCGGCTCCCAGGTGAGCCGGTAGCCCAGCCTGCTCTTCCTCAGGCCCTGAACACAGACCCGGGTCCAGCCCTGGGGCAGCTTGTGCAGGGAGCGCTGCAGGAGAGTCTGCACCTCCACCTCGCTCACCCCCTCGGGGCGTGGGCACCGCGGGACCCTGCCCTCCCTCACCCCCGACACCCATCTCGCGGGCACGTACGCCACCAGCTCCCACGGTCTTGAACCCGCGGCCAGCTGCCGTCGGTCGATGCCCAGGTCCCTCTCCACGGCACAGATCAGCCACTCCATGCTGGCGTTTGCTGGCTGGACTATGCCCACCTGCGCTGCCAACGAGCCCCACTCACACCCGGTCCACTTAAACCTCCATTGGGGTGGCAAGAGAGAGTGTTTTGATTTGGATCCTTGAAAGAAAGAAAAAGAAAGATGAGTTGCTTTATCCTTTCTATAAATAAAAAGCAAGTTTACATGAAGCGTGTAAATATTGGAGTTCAAAGCGTGTGAAAACAGAGTATTTGAGTTTAACATTAGCATAAGTAAGTGGTGCAGTGGTCCTGAAATGTTCTAGAGACCTCAAAGTGCAGTCATTTGAAGGTCAGTGGTTAATATAATCCAGGAAAACTTTGATTTTCCAACTAAAAAGTGGCGCTGCTTCAGGTCATTCTGGGCGTGTGGAATGCTCACCCTGAGTTTACAGTTACACTGCCCTGCGTTCTGCTCCGATAGCCCTCTGGAATGTGGCTCTTTGTGAGAGAGGCAGCCTCAGCTCTCCTGGGTCCGAACGCAGGGGCACAGCAGTGGTGTCCTGTGATTAAACTGGACCACGTGCAACTGAATCATGTGCAGCTTTCAATGTACACACATGTACTTGGCTCAGGGATGGAAGGAAGGGTCCCACTGCACAGTAATTTCACGCTTCACCCATTCCAGGTTTTACTACATCTGATTAAACTTTAAAACCAGGAACGGATCAAACTGCTATGCAATGGGAGTCTTGCTTCAATCCCTGTAGCCGTCACATGTTTAAACTTATACCGAAGACTCCTGCACAGCAGCTTCCTCCACACGATAATGCTCCACGAGGACAGCTGATGCCACGGAAGTGTGATAATTAATGAACACTTGTGAGTCAATCATTTCTGTGACTGGCCTGTGGTCTGTGAATCTCTCATGTGATCTGTGAAATGGAAACAAGGCAGGGCAAGAATGCTTCACACTTGAGTAACATGGCAAAGAATCCTAACCCAACCGCCCCTGAAACAATCGCTCCGCACGTTCTTGGAAAGTACCTTCTGAATCAATAGCTTCCTTTTTTTTTGCATGCACAGAAAAATATTGATTGTACTGTAAGGACCTGGGGCTGCTGCAGCTGCAGGTTAAAAACGTGTGGCTTTGCATTGCCAATGGTGTGCCTTCAATCACAGGCAATCTGTAAATCACTGAAAGACTCATTTTCCACTCTCACAATCCGCTGAGTCCCAGGATTGGATTGTGACGGGGCTGCAGAGGTATCAAACACACTCACTCATGCGGGATGGAAACTAAAGCAACTGGAAACTTGCATCGCTGTACTGGAGTTTTCATTTGAATTCCCATTGAATTGCACGTTTAATTTTCAACACTTCCCTTCGGCTTTGTTTAGTTCACTTTTCCTATCCTTGTAACCAAGCCCTCACAAGACAACCCTTCGTGAATGGGGTCTGCTGGGATACGTTGTATTACCAGCAAGGGACAATGCGGGCTCAGAATTGAGCTTTCAAAGTTTATTTTTTTTTCAAATGCACAAAATGTTGTTACTGGAATCACCAGTGTCCGTAAACACACGCAAGCCATCAACCGTGAAAGTTATTCAGCACGATTACTGTAAAATACAAATGAATAAACTAATCCAAGACTTGAGAAAACGTTACACTCTGACGAGCGACAGACGAAGCAGACAAAATGAAACCGAAAATAAATAACATTTAAATAATGGGATTGACTACACAAAAAGGTATATTTGCAATATGTATTATTATTATTATTATTATTATTATTATTATTATAAGATAAAGAGAGAGAGAATGCATATATATTAAAGAATACAATTAAAATGCCCTTACCGGTATCGTTGATATGCTTGTGAGATTGAGTCTCGCTGCTCTACGCGCAAGCTATTGAAGTATTTCTCCTATTCTCTCCCAGCTGTGTAGCGGCCAGTGAAACTGCAGTGTCTGCGTCGCTCCAGTCATGATGGGCTCATGTGATTATTATTAAAAACGGTTTGAAAAAAAAAAAGCGGATGTTAAAACAACACTCCCGCCAGACTCAGAGTCGCAATGATGAAACCTGCCCACTTGAACTTTCAACTTGAACTATCGAAGTGCAGTGGCGGTTGTTTTTTGAGCAAATTACACATTTTTAGCAAGTTGCATGATTAAACAAACACACCCAGCCACCCGATCAGACAGGGAAAGCAGGATTTCAGGGAAACGAGACACTTCTTATTTCGCCCGGCTCATCGTGATTGAAAGTGCAGGCTCTGCTGCTTCTTGTCGTCAGAATTCATTTCCTTCCCTAGTTTCCACGTGGTTTGTGGAGCGGTTGACGACCCCAAACCTGGATACACCCTTGCGATTATTTTCTCAGAGGCCCAGCTTAAAACAGCGGCGTGCTGGGGTTGGAGGCGGGCTTGTTTTCGGCACTACTATCACCCGAGGTTATCATCCCGTCTCTGTGGTGCCAGCCATGTTGCAGCAGCTGAGTGCTCACGTGATTCCCCCCTCGGGCTCCTCCGCTCTCACGTGACTGCCACCGCCTACACTGCGCATGCACTGTATATCCGTGCGTGCAAGTGCTCTATCCCTCACACGGCTGATTGCATGGTGTTTTATTTTTGTAAAAGCTGCATCTCCTCGCTGTGCTCCGGCACGTCCATTAAGCGCTTCACTGGCAGGTGTTTCTTTATCAAAGACGGTGTGCACGTGCTGCTGTTTCTAAAGAGGCACGTCAGGTGGCACGCAGCACTGCTCTGCAATGAAACTTGCACAGTCACCGCACGAGGCGCAGAAGTTGAAGATAATTGACTTTAAACATCGTGTATACCTGGGTCTCACGGTGCAGAGCAGCTGCAACCACTCCCGTTTGACTATAACGAGAAAAATGCATCGCTGATCAAATATCTTGTCATTAAAATTGCATTATTTGTAAAGCTAAGCAATATGTTTATGACTCCTTCGAAAATACAACCTGGTGGCATAACTTTTTGAGTTTGTTTGTAAAATTATTTTAAATCCTGTAGTTACAGCCTTTAAAAACATAAAATAATAAATAAACAAATAAATAAAAACAACAACCTGGAACTGATTGAGTATTACTTTTTTTGCATCGTTTCAATTACCTAGTTTTGACTTTGCCTTTTGACTTTAGACAATAAAGAATCGTGCAAAATCGATATATATATATATATATATATATATATATATATATATATATATATATATATATATATATATATATATATATGTCCTGAATGTTGCAAAGTTTGCACATGAGCAAGTGAAAGCACGGGCTAGCTTCACGCACGCTCAAGGAACTGAAAGGGGAGAATGCTGGCACAGCCTGCCGCGCGGGATTTAGCTCTGCTTACAGACTGGGAGTCCTGTAAGGGTTTAAAAAGCCGGTCTTCGTTGCCATGGGCGACACGTATGCATGCCGGCTGCTGTTCGCTCTCCTTCAATAGTGGCCGGCGACGGTGTGCATTATGGTCTGGCTGCTTGGCAGCCTGTGAGAGAGCCCCATTGTTTTGGGAAGGGGTGATTGTGAATGCCCCCCTCTCGTACCCTCCTCCCATCACCGTCCTATCCATACTCTTCCCCCGTCCCCCACTCTGTTTCAGGCAGTGAAGTTAAACAAAGTTAAATTCGTGGTCCCAGAATCAGCGGCGTCAACTACAGAGCGGATCTGTAACATTGGAGAAGGTAATATGCAGCAGTTTTTAAGTTACTAAAGTAGTGTTGGGCTTTACCTAAGCTTAGAAGATAATGCATAAGATATATGTTGCAATTAAGCGCTTTGATAGAGTAATTTGAAGGATGAAGGGTGCTGACATACCGATGTTATCTTGCGGAGCTTTTAATGATGTGTGCAGCGTTGCAGGTTTAGGACAAGTGCACAGTGATAATGATGTATCACACTGCAGAGTGTGAGGGTCGTGTTCGTTCAAGAAGAATTGATGTTGATTACGATGAATGAAGCGTGGGATTATCTCTGTCTACTTTATACAGTGTGTACTAGGCTAACGAATATTTATTATAGCAGAGAGAGAGACAGAGAGAGCGCAAAGAGTGCACGTAAATGAACTAAATAAGAAAAGAAAAGCTTAAAATGTACATTCTAAACTTTACCCCCCAGAAGCGTGTTCACTGTGCGTGAACGCGAGGGCTCGTGTTTCCTGTTAATTAGAATGATTTGGGGGTTGGTCTTCAGGTATGCGCGAGTAACAGAGCTGCATTGTTCCGCTTTACCCCTCAAGCACGAAGAAACATATCGAATTCCAATCAGATTGAACTCGCGCAATACCTGTCAGCCTGTCTGCGTGAGAGTGCATTACGTCATTGCAAACTGCTTGCTCATGGTCACCCTTAAACGTACGTTTGTACCATGGTGTATATCTGTAATAATAATAATAATAATAATAATAATAATAATAATAATAATAATAATAATAATAATGACGATATTGTAGTTTATTTCAGATATATATATATATATATATATATATATATATATATATATATATATATATATATATATATATATATATATATATATATTTATTCTGTTTTTTGCAAACATTGCACTAAAGCAAATAGTTGTTGTTTTTTTTTTTTGGGGGTATTGGCATTAGATCATTGAGTGCGTCAAAATAAACACTTTAGAATCGGCTGGATTCTAAAATACGCCACGAATCAAAGCTGTGGAGTTTCGTCCTCTGTCCCGCCTCCCGAGGTAATAAATAGTCGCACGGAGACTTCAGTCTCTTTACGTTTCAGTTCACGTGCGTAAACAAGGTTCCAGGTTGTGTGACTGCAAGCAGCCCAGACTGAGACACACAGCTCAGTGTCTTGGTGCTTTAGCCCTCGGTGCCTCGGTGCCTCGGTGCCTCGGTGCTTCGGTGCTTGGTGCTTCGGCCGCAGTGTCTAGACTTTGATGCCCGCGGTACCCTTGGGTCCTCGGCACTTCAACGCCTCGAGGCGCTTTATTTCAAATCGGCTCTCAATTACTTAACTAAGCCCTTCTTACTTGAACTCATAATTAGCTTAATTAGACCTTTTTGATTGTTCTCAACTCCTAAACAGCTGCAGAGTTCAAGTTGTGTTGTAACATTTTATAGTCACATTGAAATCTGTAACTGTTTAAGATTCGGGAGCTGTTTAGCATGGTGTAATGTTTAATTGCTCAATGGTGCATGCGGTTAAAACCAGCCTTGCGATGCAGCGAGAGAGGGGCGATGCGCTTGACATCTCCGGGGTATGATGCAACGTCAAACAGTTATTATCCAAGTGCGGTTTTGTGGAAAGGCTTTCTTTGGGAATGTAGCCCTCTTCTCTCTGCGTCCTCCCTCGCTTGTTCACTCTTTCAGTCTCTGGCCCGGAGCACAGTTCTCTGTTACTCACAGCCTATCTATCTCTCTCTCTCTTTCTGACCACATCAGAAGATGGCATCCTTCGTGAAAAGACTTTGGAAGCTGAAGAATGCTTTTGTGATTGTTCTCACTCCGCTTCTGCTATTGCCTCTGCCGTTGCTCATCCAAACCAAGGTATTTGATCATCGTTGCAATTATTTGCAAGGATTTTAAAATGATATTATATATATAAAAAAGATTTGTTTCCATGCAATTCTGCTCTACAGTAATGTTTCAGAAAGTGTTTGTTTTTGGTAGGTGCACGCTGTTGCAGTTTCTCTAGCGTTCATGTCTTAATTACGCACTGATTTGCTGATGTAATTATCCAGTTTTAAAACTTCAGGGGTTGAAGAACAATTCCTTGCATTAAAAAGATAGAACGTTGCATGCTTATAATGCCAGCGCACGCAGCTGTGCCAGGGCAGTGTCCCACCGGCAGGGTAAAAGACTTTTGTAAAGTTCTGGAACGCATTTTATCCCCATTCAATGTCCTGAGGTTTGACGCATGCATCTTTTCCAATTTACATCACTCCTAATATTATTACAGCATGATTACTTTAATACTTATTTGGATCATAATTTTTTTAATTGTTTTATTTAAAACAAAATTCACCAGACATCATGCCTAAAGCATAACCCTGATGTATGCATTGCTGTCGTGGAGCCAGCCAATAAATACCTATGGAAACATTCATTTCTTGACAGTATTTTCTTGCTGTGTGTTTTATTTCACTGCTGACTTTAACTGTATCCACTTTGGACGCTGCAGAAATGAATTCCTGGGTGCAACAGAAGGTTGAAACACGTGGTTATCCGCTATGTAAGACTGGTACTTCATAGAATTTTAACAGAGTAAGGGTTCTGCACAACGCCCAAATGGAGCCATATGGTTCTATATCGGAACCTCCAGAAACCACCTCTTTCAAAATGCCAATAAACTAAATAGATTTTCAATTAAGTGGCCCGTGATGAATTTTTTGATCATTTTTTTTAGGTGTTTGTAAGTGTTTTAATCCTTATCATTCCCGTCCTTTTAATGACGTATTAAGAATGGTATGCATACAATTAGAAAAATGTTGTAGTTATTTTTTGCTTCCTAAATGCAGCCTGTGGTGTGGACCAAGGAAGCAACATCTCCATATTGGCTCAGCACAGAGTTAGCATCCTGCTGTAGAAAGTGGACCTGGTGGAGCCAACATGGCAAACAGTTTCCCCAACCTACTCTGCTAAATAAATGAACTGCAGCTCTCCTTAACCTCCTGCTCCTGCACCTTACCCCTCTGTGTTAATCTGTCACCTGCCCTGGGTGTGTTTTTCAGCGGTGAGGTTGTAACTGGATAACAGAATGCCCTTTCCTCTCACCTTTTAATCTTTAACAGCTTCAGGATGTCCACACTAGCCTAAGTGCCAGATACTGTGGGTTTACAGCTGCTGCAATAAATATCATCTAAAAAGCATTGGGAGAGTGAGACCCTAATCATAACTAAAAATGACGTTGTGATCTTCTTGCAATAGCGATACATTGCCTTCATGCCAAACAGGCCACAGCAGTGGCACCATTATAAATCTGGAGTCATTTTCATTGCACAGAGCTGGTCCTGATGTAATCAATCAATCAATCAATCAATCAATCAATCAATCAGTATTTATTTTATATAGCGCCTTTCATAGTGGACCACCATCACAAAGTGCTTTACAAGATAGTGAGGAACAATGCATGATACATTACATACAGCAGTAAAAAAACAATGCAAATACATTAAATAAAAAGGCTAGGATGTGAATTCTAAACGTGGAGTGAAAAACCTGACACAGCAATTTAGACAACAGCTAATAACAGAGATCAGGCTTCATGGAACATTATGTCTGGGATAACACTAGAATGCAATAATATGACCAATGGCAGCCTCATACTGAACCACTCTACCTGCCCTTGAGCTGCTAATGCTACCTACACTGGTTGTGAAAGAATTCTTGGGAAATTATCCAAGGAAATAAAAAAAAATAATAATTATATGTGCACTTAATTGATGTGCTCCCATTTCTGGGAACCCTGAGAGCAGGGATTAAGCTCGTGTGCCGATACTTGTGAGTCACTGTGTGCGGTTAAGATGAAACGTCACAACAAACTCAAAGAGCGAGGTGAAACGCTGGGAACATCCAAGTAGAACAAGGGAGACTTTGGAGTACCATAGTAAACAATGCAGCACCTAGAGTGACACGAAGGTCAGTACACGGGTCACTGTGATTCCCGATCTCACACGCTGTGTAGCTAACCTGCAACTCAAAACACCTGCCGGAGAGTGAAAATACTGATAAAGGAGTGCACTGAGATAAAAGCTCAGCCCTGCCAGGGACACAGATGTGTGCTTCCTGTTAGACAGTGCCAACCTAACTTATTTACCTGGCTGTAAGAGAACATTGTGTCCTAGAAGAATGTATAGAGAGAGAGACAGAGCCATTGATTGCTGCAAAGAAACACATGATATTACCAAGCTCAAAAACTGACATACACAATGATTGAATTAGAAGCAGTAAAATCAGGGAGACCGTGTCTGTTCATGATACTGGAGATACTGGTCTGCAATGCAGGGCACTTGGTGAAGCAGTCACTGAGTGTAAGAGATACAGCGGTAATGAGTCTCTTTGGCACGGAGCAAGAGGTCCATGTTAACCTGTTAATTACATCCCTGTCATTCCTTCCACAGTCACAGCCGACCTCAGACAAGCTCAGACTACAGTCTAATTCCCATAATGATGCTGACACAATGTTGATAATGCGTGTGGGTGGGTGTGGGTGTGTGCGTGTGTTGTTTTTTTCCCACATGATAATTGTTATTTTCACCTCGTAGCTCTGATACTGTAATCAGCGCCCTGTTTTAATCAGTCGCAGACGTTCAGGCTGTGGTCGTCTGATCTGTGAAGTAGGCTGGTTATTGGTTGGGTTTGAGCCCCTGATTGCGTGAGTGTGTCTGTGTCTGTGTCTGTTTGTATGTCTGAGTGTGTGCTTCGGGGCATCATTGTGATGAATTGAGGCTTTTCATTTAAATCCTCAGAGGTGTGCCAGGGGATTGAAGCAAGCCACTTCCAGGTTTCATAGAGTTTCCACAGATTCCTGAATGTCTGAGTGTGTGTTCATGCGAGGGCTTCAGTGCAGAGCCTAAAGGCACACATTGAGTACAGTTTGCAAAACATGCAAGAGTGCTTTGCTAAAAAACAAACAAAAGCAAAGTAGTTGTACCGAGGCGTGTGACTGTGTCTGACTCTTCTACCTGGCATGGGAAAGAATGTATTTATTCATGCTGGTTTACACACTCCACCTCACTGGCACAACCCTTAACTCATTCAGCATCTACTTTGAGAACAAAAACAAGGGGAATCGGAACAGGTTATTTCAATCTGGAGCAGTTTCTGTTCTTATATATATATATATATATATATATATATATATATAAACACATGCTCCCTTGAGAAAGATATGTACAACATATCGCATCGTTGGGCAGCTGGCTCTTTGAGCTAATATATATATATATATATATATATATATATATATATATATATATATATATATATATATACATAGTACAGAGAGAGAGTACAGCAAACAGCTCTGTATCCAAGGGGAATCAGGATCCAACAGGATATTCATTATTCATCTAAGTAACTTAAAAGTAATAATACAAAAAAAAACACTTGAGAAATGTGTACAAAGAAGACAATGAAATAACAGTGGGTGTGTGTGACCCCGCTGTGCTGTGTCCAGCTGCATGCATGCGGGTGTGTGTGACCCCGCTGTGCTGTGTCCAGCTGCATGCATGCGGGTGTGTGTGACCCCGCTGTGCTGTGTCCAGCTGCATGCATGCGGGTGTGTGTGACCCCGCTGTGCTGTGTCCAGCTGCATGCATGCGGGTGTGTGTGACCCCGCTGTGCTGTGTCCAGCTGCATGCATGCGGGTGTGTGTGACCCCGCTGTGCTGTGTCCAGCTGCATGCATGCGGGTGTGTGTGACCCCGCTGTGCTGTGTCCAGCTGCATGCATGCGGGTGTGTGACCCTGCTGTGCTGTGTCCAGCTGCATGCATGCGGGTGTGTGACCCTGCTGTGCTGTGTCCAGCTGCATGCATAGTAACAGATTTTTTTTTTAAAGCCAAGGGCTGCTAGGACCTCATTTTTGCTGTTCAACCTATAATTTTGGTAATTGTAAACACGAGGCATTTAAAAATTAACAGAATTCTATTTATTCTGGATTTAAATATTAGAAATGAAGAGTAAGTGCTATCAAGCCTGGACTGAAATATTCAACTTCAAAACTATATAAAAATAACAACACCTCAAGAAAGGTTTTAACATAAGTTTATTTACTTATTTACATGTTTACTCTGCAACTATCAAAACACAAAATGCGGTGTAGTATCCAATGATGCATTAATTATTTAAAGCGAGTTAAAACTCAAAACCTCTTTGCACAAACACAGTCATGTGGAGTGTCAGACGCGAGTGGTTCACCGTGTTTCACAGAGAAGCCTGTCCGGCAGTATTCACAGTAGACGTTAGATTGAGACACCATTCTGTGGTAAATCCCTCTCGATCTTTCTGACAAGCCAACCTCGATCTTTCTGATTGAGGAGAGTCACGTTTTTTGTTTGATTTGTGATTCCTATTTTACAACTAAAACAAAAAAAAAAATGTTCGCTTTACATGACATTTGGGTTTCTACAGGACCGCAAACACAAACTGTAGGTTTTACATACCTTAAAAAAATTAAAGTTTGAAGTTGAAAGACTCTTTGTGTGCATCTGGTGTTTCGGCTGTGGTAGAGTTTGCAGTTATTTTGCGTTTTGGTTTGTTTGTTCACAAATATTATACTGAAAATAATTACAGCAAGCGCTGGGAATCTCGTTTCTCTGTTTTTCATTCACTGATGATTTTGTAGTACGCACGGTATTCACGCTGTGCTATTTAAACACTGCTTTCTCAGCTGTGCCGATATACTTCTTTTGATTTGGATCAAAGACCCCACAGTCATTGAACAATGCAGCTGCAGGCTGACAAAATCGGACAGTAGAATTGTACCTGCATGTATATTTAAATCAAAATTGACAGCGCTGGGGGACGGGGGGCGGGGAATCGAAAGCGTGAACGGCCTCATTGCAAAGTAAAGCAACCGAGCTAATTCAACATCATTAGCTAAACCGTGAAAGCGTTTTTTATTTGTTTGTTTGTTTGTTTAAGGTGGAATTTCAAGTTGTGTTGTTGGTAAAGTTAACTGTGCTCTACTAAAATCACAGAATCCGTGTCCACTTCGACTTACAGCCTGACTGACAAGCAAACTTGCGATTCACAGACAGCAGGGCGACAGCAGCGGTTTTTGAAGGACCTCTGGTTGCAAACCAACCCGGCTCAGAGCTTTTAGCATGTCCGTTAAAATGCCACAACAAACTATCAGTGAAATACACTATTATTTAAGAACCGTGCATTCGTTTTCAACAGGAAAACAGGCACATGGTACTGAAATGATATTTCACAAACGTCCACGGACTATCCATCATTTATTTATTTATTTAATACAAATCGTAGTATTATACGTCTTCGCCTTAGCGCCATAGCTACGGCTAAATCGTGGCAGTTGGCATGCGTGATGTGGGTGAGCGTGTGTGTGAGCCCGCTGTGTCTCTCCCCGCAGGAGGCTCGCTGTGCCTATGTGATCGCTCTCATGGCAGTGTACTGGTGTACCGAAGCAATGCCCCTGGCTGTCACCGCCCTCCTGCCCGCTGTGCTCTTTCCCATGCTGGGGGTCCTGGAGTCGGGAAAGGTACCGAGCACGTGCATAATAATATAATATAATATCTGTATTTTTTATATAGCGCCTTTCATAGTAGATATATGTGCCTAGGTTTGTTTTTTGAGCAGAAATGATAGACAGACTCAATACCATGACGTCTGAATGTTTAAGTAATAAAAAAGGAATAGACTGATACATCCTCAAACACACTTTCCCTGGACAAAGCCATGTGAAACACAGTGGAACATTGAGAACTTGGCTCTTATATGGTATCCCTCATCAGTCTCTAGAATTACTTACTGAAGATGAGAAGTAGTTGCTACACAGCTAACGCAGTGTTTGAATGATAGACAATGACCTGCATTGCCTCAGTGACGCCAGTGGCCGCTCAGCTCCTGTCTGCTCATACCCTGTGTGTTCCCTCCCCCCGTCCCAGGTGTGTATGCAGTACCTGAAGGACACCAACATGCTGTTTCTGGGTGGGCTGATGGTGGCCGTGGCTGTGGAGCACTGGAATCTGCACAAGCGCATTGCCCTGAGAGTGCTGCTCGTTGTGGGGGTCAGACCAGCACTGTGAGACACCTTAAACACCTCTTCATTATCATTCACACTGAGCCATTCACACGTTTAGCCCTTTGCAAGGGGAGGAAAAAAATAGCATCCTGCATTTGCAACTTCCATATGGCCCCATATAAAGACTAGAAGAGTTTTTTTTTTTTTAAATCCGTCCCCATATGATGCACGAAAGGGTTAAACGTTGTTAGGATGCTGTCCTCCTTCTCAAAGATATGCATGCCAAATATAGAGGTCAGCTGTAGTGCTTATGCAATAGAATGTGGGTTGCTACAGATTGCCAAGCTGCTGATGCTGAATCACTGGGATCCTTCAGGACCCTTCACAGTTTTGAGATCAGTCCTCTCTGACAACATGGGAATGGGGTATGACAGGAAGTGCTGCATGGACCGATCGTTTCATTACATCAAGCTCTCCACAGGTGAGGATCATTAGTGCTGATCAGGCTAATTTACCAGTCCAAGTGAAGAAACAGCTGCTTCGGTGGCTCGGCGTTCTCCACAGAAAAGCAGCAATCAACACAAGTCCCAGCAGCTCTCTTCGCTCGTTTCACTTGCAATGGTAAAGCAGCCCGATCGACCCCGGTGACCTTCACCTGATTTTCCGTGGAGAGCTCAATCCGAATAATCAGACAGCCGGTTCGTGGCGCTCGTGACAGGACTGTGTGTGTGTCTCGCGACAGGCTGATGCTGGGGTTCATGGGGACCACGGCCTTCCTGTCCATGTGGATCAGCAACACGGCCACCACCGCCATGATGGTGCCCATCGTCCATGCCGTGCTGGAGCAGCTGAACAGCTGCGAGGACGAGGCCAAGGAGCTCGCACCCGAGTCCGGGGACAACACCAGCATCAAGCTCATGGATGTGCAGGGTGGGTCTGTAAATACCAGCCGGTTTTAGGACACAGTCTGTGCAGTACTTGGGGACTGTTGTGCTGCTGTTGCTGGCAGTGCTGTGATCTGGTCATGGTTCTGCTAACAAGAGGAATAACCTGGGAATGTTACAGGAATTCTAATGGTGTATTTTATTCTATAACGACTGTACTTTTCTCGTTCCCAAACTTTTCTTTTGTTCTTCACTCCCCAGTGGTAGAGAACGGGGGTGCGGTAACAGAGTCAGGTGTCCATGACAACGCTGCGGAGCGGAAGAGCATGTGTAAAGGGATGACGCTGTGCGTGTGCTACGCGGCCAGCATTGGAGGCACGGCCACGCTGACGGGCACCGGGCCCAACCTCGTACTGAAGGGCCAGATGAACCTGCAAGTCACCTTCTAGTACCTCAACCCAGCTCTGCCTGTCTTACTGTCTTAACGTGCCTCCATTCAAACTGCCTGCAGCTTGCAGGAGCCCGTATTGTAAAACAAGTAGTGACCTTCCTCACTGAACATCGATCAATGCAGTGGCACGTAGCGCGATTGCTGTAATGATGTACTGATGTGACAAGCGGGTTTCGTAGGGAGAGTGGGGGGCGGGGGTACAGCTTGTGGGACCCCTAGTTATTGGGGTTTACAGTGCCTCCTCGCCTCTCAGCTCTCTAACCCCTCTTACCTCCACAGGCTGTTCCCTCAGAACGGTGACATCATTAACTTCGCCTCCTGGTTCGGCTTCGCCTTCCCCAACATGATAATCATGCTGACCCTGGCCTGGCTCTGGTTGCAGTTCGTCTTCATTGGATTCAAGTGAGTGTGCTGCTGAGGAAAGGGCACTGCAGGGGAGCACTGGGGCCGCGTCTTAAACCTACCCCTTATGCAGTAATCACTGTAGATGTCTTTCAACTACAGAAGAAGGTGTTCTGGGGTGGGGGCTGCTTTAAGATTATGTTTTTGTCAGAGCCCTAGCTCCACTGCTTAAACTAACGGGTTGGGGTTTGGATTGGATGATGATAGCTGGGAAGATTGGACAGAAGGTTTGTAGTCAGCGTTTAACAGAGCTATCGGGCCTGTGTTGTGTCTCTTTGATCCTTAGGACTCCGGCCCCTCTGGGATAATCCTAGGAGACAGGGCGGTTCTCCTAAAGAGAATTTCTAGGTGCTTCGGATCCACAAAAAAACGCTTCCCCGAAAAACCACAACCGCGTTGCGATTTATCCTGCTCCCAAAATTGCTGTGGTCGAAGAGGGAGGTTTCGTTTGTGGTCATGTTTTTTTTGTTCGAACTTTCTTTGAAATCTTTTTTTGTTCAGCTTCAAGAAGACGTGGGGCTGTGGCGCGATGAAGTCGGAGAAGGAGCTTGCTGCCTACAACATGATCAAAGAGGATTACCGATGCCTGGGACCCGTGTCCTTCGCAGAAATGAACATCCTGGCTCTCTTCGTTCTGCTCATCCTGCTGTGGTTCAGCCGAGACCCCGGCTTCATGCCTGGCTGGGCCTCGCTCCTCTTCAACACAGACTCAGAGTAGGCGCTGCCCTTCCCATTTACAGCGCAGTGCATTCTGGTACTTGTAGTCCTGCATCTCCTAAAGGAAACAGACAGGTGAAAGGTACCTGAACGCATTGGAGTAAACCTGGAGCCATATGGTCGCCCTTCTGGTGTAGATGTGACCTTAATGCTGTGTATACCTGTGTCATTGTACAAGCATTCCTCTGTGTACAGGGGCACCCTAGTAAGACATCACCTTGTAAAAATACAGCAAGCTAATTTGTTACGTGTACAGAAAAAAAATGAGACTGGAGTTTGCCTTTGTATCCCAGTATATATTATCCTAGTTTGACTCGCGTGTGTTTGCCTCTGCAGGTATGTGACAGACGCCAC
Source organism: Acipenser oxyrinchus oxyrinchus (assembly GCA_030684275.1). NCBI lineage: Eukaryota > Metazoa > Chordata > Actinopteri > Acipenseriformes > Acipenseridae > Acipenser > Acipenser oxyrinchus. The sequence goes on from CM060272.1 coordinate 22,881,906, forward strand.
AATGGCAGTCTTCGTCGCAGTCCTCCTCTTCATCGTCCCCTCAAAGAAACCACAGCTGTGCTTCTGGAGAGACGAGAGCAACGAGACGGGTATCACATCGGATCATTACTATTCCCAGAATCAGACAAGAATGAGGGGCTGAAATCCAGTTCGGGACAGCGGGCAGTAAAGGGTTAGGGCTGGGAGGCTTGTGATGGGGTGCGGATGTGTTACACACTCGATACTTGTTCCATTCTCTCTCAAACCATAGTAGTGAATAGGAGGGGGCGAGGGGGCTGATTTAAGGTTATTGTTTTTTTTTTCAGAGCCCCTGTTTCACTGCTACAAGCTACAGAGCTGGGGTTATGATAAGGTTATGATAGTGGAGGTGTGGTAGACAGATTGCAGTCTGTGTTTAACAGAGATACGGGTCGCGTCTCTCAGATCCCCAGAGCTCCAGCCCCATGGCCCCTCTGCTCAGCTGGGAGGTGGTTCATAAGAAGATGCCGTGGAACATCGTGCTGCTGCTGGGAGGGGGCTTTGCACTGGCCAAGGGGAGCGAGGTGAGAGACTGGAATTACACAGACTCCGCACACACAGAGTTCTGTAGCATGTAGCACAATGGAGGCTCCTAAGCTCATTTGTTTTTTGTTAATTCATGTCACGGACTGCATCACAAGCACCTAGCCAGCAGAGTGTTTTCTATTTCAAAGAGTCCGCGACACAGCAGCTGGTGTCTTTGGTATTTTAAATATAGACAAAGAGAAGATGTGATACCTTTTATTGGACTAAAACTAAACAGTAATTAAAAAGAAGCTTTCAAGACTTCAGAGGTCTCTTCTTCAGGTGAAACGTATCTGTACTAAAAACATAAAAACATGCTTAAATAAAGACTTGTAAATAAAGCCTCAATTAACCCCGGTCTTTGTTCAATTATTTTTACATTATCCACCTAAAACCATCTCGGCTGTGAAGGAATGCAGAAGCATTTCTGCTGTGAAAATACACAATAGCATGTTAGAGCAGGATCGCTAGCGCATGGCTCTTTGTTAACCCTCTCCTCACTGGTTTCCCCTGTCCAGGTGTCCGGCCTCTCCAGGTGGCTGGGCGGTCAGATGACCCCTCTCCATACCGTCCCTCCCTGGGCGATCACTATCATCCTGTGCCTACTCATCGCCACCTTCACAGAGTGCACCAGCAACGTGGCCACTGCCACCCTCTTCATGCCCGTCCTCGCCTCCATGGTAAAAACCACGTGGCAGCAGAATTTGAGTCAGTGCAATACTAGGCGACTCACCTGAAATGAGTTCAGAGAAGGTTTGAGTGGCACTATTTCCTTTGCCCTCCTTTCTGTCGGGCAGGGGAGCAGTCTGCCTGGCAGAGCTGTCTAATTGGGGCACAGAGAGTGCAATCTCCCGACTGTCCTGAAACGTGTTGCTTATGTAACCCGGGCACACTGTGAACCAACAAGACAGACAGGCTCAACCCCGAGGCTGCACGATTAGAAGGGAGCCCTTGTTGGTGTTTATCGGAGTTCAAAGACTTTCTACAGCCTCAATCCAGAATCTTGAAACGCACTCAGCAGCGGGTGCCAGAGAATCTGAAGTGTCTGAATGAATCCCAGGCGAGCGGGACGCTCCGTTTTAAAAGGCTTGTAACTCTGAGCGACCATGACGTGAAGTCTGTTTGCAGGTGGATCATTTTGTCCTGAAGGTTATCTGTTCACAATCCAGAGCCTTCCCTGGTAATCGATTGCAATCTCACTCCCGTCACCCGCACTGCAGATCTTTTAACTGTGTAATAATGATCTGTGAATGGTTGCTCCTGGTTAATGGTGTGTGTGTGTGTGTGTGTGTTGCTGTTGTTTCAGTCCCAGGCCATCGGTATTAACCCTCTCTCTGTGATGGTGCCATGCACGCTCAGCGCCTCCTTCGCCTTTATGCTGCCCGTGGCCACGCCCCCCAACGCCATCGTCTTCTCATACGGGTACCTGCAGGTGTCTGACATGGTGAGCACGCTCTTTTCCTTTGCAGTCACATCTTCCGCGTCTCTTCTTGGTGTGTGTGTGTGTGTGATTGTTGTCCTCTCTCTCTGATCAGGTGAAGGCTGGATTGGTGATGAACATCATCGGGATCCTGTGCATCACGCTGTCCTTTAACACCTGGGGGCGCTTCATGTTTGACCTGAACACCTTTCCACAATGGGCCAACACCACGGGGGTCTGAAGCACCGATCGAGAAGTGATTGGGGACCCGGGAGGAGAGATCAAGAGAGGAGCCCCCCCCCCGCCCCCTGGATATCTTGTTGTTGGGGGGCTGGTTAATGCACATTATGTATTATTATGTGTTTACTTAGCAGATATCTTTATCCAAGGCGACTCACAGAGACTAGGGTGTGTGAACTATGCATCAGCTGCAGAGTCACTTACAACAACGTCTCACCGCTCAGGATCACACAGGGCCTGTAACCTCCTGGTTACAAGCCCTTTTCTTTAACCATTGGACCACACAGCCTCCTACAGTTGCATTCAATGATATGTTTATAAAATTGCTATTCACATTTGTATATAAGTATGTTTCAAACCAGAGCGGCCTAACTTTCTGCCGATTACATTTTTGTTTCAGAATCGTATTGCAGACTGACAGTCATGTCATCAGATCCTCAACTCAACCATACTGTGCACAGCCAGTCAGATCTTTAGACTGTGTTTCATCTTGATTTTTAAGACAGAGTAATGTGACACTAATTCTATTCAACAGTTACTAAAATGAACATTCCACCATGCAAGTTCACCTAAATGAATCCTTTGACATGTGCCTTGATTCTAACCGAGGAAGGATCCTACTTTCCTCCAAACCAGCTGGAAAAACAAACAAACTTCAGGACAGAATGATGAAAGTGTAAATTCTGTAAACTGATCAGAATAGCAAGCAATGATGACCTTTAACCAGCCCTGTGGCAATGTGCCCCGCCCCTGTGTGTATGCTTGTGTTTTATGTTGTGTGTTGCGTGTGGTGTGTTAATGATGGTGTATTGTAGTTGGTACACGGGATATAAATGGGTGTGTGCAGCACGAGTTATTTAAAATGTATAATTGTATTTAGGCACGAGGAATGGCACTTCACTTCACGTGCATTTAAAGTATTTAATATGTGAGCACGAGGTTGCACATAATTAATTCAAGTGCTGGGATTCAAATGAATAATTAGTAATTGAATCCCAGCACAACAATATATATAGATGCACGTTTTCACTCACTCGGGGTTGGGTGTTCGGTGAGTGGAGAACGGGAGAGAGATGAAGATACACATACAGATAACAATTGCTATTGCGTGCTGGTAGGACCAGTACGATACTTGTTTGTTTAAACTCACCGTGTGTGTTTGTCTGTCCGTGCACCGTTTGTTAAGTGTTAGTCCGTTTTGTTTGTCTGATTTATTTTGGCCTCAAGTGCCGTGTCCTGTTTTCTGTTTAAAACCTTTTATTTTACAATAAACCGGCGCAAGCAAACGCCTTTACCATTTCATCCACCGTCTGTCTGTGTACTCCTTTCTGGTCTGACGTAACCACTAGAGCCTGCTTGTCACACGCTCTCTCTATACTGTTAACAGAACACATTGTGTTTGAATATATAGTGCATTAATAATAAGCGGTGGTTTTATACTGTACTATATTTAATCTGTTTTTAATTAAAAGAAAAACTAATATATGTAAATAACTTTTGTTTTTTTTTTGGGGGGAGCTATGTTTTGTTTTGATATACATATTCTTTTGTAATTCAAAACTGGATGACCAATGCCTGCATCTATAATTAAAAAGATTACAATAAATCTCAATCATAGATTCTAAGTTAATAAAATAAACGATTTGAATTGCCTACGCTGAAACGCGTGTCTACCGATACCACTCTGGAGCTACTGCACTGCTATAAATGACTGGCTGTGTGTGTGTATTTGTACCATTGTGATATCATTTAAAAGTGCAAATATGAACGCTTTGCACTCCAGCGTAAGAAATATAGTATTTGAGCCCCACAGCGGATCCTTACTTTAATAAATATAGCGGTAACAGCAATACAGTAAGCAGGACTGGGTGAGGCATTCATTTGATGTGATGGCTCGGTGAGGTCATGGCGGAGCAATACAGGACAGACCAGGCTGGGTTTGCAAAGCCTTTCTTACACCTTAACACAGACCTCCACCGCAGAGCCCTTTACCATCGCCCGCAGGGTCTCCAGAAACAAGTCCAGGATATGCTGAATCTCAATTCTGCAATGCGCTGGATTCGAATGCTGTAGCGCGACAGCGTGCTGCTTAAAGCACATTCTCGTAAGCTTCAGATAACCTGGATGATCAAAAAGGTCCAGTTTGTTACAGATGAAGCTCCCGTTATAAAAACGTGCGCAGTAATGTCGCAGTTTGCTGTTCCCATGCTTTCCCTGTGCGTTTCCCATGCTGTACCGTTCCTCTGTGGGCTTTACAATGCGCGCCTCTGATTCCGCTGTGCTTTATTACACTTTGCAAAGCTTTGGGAAACTTTTAGCAGGTTGACGATAGGAAGGCGAACACGTTTGGAAAAGCTTTCAAACATGTACAGAACGCTGAATAAAACTCCTTATAGAAACTCAGCCCACAGGAGTGCAGCGATGCACAGTGCCTGGCTCTGACCCAGTCTGCACTGGGATTACAGCAATTAAAAAAAAACTGAAATGTTTAACAGGGGTTGAGCCTGCAATCAGACAAGCCCCAGCAGCACTGAGAACTGCAATCCGCTCCCGGCAGTCATAATTACAGAGTGCAATCTCCGAATGGCCCTATTTCTAAATACCCCGTCATTAACTCCTTACAACAAGTACATGGCGCAGTGAATCCTCAATCTTATACTATATATACACAGAGTGGGCTGCTCTGTCTGTGCATCAAGCGCAACAAGACACGTAAACTGGGATCTGTCTGCGTGGGATCTGTGCACTAGCCCCTTAGTATACTGTCTGCGTGGGATCTGTGCACTAGCCCCTTAGTATACTGTCTGCGTGGGATCTGTGCACTAGCCCCTTAGTATACTGTCTGCGTGGGATCTGTGCACTAGCCCCTTAGTATACTGTCTGCGTGGGATCAGTGCACTAGCCCCTTGGTATGCTGTCTGCGTGGGATCTGTGCATTAGCCCCTTGGTATACTGTCTGCGTGGGATCAGTGCACTAGCCCCTTGGTATACTGTCTGCGTGGGATCTGTGCACTAGCCCCTTAGTATACTGTCTGCGTGGGATCTGTGCACTAGCCCCTTAGTATACTGTCTGCGTGGGATCTGTGCACTAGCCCCTTAGTATACTGTCTGCGTGGGATCTGTGCACTAGCCCCTTAGTATACTGTCTGCTTCGCTACCCTTCAGCTCCTCTGTATCCCAGCAGTGTACATAGCAGTCCGGGTGAACCAGCTTCTGTTTCCAGTTCTGCAATGCACAAGGGTCTTAAAGATAATTTAGCCGATAATAAGGAGGAAAGCTTATTATCGCGTACAGTAATGATGCGCTTGGCGAGGAATCCGCACCCCTGCTAAGCACGCATTCCGACTCAGACATTCCCAATGTAATTAATACAAACACACACAGAAAGCAGACTGCGGATCCTTATTGCAAATTATATAGAGGCGTTTGAATTTTGCAAAACAGTATTTTTTTTTTTGTTACTTGAATGGAAATGTTAACCCTTATAAGACCTGTGTACGGGTCTAAGGAAAGATAACTCCGACCACTGCAGACGTAGTTCAAGGACAGATAGTGCCCGCTCAAAAGCGCGGAGCAGTTAACTGTTTAACTAGTTACTCGTATAGCTCTTTGCGTTAAATATTGCTGGATGGCTTGGTGAAAGAGGTCAGTGACCCACCAGCACACAGGGGCACACAGGGTTCTGTGTATGCAGAGGACGACGCCCTCTTGTGGTCAAGAGTAACATAGCATCCCTGCTGTGTATTACGTTTTGCGTCAACGTGTACGTCTCTCGTCAGCTTCCGGTGAAGATGGCGGAGTTGTAATTGTAGAGAGACCCCGCTTCAATTAGAGTTATTTTTTTGGTTTAAATTGTTTCAGTGACACTTTCTTTAAGGTTTGCTGTCGGGTTTTTGTTTCGTTGTCGTTTTGAATTATTTCTGTGGATTGAAATAGTCGCACAATCCACAACCCGCTGTCATGGCGAGTGCAATGGAATCAGGTAACTAAGGAGTGAAAAAGATGAATGTTTATTTAACTCAGTTAGTGGAGTTGTAGGTCTGTCGTACAGTAAATTCAGTACATTTATTTGGTTAAAACGCTACATACCGTGGCTGTAGTGGATTGTTGGAACAGTTAAGCTGTGAACTATCGCCCATTCACCGTAATCAAAAGTAGACCAGGCCACATCCTCAATTGCTTAATGCACTCCTATCTTTTTGACAGGAGTAAAAAGCATGTTTTATTTCTGTTTGTTGTTGCGCGTTTTCTCTCAGGATGACTTTGTGAGCCGCTTGTTATAACATTCTTTCACCTCCCCCACCTCTTCCCTTGAAGAGGAGCAGGCGCGGATTCGGTTCCAGCTCGAGTTGGAGTTTGTACAGTGCCTGGCTAACCCCAACTACCTCAACTGTGAGTACACTGCAGCATCAGCAACGGGTTCCGACACACGGCTCCCACTGCATAGCACACGTGGATGCACGCGTGAGAACAACCTATTCAAAACATGCAGTGTGTGTATAAACACCAGCAAGGGCTCAGCACATCAGACTCCTGTAGTGTGTGTGTGTGTGTATACACCAGCAAGGGCTCAGCACATCAGACTCCTGTAGTGTGTGTGTGAGTATACACCAGCAAGGGCTCAGCACATCAGACTCCTGTAGTGTGTGTGTGTGTATAAACACCAGTAAGGGCTCAGCACATCAGACTCCTGTAGTGTGTGTGTGTGTATAAACACCAGCAAGGGCTCAGCACATCAGACTCCTGTAGTGTGTGTGTGTGTGTGTGTATAAACACCAGCAAGGGCTCAGCACATCAGACTCCTGTAGTGTGTGTGTGTGTGTGTGTGTGTGTGTGTGTGTGTGTGTGTGTGTGTGTGTATAAACACCAGCAAGGGCTCAGCACATCAGACTCCTGTAGTGTGTGTGTGTGTGTGTATAAACACCAGCAAGGGCTCAGCACATCAGACTCCTGTAGTGTGTGTGTGTGTGTGTGTGTGTGTGTGTGTGTGTGTGTGTGTGTATACACCAGCAAGGGCTCAGCACATCAGACTCCTGTAGTGTGTGTGTGTGTGTGTGTGTGTGTGTGTGTGTGTGAGTGAGTATACACCAGCAAGGGCTCAGCACATCAGGCTCCTGTAGTGTGTGTGTGTGTGAGTATACACCAGTAAGGGCTCAGCACATCAGGCTCCTGTAGTGTGTGTGTGTGTGTGTGTATACACCAGCAAGGGCTCAGCACATCAGACTCCTGTAGTGTGTGTGTGTGTATACACCAGCAAGGGCTCAGCACATCAGACTCCTGTAGTGTGTGTGTGTGTGTGAGTATACACCAGCAAGGGCTCAGCACATCAGACTCCTGTAGTGTGTGTGTGTGTGTGAGTATACACCAGTAAGGGCTCAGCACATCAGACTCCAGTAGTGTGTGTGTGTGTGTGTGTGTGAGTATACACCAGCAAGTGGTCAGCACATCAGACTCCTGTAGTGTGTATGTGTTTGTGTGTGTGTGTGTGTGTGTGAGTATACACCAGCAAGGGCTCAGCACATCAGACTCCTGTAGTGTGTGTGTGTGTGTGAGTATACACCAGCAAGGGCTCAGCACATCAGACTCCTGTAGTGTGTGTGTGTGTGTGTGTGTGTGTATATGAGACCAGATACTTCGCCTTTTCAAATGAATTGCACCTTCACCCTGTAATACACTGACAGTACCATCCCCTGCGTTCTCTCCTGCAGTCCTTAATACACTGACAGTACCATCCCCTGCGTTCTCTCCCGCAGTCCTTAATACACTGACAGTACCATCCCTCATGCTTCTCTCCTGCAGTCCTTAATACACTGACAGTACTATCCCCATGCTCTCTCCTGCAGTCCTTAATACACTGACAGTACCATCCCTCATGCTCTCTCCCACAGTCCTTAATACACTGACAGTACCATCCCCTCATGCTCTCTCCCGCAGTCCTTAATACACTGACAGTACCATCCCCTGCGTTCTCTCCCGCAGTCCTTAATACACTGACAGTACCATCCCCTGCGTTCTCTCCCGCAGTCCTTAATACACTGACAGTACCATCCCCTGCGTTCTCTCCCGCAGTCCTTAATACACTGACAGTACCATCCCCTGCGTTCTCTCCTGCAGTCCTTAATACACTGACAGTACCATCCCCCTGCGTTCTCTCCTGCAGTCCTTAATACACTGACAGTACCATCCCCTGCGTTCTCTCCTGCAGTCCTTAATACACTGACAGTACCATCCCCTGCGTTCTCTCCTGCAGTCCTTAATACACTGACAGTACCATCCCCCTGCGTTCTCTCCTGCAGTCCTTAATACACTGACAGTACCATCCCCTGCGTTCTCTCCTGCAGTCCTTAATACACTGACAGTACCATCCCCCTGCGTTCTCTCCTGCAGTCCTTAATACACTGACAGTACCATCCCCTGCGTTCTCTCCCGCAGTCCTTAATACACTGACAGTACCATCCCCTGCGTTCTCTCCTGCAGTCCTTAATACACTGACAGTACCATCCCCCTGCGTTCTCTCCCGCAGTCCTTAATACACTGACAGTACCATCCCCCTGCGTTCTCTCCCGCAGTCCTTAATACACTGACAGTACCATCCCCTGCGTTCTCTCCCGCAGTCCTTAATACACTGACAGTACCATCCCCCTGCGTTCTCTCCTGCAGTCCTTAATACACTGACAGTACCATCCCCTGCGTTCTCTCCCGCAGTCCTTAATACACTGACAGTACCATCCCCCTGCGTTCTCTCCTGCAGTCCTTAATACACTGACAGTACCATCCCCTGCGTTCTCTCCTGCAGTCCTTAATACACTGACAGTACCATCCCCTGCGTTCTCTCCTGCAGTCCTTAATACACTGACAGTACCATCCCCCTGCGTTCTCTCCTGCAGTCCTTAATACACTGACAGTACCATCCCCTGCGTTCTCTCCTGCAGTCCTTAATACACTGACAGTACCATCCCCTGCGTTCTCTCCCGCAGTCCTTAATACACTGACAGTACCATCCCCTGCGTTCTCTCCCGCAGTCCTTAATACACTGACAGTACCATCCCCTGCGTTCTCTCCCGCAGTCCTTAATACACTGACAGTACCATCCCCTGCGTTCTCTCCTGCAGTCCTTAATACACTGACAGTACCATCCCCCTGCATTCTCTCCTGCAGTCCTTGCCCAGAGAGGCTATCTGCAAGAGAAGCCGTTTGTGAACTACCTGAAGTATCTGCTGTACTGGAAGGATCCGGAATATGCCAAGTACCTGAAGTGAGTATTGGGGCGATTGTTTGCATTTCTCGTTATCCTACAGCAGCATTGTGTGCTGATATTACACTTATATTGTGTTCAATTACAATTCTAGTTACAATGATACTGAAAAGTAACTACATACTAGAATGTTTACACTATTGAGTCTGAATAATCAGCTACAAATACAGAACCATGCTTTAACAAAACAGGGTCACCGAAAGGGGTTGAAAAAAACGAGAACAACGATCGCTCGGTGCAAAACACAACAACGTGCTTTGGAAATGCTTAAGCTTAGAAAGGGGTGTAATTGATCAATCAAATGGCATCATTTACAATTGCAACTGCAGTTACACAGGTGTGGTAAGGTTCAGCTGCAAATACAGTTACATTGCAATTGCACTGTATTCAAAATTGCAATTGTAGGTCCAGGTTTGCCTCGCTTGTGAACTGACCCCTGTCCGTCTCTCTCTCTCTCTCTCCTGCCCCAGGTACCCGCAGAGCCTACACATGCTGGAGCTGCTGCAGTACGAGCATTTCCGCAAGGAGCTGGTGAACGGGCAGTGTGCCAAGTTCATCGACGAGCAGCAGCTCCTGCACTGGCAGCACTACTCCCGCAAGCGCATGCGCATGCAGCAGGCACTGGCGGAGCAGCAGCAACAGAGCAACGCAGCGCCCAAGTGAGCAGGGTGCAGTCCGGCTCCCGTCGGAGCGAAAGGACCTTTTAGGGTGTCATTGTGAGGCGTGTGACGCTCCACCCCAAGGGGGAGTGACCAGCCTGTGTGGTTTCGAGCGAGGGACTGCTGTGATACCAGCGATTCACTTTACCAACTCCGAGATTACATTGACTTGATCTCGGGTCCGCCTCGGGGCTTTGAACCACAAGCCGAGGAGTTTAGAAAGATTCCAGAATCGAAAAAAAATGGATCCGATCCACACAGTCCCTCGGCTCCAGCCACACCCTCGCCACTCTAGGGGTCCTTTCCTCTGGTGGGAACTAACCTCCGCCGTGGACCATGGAGAGGGTGCCACAGGGCACCCCAGAAACCTCTTTATCCACAGTCCCTTTCAAAGTGCAGTGAAGCCCTCCGGCTATTGAAGCCTGCTACAGTATCTTCCACACTGCAGACCCAGAACCTGGTTCCTTCTGGAGCGTAGTTTCATGGATCTGCTGCAAACACACCTTTAACATGGAGCGTGAAGGCGATGTGAACGCTGTGAATGCCTACTGCAGCCATTTAACTGCAGACAGGACCCCCTCGGAGTGCATCAAGGGGCGTGTTGTTTTCCTGTTTGTGTTCTTAGTAAACCACTTACATTTTATTTTCCCTACATGGGCTGTGTTTTGTATCTTTGTGATTTCACTAATTATCAGTTTCTGTGGCCATGCTTGTTAGGAGGTAACAGAGCCCTTTAATCATGTTTTCTGAATGCTGTGTAATTAAGGAGGGCTGCAAATTGACAGATAATTTGTTTTAATACACACACACAGTCCAGCAGACACGCAAGGTCTTTGCACATGTCATGAAAATGACAGGGAATGCTTCAGTGGTTTTCTTAGAAAGCCCTTGTCTATGTTACAGCTTGCTTGTTTTTCCAGAAGCTGCTTTTGATGTGCTGTACCTACAGCCTGCAGTGACTGGCTGGGGTGCTCTCACATCCCTTTCTAACTCTGCACATACAAACTGAACCTTGTGTTTGTCTTGCATTGCTGCCCTCTGCTGGTGTAATATTGTAAATATTTTAGCTGTCTTGATTTAAACCCTTTAGCTGCAACCGCTGAGGTGTACACTCTGCATTGTGGTCTGTCTAGAGGCAACAGTTATTTCCCTTATGCTCTCACTTCTAAAGCGCACCTGGATAGAATTACACAGTACAAATTAGAACTGGAATGCAAAATATGGTAGTGTATTACAACCTAGTTTTATTGTTTAATAGCATTTTAATGTATACTGTAAGCCTATACATATATTCATTTCAGCTATCACCCGCAAGTGCTGTTGTGTTTTGTGGAGTCCTCCGATACAAAGCAATGACTTTTGAGTCCCAGCTCAATGAACACACCGTCAACACTGCAGACCACTCTCGTGCTCTGTGAGGACCCTGAATACAATACAGCAGACCAGTAAACCAGTCTCACGGATGCCCATCTACCGTAGAAACCTTTACTTGTGTTTATTTTATACATACGGGAGGGGGGGGGGGATTAAAACATGGAAATAAGACTCCCGTCGCACAGCAGTTGGAGCCACTCCGGGTTCTGCGATCTTAACTGCAAACAGCGTTTCGTTCTGGAATTCCAGTAAAGCCCGTACTGTGGTTCAGAATGCTATGCAAGGGGAGTCTTGTTCCCCCTCCCTGTGGCACGGTATCTGTTTAAGGCGAACGGGACGGCGAGATTGATCGGAGAGGGTGGATTGGGGAGACCAAGGGTCCCGGCTGGGGGAATTTAATCCTCGGTGAACATCATGCGCACCAGGTCTTTCTTAAAGCACTCCTCCTCCACCAGCTTCTGGGGCTGAAAATAAAACAAATCAATGCATAAGCAACAAATAAATACAGCTACCCCACCCCCCCGAATCTGAGCTGCAGCATGCCATTGCCTGTATTAGAACTATACACAATTAAAGGTGCAGTCACCAATTCCATACACAAGACTTGCATAATATAAACCCGCTGAGTTGATTGCAGTCATCAGCTGCAGAGATTGAACATTCAGCAGCATGAGGCAGCAAGCGATCACAAACCCTGTGCTCTAGTGTCACGTGTGCAGTTTAAGACACCCTTGGTGTGAGATTGCATTAATAAACCCTCAAGCCGTCGCTCTTGGGGTTCATGGCATCTCACACATGAAATAACATGACAGCCCAGCGGGGCGAGGAACTCCCCCGGAACACTCACCGTGCCGTAGCGAAGCAGCGTGGGCACTCCGCTCAGCTTCAGCGTCTTTTTAAACTCGTTGTTCGGGTCCTTCCAGCTGGAGAGAGGAAACAGGTACACACATCTATCTTCAAAACCAGGGACTCTGGAACCTCTCGGAGTGAACATTCTATTCCGACATGCGCATGACATCATCCACAAAAGTACTGAAAAATAACAAGTTTACTGCGCTGCGTTTTCTGTCTGCACAGCTGAAGGGCGGCTGTTTGTCCAAAATGTTCTGTTTTAATCATTTAAACCCCATCACTGTCACCATTATGCAGTTGAAAGTTATCGTGCAATGGGAATTGTTCTCCATGGCTCAAGAACATGTGCTGCTATTACAACAGGTTAACATGAAGTTATCATCCCCTCCTCCTCCTCCCCGGGTCGCCCCTCTGGCACCACACACTTACTAGGGGCGTTCCCCGACTTGGCAGTAGATGAAAACAGAGCCAGGTGGCAGGTAACTCAACTCGCCTCGCACGATCGGTTCCGCTGAGAGAGAGAGAGAGAGAGACAGAGAAAGAGAGATTCTATCAGATTTCTGACTGTTAAGGTATTTATTGGTCCCATCTAGATTTTCTATCAGGCTATACTCAAGCTATTTTAGAGGGATGGACAAGACAGGACAGGACAGGACAGGAGCCCACCCCCACTTAATCACCAGAGTCCTGTAACAAACCCTCTGGATCGCATTCACCCAAGCAGAATGCCATCTCCCATCCCATTACAAAACCTGTCACACACACACACACACTCTCTGGCGTTTACAAATATAAACATAGGTGTCCAAAAGCCAAAGTTCAGACTCACCTCATTCATATAATACGCAGGTTTTAACATAAGTGGAGGGCGTGTGAATTAAACTAATGCCCCACACACACACACACACCCTGCCTAGCTTACATGGCACATTATGATATATAAGTAATACTGCGCAATTTGCATCATCGCGTGACGTCGCAGTCGCTCTCCGATAGGGTCAAAGACATTTCAATGCAGAATAACGTGAGACTGCTGCACTTGTGTGGACTTCGACACATTCTGAACGCTTCTGTAAATCGCTGCTTTTTGTGATTTGTATTTTGCAGCCCCCCCCCCCCGCTAAACAAGGCATTCCGTGATTAACCCCTCCATTGCTATTGTCCTCGTGTGCGGGCTACTTTGTAATGTTTCGGAGCATTTTTTAACTGGCATCTACCTGTTATTGTCATCCTTAACTATACTGTTTCGATAACTCGTTCTAATTTTGTTAAGTCTAAAATGTAATCGATCAGATGAGATAAAGCGATGAGATTACACAAACACGGCTCCTGTCTCTTACCTTTCACGCAGTCAGGACACCAACTGGCGCCTTGCTCGTTTTTACTGCCGGAGAAATAGGCAAACACGTCTTTGCCCTTACGCTGCGATACGGCCTTCATGAACTCATCGTACCCGCGGACTGTTACCTCTTCGTACTGACGCGCCATGTTAGCTGGGGCTACAAATATATTACACACCTCAAGTGTGTGTGTGCTTTTTTGTTTTACTTTTAAAATAGCCGGCACGTATATCTAGATGCAAGCACTCCCTGTTTGCACAGAGAGAGACTGCTGCTCCAGCTTCTGTGCTACTGGTGTCCCCTTTAGCCACTCCGAGTCAGCACAGCACAGTGCAATCCAATGCAGCTTCCTGTAACCTCGCCTCTTAAACACACAGTCAAACTAAACCACTTGAAGTCCTCCAGCGCATTTATCTATTTGATGCATTTATTTACAGTTGAGTGTTTTAAGCACGCCATGTTTTGTAACACAAACAAACCGCCTGTGTTTAAACGCCACGGCTTAACCGTGGGTACACAGTCATAGCAACGACAGGACAATTCAATACAGTACACTATTCCAGCACCAGTTTGTAAAGTAAGATTGTCCCTTTAAAGCCCCCGTAGACGACCACGGACCCGGTAGTCCCGCCCCCCAGCGAGTTGTCATGGCGGCGGTTTAAACAGCAGGAAGTGGAGCTGCAGCTTCGCCTGGTTCCCTATTTCTATTTATTTTTATATCTCTCTTTTTTTTCTTTTTTTTTTTAAATTTCTTTATTCCTGCCTTCAGCAGAGACGGTAAGAAACGCGGTCTAATTAAATGCGTGTTAAAAAAAAACGAGAAAGTACATCTTCTCAACGGCTATAAGCCAGTATTGTTTTGTTTGAGGTTTTGACAGTTGAGCTGAGAGAGATACAATAACAAGCCACTCAGTGAGACTGAGAATTAAACGGGAGGGTTTCAATGAAAAACACTGAACCATGGAATCCGAGGACTCAATTACATTACATTACTGTGTTGTGTCGTGTCGTGTCGTGTCGTGTCGTGTCGTGTCGGACAGTACTACTCCATTCTTGGGTTTGACGCCTATTGATAAAAAAACTAGGAAAATAAAGTCGAAACATCCACACCAGTGTCTCCTGACATTTTTTTGGGGGGGGGGAATTAGACACGGAGCAATACTGCCCTTCATATGAGTGTATTACCCGGCATTATCGTGCCTACTGGAGACTGTACATCCCTAACACATTAACTCGCATAGCAGGTCGTTAGCTGTGAACTGACCTTTTCAAATGGGAGGGTCGTTGTTTTAATTGTGTGATTCTTTGATGCTTATTTAAGGGTTTACTGGATTGATCCTTTCAGCACCTAACTTGCTTTCAGCTGTGACGTTTGAGCTCTAATGTTTTCATATTGATTACCTATGAATTGCCTGAGAGCGTTCTTTCGTGAAGGCTGTATACAGTCCCAATGCTCCACTTGTTTTCTATGACTGCTAATGGAAGTAGTGGAAGGTGCGCGAATTCACTGTTAGCCGATAAGTCATAACTGACATGGGACGTTTGGAACCAGCAAGTGCCCTGGGGCGGAGTGTAGGGAGAACGCAGCTATATAAAAAGGAGGCTTTTTTCTGGTGTGGTGGTGAATGAAAGGTCAGGAGGTAAGCTCACTATTTGTATCAGTGTATTTCTGTTGGACATCAGGAATCCTTTTTTTTTTGTCGCAGGGCAAAATGGATGTTAAACTGCGGAACCGCCCTGCACAAGTAACCTTTGGAGAACCGAGCCAGCTAAATGGATCCTGGGTGCTGTCAGGGTCAGGGAAGGTTCAGGCACAGAGCAAAAGCCAGCTGCAGCAGACTCAGGTATATATATCTCCTCTCTCACACACACACACACACACACACAAACACACACACAGAAGTACCCATGCAAAAGTTCAACCAAAAACCTGTTTGCACACACAGTTGTTTTAAAAATAAACAACTGTGTGTTTATTTGGTTTACAGCTCCGCTTTAACAAGGAGGTGCCCACCACGCCCTCTAACCTGTCGGCGCGGTTCCTCAACCCCGCCCCCATCGTGATTGAAAAGCTGGCCGCCCCTGGCACCGCCGCGGCTCGGAACGGCAGCAGCCAATGGGAGGACAGCGTGAGCAGCTCCCAGAGCTCCGTGTGCTTCTCCGTGGTGTCGGAGGACCGGCTGCAGCGGGCGGTGAAGATGGCACAGAGAGACATGCGACGCAGACAGCAAGACGAGGCACAGAGCGACCACAGAGAGGAGCCACCAGCAACACCCAGTGCTGCCCAGAGGAAACCCAGCAGGGCAAACATCCAGGACCAGGTACAGAGTAAGGGTGTACGATACGTATCACGATATGCAGGTTGTGATATGATATGTGTCACGATATATATGATATGATATGTGTCACGATATATATGCAATGGTCCCGATTGGCTGCTTGCATAATGTGATCAAATGATCATTTAACAATAGACTATTTTGTCAATAAAAAAGGTGAATATAGTGAGATAGGGAGGGTATGTATTCATACCAACAGTAAAACCCACTTATTCATCATTCAAAAAAACACTTGAACTACAGTGAGCTCGGTTGTGCCTCTGATATATCATGTAAAGAAAGTAGCACGATTCCCTGATACCTGATGAATCGATACACCCCTAGTACAGAATAGGATTTTGGTCATGTAATTGATCTTAATAATTAATGTAATTGGAAAATCAGAAATAAACTTTAAACACAAGGTCTGTTTAGTGGTGCCATTTCCCTTACTGAAATGCTGGGATGCTGGCTCTTCAGAGCGATCTTGCCAGTGCGTAGTTAAAGAAGATCTCTCTATATTAGAGACTTTTATTGAACGCAGGTGGTGGTTCCATATTGAGGTATAACTTTAATAGTTTAGCATACAGGTCCTCTAGGTTTAAAAGCACACAACTTTAAGACCCTCCTAAAAGACTTTTAACATGGTATGTGATGACATTTCAAAATGATGTTAACCCATACAGCACAGTCAGAAACAAGGCAACAGACAATCGCAGACTCCTAAAGCAGAGGTTACGAAGTCGGGCGCCAGGGTGATTGTCTACACCCCCGAGAGGTTGAGCCATCCCGCCGGGACTGAGACCACCCTCTCTCCCCCCACCCGAGACCCTGGCCCTGGGCCCAAACCCAGGAGCGACAAGCAGGAGCCCGGGCTCAGCCTGGAGATCCGCCGGCTGCAGAAGGAGCTTGGCACCTACATCCAGAGGATCGAGCAGCTGGCTAACAGAGGTACTGGGGCCCTGCAGCTGGTCCTGGCCTTGCTGATCTTGTGCTGTTTGCACTAGTTAGCAAAGTTTGACCTCACTCAAGACTGTAAATTACCTTCTCATACCAGAACCCTGATGTTTCTCATAGTATAACATAGTATTGCATTACCTGCTGGTAGAAAGTGACATGAGTATTAACAGAGTCTTCACGCTGAGGCATCACAACAGATGTACATCATAGATTAAGGCAGCATAATCTGCAGTGCATTTTTAGAGTCATGCAAAAAGTGATTTAGTCAGAGGTCAATAGATGAACTTATGAACTGTGCAAACAAGCAAAAAACAGGCCAGACCCTATTTTTGTACTGTTTACTATGACATGCATGGTTTTTGTTTGTTTGTTTGTTTTTTTAGCTAACAGAGTCTGTATCTGAGCTGACCACCTGAACACTAACGCTTGTGTGGTTGTGTGTGCAGGGAGGGGGCAGGCTCTGGACCCGGGTGAGGAGAGGCGAGCTCAGATCAGGAGGCAGGAGCAGGCAGTCAGATCTGCACGCATCATCTACGTGCTGCAGCAGCAGGTCCAGAAACCTTTTGCATTGCTTTCTTTCTTTCTTTTTTTCTTTCTTTCTTTTTGTTTCTATGTTTTTCGGGAGGGTGTGTTTGTGTTCATTTATTACATTGTTGTTATTGTTGCAGGTTAAACAGATACAGGAGGATCTGGACAGGCTAAGCCCACACAAAATCAGACACACAAAAAAGGTAAGAAAGCCTGTGCTGCTGTTCTGGCTCCTGTAGTTCTCAGATTAACATACTATATAAACAGGATGGCCCATAAATCTGTAAAAAAAAAAAAATATATATATATATATAAAAGGTGTATTTTTTTATTTTTTTTAAATAAATGAATGCAGTCATGTAATTGTTTGTATACCAAACATGTGTCTGTTTTATTAAGAATAACAATAACTTTCTTTCTTTCTTTCCTTTCTATCTTTCTTTCTTTCTTTCTTTCTCCTAGTCGAGGGCAGTGGACAGGCTAGCAGCCGTGCACAGAGGGGCAGTCCGAGCCATGCAGCTGTTTGTGGGTCAGCTCTCTGACCAGTCAGAGGAGAAGGTGCCCTCCCACTACAGGGAGCTGGGCCAGCTGATTCGCCAGCTGTCTCTCTGCTCCGCCAAACTGGAGGCGGGGTCAGGCTCTTCTGTCCCGGAGACCGCCATAGATATCCTGCAGCAGCTGGAGGTACAGTAGGGGGAACCCACTCGCTGTCCCCATGTTCATAAACAGATTACCTTAAAACTTGAGTCTAATCTACAGGGCTAGTCTGCTATTGACCAGTCCTTAGTTTTTCTGTTCGGTCAACTGCAATATTGTTTTTCTTTTTGGTTTGGTACTGTGGTTTAAACACATTTATGATCTTCCGGTAAGCAAATATAAACACTAATTTGATGCACGTGAGCTCAGCAGCTTCACAGATCCATGTCTTTCTGGTTTGATTTGTGAACAGGATCTGGACTGCGCTCTGGGAAAGCAGGAGAGTCCGCGGAGGCAGGCTTCCCGTGCTCGGAGCAGCTCACCGCCGGTCCACACAGCATCCCGCGGGAGACAACGCAGCGCCTCTCCCACCAGGGGGCGGAGGGGCCAGCGAGGACCAGGTAAACTCGCCACAGCCACCGCGAAGACCTCAGCAGGTGAGACAGAGGGGTTTTTAGCTTTGGAGATGCTCAGAATTGCTTTAAAGGACAAGGGGTTTTAAGATCGGAATTTTTACAATGGAAGGTTTTTTTTGTTTTTTTTTACCTTTAATTGAACTACTGTACTTTAGGGTGTATTTACAGAAATGAACTGGTCTGTTGCCAAATTCTTATTTTATCCTTCTGTACTTCCGGCGCCTTTGGTTGATCCTTCTGTACTTATTCCTGTTTTGCTTTGTCTACATCTTCCGCAGAAATTTTTTGCTTTGATGACGGCGCTTGTGGGCAAACTTCCAATCTTTTAGACTGACCCTTTTTTGATTTTTCTGCTCCAGAGAGACAGGCTGTCTTGGTTATTGCTGACCGAAGTCAGTCTGAACTGGGGCCCCCCAGGAAGGGTGACCCCCCCACTCCGGAGCGCAGGGGGGCCAGCATTGAGACTCTGAGCCGCATGGGGGCGCTGAAGAAGGAGACCCCCGAACCCCCTCGACCCGCCGTGCTCAAGGGAGTGCTGCTCGCGGACAGGCCTAAGGTACGTCCGCATACCGTACCTGCAGAGCATATTTATACACAGGGCATACGCAATGGTAAAAGCCAGCAGCCGTGTGGTTGTTACTTCCCAGTTTCCTACTGGGAGAACTCTGTATGGTAACTCGTGTTCGGTTACATTCACATTAACGACCTGAAACATGGAAATAGAAATAATGAAGCAGTCGTATTTTTTGGGGGGAGAGAAATGTCTTGCCAGTAGATGCAGGCAGGAATGGTTTAAGACGCTGTACGGTATTCAGTTCTGCTTCGCTCTGAGATTATTTCCACTTTCTCTGCAGGGATTTCGACAGCCCAGAGAAGTGCACTTCCAGAAGACCACCCTGGCGTCACGACTCAAGGAGAACCAACCTCCCCCAAAGGACAGCTCCATACCCTGGGTGCCCCCTCACCCTACCTCCCCCCCAGCCTCCCCCAGACGGTATGTGAAGGGCTCCAGATTCTTACTATTTCAACACTGAAGAGTTTCCCCACGTTACCCTGTCACAGCAGATACCGTTTTATTATGAAGCGTTTAGCAAAGTAAGAGCTGTTTGATTTATAATGCTGCACTGATCTGATTGTATAAAGACTGGACGGGGAACACGTTTATCTACTTCACTTTTTTTCTTCTCTCTTTTTATGTGACTTATGGTAGCTTGTGATAAAAGGTGTGTTTCTTCTCCTGTTCCTACCCTCAGGGCTACATGGAAGAAGCAGGGGGCTGGGGTGCAGTCCTCTCCCCCCAGAGCGCCAGGCTCTCCTGGGAGACACAGAGAGACGGTGGAGCTAGAGAGGAGGCAGCTGGCTGAGCACGAGGCACTGAGGTACGATATAGGATATAGTTCCTTTAGAACACACCTAGCTACCAATGGAAATCCAATAAGAAAAAGGGACGGAAATCAGACTCCTATTGCATAGCAATTTCACCCATTCCATGTTTTACAACCAGCTTGATTAGCCACAGTGTACAGGTAACAAGCTCAGGTGTGTCTTATTAAACTTAGTAAAACCAGGAACTGCTATGCAATGGGAGTGTTATTGCCGTCCCGGGTTCCAATCCAACATGCAGTTCTGCACCAATTATTATAACAAAGCCATTCTACATTAAACCACAAAAAACAGTTAGTTACAGGGTTCTCAGATTATACTGCTGCCAGCTCTTGCAGGTGCATTTAGGGGGCAGTTCATGCATATCGCCACCAGATGGTGTTCGATCACTCTTCAATCGTTTCAGGCTAGCTCAATGCTCCGATGTGATGCAAACCCCAACACAGCGTGGTGTCTGTGTCTAGATACGCTGCCTGCCTGCTGGGTTCCACATGCAGTTGATATGGTGACAGAGCTCAAGTTCAGACCGAGATGAAAGAAATCCCAGCAGGAGTGAAGCCGGGAACCTGGAGTGCAGCTCCGGTTCTGCGTAAGCCTTCATCGGCTCGTGTGTGGTTTTCCATGTAGCTGCTGGAAACAAGTATTTCCCAATTCTTTTAAATAATATATACATGCATCATGTTGTTGTTGTTATTATTATTATTATTATTATTATTATTATTATTATTATTTAGTCATTTAGCAGACACTTTTATCCAAAGTGACTTACAGAGACTGTTGCTGCAGAGTCACTTCCAATAGGACCTTGTTTGTTTTACGTCTCGGAGCACAAGGAGGTTCAGTGACTTGCTCAGGGTCACACACAGTGAGTCAGTGGCTGAGCCAGGATTTGAACCGGGAACCTCCTGGTATCAAGCCCTTTCCTTTAACCACTGGACCCCCAGTGTAAAGCACAGTCGAGTCTATTAGGTTGTTCTAATAAACAGTGGCAGATCTTAATATCTTAAAGGTGGAGAATGTTGCCTCTGACTGCATGTGTGAGTTCCTATTTCTGCAATCTGTGGCGGTATGCAGATGTGTGTATATCAGTTGAAAAGCCCCCCACTCTAGTGTCAGGGCTGCTGCTGGAGACAGTCTGTTCTGTGTAGTTCTGGCTGCTTGTGAAAAGCTGTTGGAATGATCCCTGGTTATTGTCCCGTGCTGCAGGCAGGCCTGGCTGGACAATGTGACCGCACGTAGACTGAGGGAACTGAAGGAACTCCGCAGAGAGGAAACAGAGCAGATTCAGAGACTCAGGTAAACGATACTCCTCCGGCACACACTCGTACAGCACGGCCCCCTTTTAAACGTATCCGTGTCCCCAGCAGTTGTGAGAAAATATGCTTTTCAAAAACTCGGATGAGAATGTTATCGGTAACAAAAAAAAAATATTCTGCGAAAACGCAATGCCTTTTTATAGTTTCCGTTTCGCCTCCTCTGCTGTATCACAAAGTGTAACCTCCATCAGCTGTAAGGAGTGCCCAGTAATGCAAAACTCAGGTTTGAATGGGTATTGAATCCCCACAGCTATTACTCTACAGACTGGTCTCCATACAAACTAGACTGTGAAAGTGGTCTGTTAAACTGTGAAGGATGTATTGATCTAAAATGTAGCAGTGAATCTTATTTTAGTGTAAAAGGACTGCGGCAGCTGTGATGTGTGCTCTCTGCACAGTGCATTGCATTAGGATCCCTGTTAACGCTGTTCTGTCGTGGTGTGTCAGGGCTGAGGCAGGGTCCCCAACTCGATGGGCTGAGAGAGCAGAGCAAGCAGCTCAAGAGAGACTGCGCCCCCTGCTGGACCAAGCACAGGTAGGCACTCTGATAACTCCTGGGCTCTGATCTGAAACTGTAGGACTATTTGTTCTTGTACAGCTCTTTCTATGTCTTTTTTTTATTTATTTCAGCAAATCAGCAGCTTGTGGGAGAGGAAAGGCACCTCACTGAGGAACAGGCTGTCTGCCCAGGTGGCTGAGACAGTGAGTACTTCCTCTGTCTCACACTCGCATTAGGGGATTTACTTATTTTCTTTTGAGGCATTCAATTAGAATTGAGTGGTGGTGCGCTCACATACTGTATTGAATCAGATAAACAGCCTCTCAGTGGTGGCTGTCAATTAGTATCGTATGCCTTGAAAATCAGATGCTATTAATTAATTCAGAGTTTCCCATTCTGCGGTCCGAGAGTAAATCCCAAGCGATCCCTGAAAAAAAAAATACGGTTACTGCGACTGTTGCCAGTGTAGTTTAAGGGTCTAACTAACTGGACTCACCTTGTCCAGGCAGCGGGCAGCGCGGAGCTGCTGAGTGAGAAGATTCTAGATGACCTCCTGGAGGACACAGCCCAGGCCCTGTGGGCAGTGGAGCAGGACAGGCAGGCAGAGCGTGGTGGCCTGGCCTTGCAGGACAGCCCTTCTCTGGAGACCATGCTGCGGAGGATGGAGGAGATGGAGGTCAGCTCATCGTGATGATGATGACGATGATGATAAAGCCAGTGTCGCTAAAATGACTGAGGTCCTCCCTTCTAAAAGTTCCCCACAGTAAAAGCATTGCAAACCATAGTAAAGCATTGTGAAGCCTAGAGAGGTGTGGTAAAGCAAATTAAAAACAAAGCAAACAGATGCCTAGTATAACAATGGGAAAAGCATGGAAAAAATGTCAAATGAATGTGCAAATTTACTGTGGTAAACACTTAGAAGGTTTTCCTAAGTGAAGTCCCACTCTATTCACATAGATTTCTTGACTTGGTGTCTCTGTTTCTCGCTCCCGTTTCCAGAAAGACGAGGACTTGGTGCGCCGGCGGTTTGCTCACGTTACCTACGCTGGTCCTGAGTTCTGGGTGGAGGAGGAGAGAGCAGGTGTGTGGACGACACAAGATTATCCTGTCAAAAACCTTTTCTGCCAGGATACCACTGCAGCGGCAGCTGGTGTTATCTGACCTCCTGTTTTGCTTATGCAATTTATGACATCCCTTCTTTTTGCTACTCTTTGGGGTGGATGAGGTTGGTGTTATCATGGAGGCAGCTCTTACAGAAGATGTAAAACTACAACAGCAGAGGCATCCAGGATTAGGAGGAAGCATCTAACAAGCTGTACAGCTGCATTTATTTCCCAGTTCTTTCCATAATTTATTTATTTATTGTATTTTGGCCAAATAGCATTTCCAAGTTTTCTGTGCACCATCTGTTGAGATGTTCTGCTCGTTATAATTAAAAGGAGGAGAGAAGAGAAGGTCGGTGCAATCGAGGGTTGGTGCTGTGTTGTGTTGCTTCAACTCCAAAGAAATAAAAATTTAAAAAAAAGAGCTCAAGAGATACTTAAGAAAAAGGCTTTATAAGGCTAAAGGCACATGTGCCAAACACTGTCAAGTGTCTTTCGCAGTAGCACTGACCAAAAATGAATGATTTAGATCATCTGCCATCTGTCAAGAGGTCTGATGTGCCCCTGTGAAATTGCTGCCATCTGCTGTTGTATTTTAATACGTGCCCCACTGATATTATACCCACTCTGTACATGCACGGTCAAACCACAGCCACCTCCACTCTTTTTGACTTTTTTTTTTGTTTCATTCATTTATATTTACCAGAGTAATGTGTTTCTGTACTGTAAAGTTAATCGATTGTTTCATGATCTCTAAGAGGTGGCTCTCCACCTTATCTCACTGCTCCAGTGTTCTCTCCACCTTCTAGACAGAGGCCAGGACCCTGCAGACAGGAAGCCAACCACGCCCCAGCCAATCCGAATCACCAAGCTAGCGGGGCACAAGGAGCCTGTGGTGGACATTGTGATAGAGACCCCCACCGAGACCAAGTAAGACTGCGAGTACACAGAGACACGCACACTAATGTACAGTACATACACATGCACTGACACACACACACTCACACACATACATGCACTCACACACATACAGACCTTTTAACATGTACAGGGATGGAAATACGACTCCCACTTGACTAGCAGTTTGATCCGTTCCTGGTTTTGCTATGAGACCCATCTGAGCCGGTTACCGATACACTGGGGCTAATCAAGCTCCTAGTAAAACCTGGAGTGGGTGAAACTGCGATGCAGTGGGAATCTTATTTCCATCCCTGATGTACTCTTGGAGTAAATACACTGCAGTCTCTCAGACTCCTACATGCAGGCACAAACATACGTGTATGTGATATACCTACAGTACGTACTACAGAGAGCGAGCGAGCGAGAGAGACGCACAGCGCAGCTCTGTGACACAGTGATTTGATTAGGAGCTCACTCTCTGCACTCATTTCATTAGGGGTTACTCTCTGCCTTGGCAGGTTCTCGGTTTAGATTTTCTCTCCTGTCGAGAGATTTGTCTGAGCTAGCTCGGGCTGGCACAGAATTGATGAACAGAGGAAGCTAGTAAAAGAGTTGAGCGAGCCAGAGTGATTTTAGTGGAACAGATTTTAACAGCTGCGGGGCCATTAGCAAATTAACTAAGTGCTGCCACATGCCCAGGTCCGGCTCCTGGTCAGTGCCGTCCCCTTGCGCCAGCGTGGGTTCTTGCCAGTCCCCAGACCATTGCAGTGTGACGGCTTTTAATGCAGGAGCTTATTCATTAAAAAATATCCCATCGTGTGACTTTGAACACTGGATCAGTACACAACCTTGTTTTTCTCAACAGCGTCGCAGTTTTCTGCCAAACAGTGTCTCCTGACAGTATGCTTTCATCTATACGTGCCAGATACTGTATCCCCTGCTAAACTGTGTCTCCTTGCAATTAGTGTTTATGCTTGTTTTCAAGTCAAATTAGTATCACGCCATACTAGTGGTTACTGCAAAATAGAGAATGCACAGTTTAAAGCAATATGTTGCAATATATTTTTTGTCCTAAATTTGTCATTACACTGATAAACAGAAAAGCAGCTACAGTGTTGTTAGGAGGCACGTATTTTGTTTGATGATAGGCTGTGCTGAGTAACAGATGAATGGTGTGGGAGTATGATTAGATACAGCTGCATTTAAAAAAAAAAAAAAAAAAAAAGGTCCTGCTTAAAAAATGTAAGCTGAGAGACATACTGGAGCTACTTCACTATATGTGCACTGACAGATCTTTTTATTTTGATTTATTTTTCATCCAGTGTACAGAGAGTTCCCACTACTGGTTCTGAGAGAATTGCGCTTGAGAATTCCAGTTTATTTAGCTGATTTTCTTCTTGTGCTTTCACTCCACTGGCAGACCTCACTGTCTTGTCTGGGTTTGCCAGAAGATGTCTCATGTTCTCTGTTGCAGTCGACTGCAATGAGACTTATTTTCATTAGCCGCAGAATCCCAGAGGATTGCTTTCACCTCTGTCTCTCTCTCTCTAAAAATAAAGAAGGAAAATCAATATTTGGAATTCAGTTTCACTTTAAAAAACCTCTTTCTCTTCCACAGAACTGACTGTGATGTACTGGGAAGTTGCAGCCTTTGTAACGTCTTTAGTTTCAATTATTTAAGATGCTGATGCGCAAAGTGATAATGGTGCTTTGTTTTTCTTTTATTTACTGGGACAGTTTACAGATTTAGAAAGTGTACACCGCAGAGCAAAGAAAATATACAGGTAGTAAGGATTGGCGTCGGCTTAATCAACTCCGATCCATAATCCCCACAGCCTCCTGTTGCTGCCTGTCAAGCTCCGTTTCTCTATGACACTATCTCCCAGAATTTCCGCAAACTGGTATAATCAAGTCAAGAGAATGGGATCACTGTAGACGAGCGGTTCATTTTATTACAAATCAATACACGGCAGGCTGCAGCCTCGAATGGCATTGCAGGTGCCATAACAAAACATGTACTGCATTTGGTTTATTAATGAATATGGTTATTTATTAATACAGGGAAACCTGCTCTGGGAGGCCTCCAAAGGGCAGTCTGTAATCAGTGCTGCTCTGTTTCTGATCATTCAGAACCCACCCAGAACTGTGTCACCCAGCAGATGGGACTGTGGCAGTGCTGCAGAGTAGCATTTGTATAAAGGTCGCTTCGAGTGGCTGTGCTCTTTGTTATCGTAAGGATGAGACATAATGTATCTATTAATACCATCACAATGTTTTAATAAATAAATAATAATGAGATAATGAACATTGACTTGCATCTCTGCAAAACACGTGGCTTTTATTAAACTAGAGCAGCTTCAGAGCAAAAGGCAGCATTTACACAGGACTGAAATCACTGAGAGAGAGAGAGAGAGAAGAATATCAGAAGAGAAAAACCAAGCTCCCCTAAAAGGAGCTCTATTAACAGAGCACCACTGCACGGTGATTCCACTCCTCATTTAGAACTCAGAAATGCATTGCAGCTTCTTTATTAAGAGCCACAGAAAACGACTTCGGCTCAGTGTAAGCACTCATTACCGCTATTTCCAACACAAGGAACAGCAGTTCCTGTGTGTACCAGGGTCAGAATGCATCTTGACAGGCACTGTCAGCCCTGCCAGTCCCCTGCTGCCTCCCTCGGCATTCACTCATCAGCAGCGTAATAGGTAATGAGCCCGCTCTCCCATCGTATCTCTGCTGCAAGTTTCACTAATTAAAAAATTAACCGAGTGTATTGCACAGTTCTTTTGCAGAAGCAACAGTACAGCAGTTTATTTTGTTATGCCTGCTTTCCATTTCCCTTAGGAAAGTGTTGCAGAATAAACTGAAGATGATGCCTGCTCGTTGTGTGGTTTTTAATTTCCCTTGGCTGTTCGCTGCTGTTTTTGGGTTCTTGTGAGATTTTAATGGCCAAATAAATTCCAGCTAAATTCCTCATTATCCATTTCTCCAGAGAGCAATGCATAAGAAGTACAGCAATTATAAATGGACAAAGCCCTAAGCATTTACATTTGTTTGGGTCAGGATTATAAGGTAATTAAATAATTTAGCAAATCTTCCTAAAAAAATAAAATAATAATAATAATAATAATAACACACAGCTTTCCCACAAGGAACTGTTTTCAGGTTTGTATCCCCATGCTTTGCCTCATTATTATTATTATTTCTGAGCATACCCTGCTGTTGTGTAATCCACAGGAGACACAGCGATTGTTCCCTGCTTGCAGTTGGATAACAGCTGGTTCTTCTCAACAGCATTTGTAAATTTTGCATGAGGGGGGAAGATTGCTAGTTACAATCACTACTTCTTGCTGTTGCTGCAGTTGCTGCTGTATTGTGAGAATGACCCCTGCAAGCCAAGCCAAGCAAAGCATTTAGCAACTAGTACTCTTTCTGCAGAGGGTCCTTCCCTGGCATTAGCAGAACCAATTGCAGCCCAGCAGTACACTTTCACTGTTCCTGCAGGCTCCTTGGGAGAGACAGACAGCTCTGTGCTTGTTAATCTATAGAGAGGGCTTGAGTGACTGGTACTTTCTCAATATAGCAGAGCTAAGTACTGCTTCCCCATTGATTTGCTTACTTAGGGATTATTAGCCTGGAAGCAGGGCAGTCCAGCTGAGATGCCACATGTCTATTGCAGTGGCGAGGGGAGGGGGGTAGTTCTAACTCAAGCAGACAAGGCAAGTTTTTTACTTGTATAGGATCGATAGGAGACTTTGAATGCAAAGGGTTTCATTTGCAGAATATATATATATATATATATATATATATATATATATATATATATATATATATATATATATAGAAGCCTTGGCAAGGTAAAAGTTTATATATATATATATATATATATATATTTTATTATTATTATAAATTTTAGTTTTTGAAATTAAAGGACCTGTGATGGTTTTGCACAGTGTTCCATAGTTATTTCACAATTTGAATCGTTCACAGATTCGGTGAATTCGCACTCAGTAAATCAAGCAGTTAAACCCAGTTGTGTACCTGTTTGTCTGCTTGACTTGATTTCTTATAGTTTTGCTCCTCTCCCGCAGTGTCCTGTCTGAGGAATCCGGTTGGGGTGACCTGTCACAGAGATACCAGCCCAGACAGCCCCTCCCACAGGCCAAGCAGAGGGGCGGTACCTTCCTCTCTGTGCCAATCAGAATGCAGCAGAGCATCCAGAAGTACAGCGAGCGGTACAAGGCCTTCCTCCGTCTCGTCTCTCATGAGGCCGTGGGCAGCTTTAACCCCTGGGTCATCGCAGACAGGTCAGCCAGCCATCTACCTCTCGCTCTCTCTCAATCTAAATCCCTCATTTTCTGCATCTTTTATCTGGTTTTTTTTTCTGACCATTCCAGAGACATTCGGCCAATAGAATCCAAGCATTGGCTTCAAATGGGTCTTTTCAAACAGCTGAAAAATTGGTGGTTGCATTTAACAGTTGAAAGGAAAAGTGGCCTGAACATTGCCTCTTATTGTTTCTCGTCCTTTCAGCAGCTGCTTGTAAGGGGTATTTTTTCCAGCAGTTTTGCCACCAGAGGTGGAGAGGTGAAGCAGTAACTAGGATGCGAAGGCACCATGCGGTTCCAAAGTGAGGCTGTGAGCCGCGGTGTGAATTCATTCAGCATGTTCTGCCCTGGAGAATCTCTGGGGCAGTCATTTCCTACCAGGAGAGTTCTTACATGGGAGAGCTCAAGATCCTGGAAAGGAGTCGGAACAGCACACGTGTCAGACAGGCGCTTCCCGCTAACAGAGGATGGAAACGTCAGATCAGTTATTCAGGGTTTTGGTTCGCCACTATAGAAAGTTTGTGCTATTTACTTCTACACTGAAATAAAGCCTGGATATATTGTTGGTGAACTCAGAGTATGCATATGTTCGTTTTTAACATACAAATAGGCTTGGTAAGTCGACCATGTGTTAAGGTCTGTGTAGTGTGCGCGTGAGAGGGGTCTCTCACTCTCGCCACTCTTTCCACAGCCTGGCAGAGGAGCTGATGTCGGAGGCGCTGGGTGACGTCGCTGCAGAGTTCCAGGATGTTTGCGAGGAGTACGCAGAGGCGGTGTTCACATCCGAGTTCCTGCAGCCAATACAATCCCAGAACTCCATTCCAGGGACATCCAGCCAGTAGAATCCAGGTATTGGCTTCAAGTGGGACTTCCAGCCAATAGGACAGCAGAATTCCATTCCCGATCTCAGTTTCTAATTGGCTGTGATGACCCAGGCCCGCCCACAGAGGAGTGGTGTAAAAAGAAGCGAGATTCTCGGTGTTTGACATACAATAAACCTTTGAGAAGCTAACAGCAGGCCCCAGAGAAGCTGCAGGGGTTTTGACAACCCCAGCTGTTTGATAATGCGTGTCATTTTATAATTTATACATCATTCCAGCTCGGAGGAGCACAAGGGCGATTTGCAGTTGTGAATGTCTGTTTGATTAGCCCAGCGATGCTGCAGCCGGACGGTGAAAGCACTGCCCTAGGACTCGAACCCGCTTGTAAGAAGCGCACCGGGTCACCAACTGAATTACAGGAAAGAGCTTCTGTTAAGACCCCTAGAGGCGTCTCAATATCACACATGTTCTTCAACCCAGCCTGCAAAATTACTAAAGCTTGAGGTTTAGTTTGATATTCTTGTACTGTATATCCCAGGAGGTGGAATTTGAACTCTCATTGTATATCAGTTTGAGACATCATTTTATATTCCTATATTTATTAATGCTTTAACTCGGATTAAATTAACTGATTTAAAAACACACACACACACAAATATTGATTTTGCTCTTAACTGGTACAATTCAATCCAGTAATCTTTAATGAATTAAAAACCCTGACCTAGAAATAATTGATGCTATTTTTAAACATGATCTTTTTCTAAAGGAACAAAAAAATCCAAAGAGTTAGAGCTTCACATAACATTGGCATAATTGACAGTAAAAAAATAAATAAACCTATGCAAATGTATTTGGATTTGAAGCTTTACTTCAATGAAGTCTCAGATTCTTCACTTTTCTAGGCTGTTGTTCGTCTCTTTAACAGCACCCTAGAACGGTTCCATGCATATAAGCAGAACATTAATCTTGAATACGACCCATTGTCACTATGGAAGTGCCAGGAACCCATATGTACCTGTCATTCACTCCTGCTTCACAAAACCCAGGCGACCAAATATTGTACATGCGCATTGTAGAGATAGGAAAATCTATTGCCCTCCTGCGGTTTGTCCCTCTTTCTCTCTCTCTCTCTCGATATCTCTCCTCAAGTCACAGACAGGCTGTATTTACAGGCTTACAAATTCTTCCCAGTGGAAAAATAAATAAGTAAATAGGAAAAAAAAGCCAGTGATTTAACATACCTCGTCAGAGAAAACTGTTACCTTCTTCATATCTGTCTCAGTCTGAGAGCCTTAGCTCTAGACGTCTTCTAAGAAGTGACAGGGTGCCTGAACTTACAATCTGTACCACCTTACAGAAGCCTGTCTGTTTGGTACCAGGGTATTTTTTTTCAGGGGAGGCAGTTGTGTTGTTCAGATAGCTGCCTGGCTCCTGTGCATGACATCCGACAGCTGGTTTAATAGCATGTTCCAGACATGGGGGTCAGCTGGTCGATGAATAGAAGCTCCAAGGAAAAACCCGGCCCTGCGCGCTGTGTCAACCAGCATCTCACCCTGTTACAGAGTTACATTTGAGACAACCTGCCCCTGCTCCATCTTCAAGCATCCCCTGCAAAGGTGTGTGAGGTCAGGGATAAGCATGGAGCCACAGGGGAGCGGTGCTGTTTGGTTAGTAAGTTAATACACTGTGTCCAGGGCGCCTCTTACTGCTTGTGAGCTGTTATCTTGCGCAGTTTGTGTGAAAGCACTGCAAAGTGGTTCTGCTTGCTCAAACTGTGCAAAGTATTTTTAAAAAGATGATTATAATCAGGAATTGCTATTATCATAAAAGTTTTTTTTTTTTTTTTTTTTTTGTTCAATGCACGGGTCTAGTAACACTTCAGCTAGTGTAAGGGAGGCACCAGGCGAAACGTTTTTCTACTTGAATTGAGGATTGGTTTGATCAGCCTATATCCTACCAGGTGGAGTTTATTTTTAGAGCATTTTACGGCACTTGGAAAACCACGCTGAGTTGCATCAACCACCTGTCCGTTGTTTATCGGGATTACAGATAGAAATGCTGTCAGTGGCTGATGCATTGTAGAGGGATTCCCATGATGTAAAAGAAGTCAAGCTGTGGCTCGTTCCAGTGGGATATAGGGTAGATTAAACCAGCCTTTACAGATTACCTCGACCTGCTCCAATGTGCTAACATGTCCCGTCTGTCCTGTTGGTGCTAAAGGTCCCTGGAAGCTTGTAGCAGAACCAGGGCTATCAAATCATCTGTCCTGACCAAACTCTGGTTTTGTATATACAGTATTGTAATCAAATATTGTGTAGATTTAAGAATATTACTTGATTTATCTTTTGTTGTGAAACATTTTATAATTTATTATATTAAATTATTTTGAGGTTTCTTACATGCATTTATTATTTTGGTGTTGAAAAAAATATATATAATCTATATTTTAATGTAAAGTGTTTTTTCTTTATGCAGCTGCTGATTGTTTTAATCCACTGGAGAACACACAGACACACAGACACACACACACAGACAGACAGAGACACACGCACACACACACACACAGAGTCAGCTCCAACGCTGGTAACTTGTGCTGGAACTGAAGGCTTCCTTTTCAGAGGGAATCTCCCTGACACATAGAAATTGTCTCGCTCCACATTGCGCGTGTTAAAATGTGGGAGATGTGGAGGGAGCTGCTGCCTCTGAGCAAACCCAGTTTCATAATTCCGGTCTGCCTGCTGCAAAGCCTGGCTGCGGAACTCAGTCATGACTGCCAAGATCAAAATGTTTATCTGTCCAGTCGTCCGCCCTTTCCCTTACAGTACAAGACTACCTACTCATGAATATACATGCTTATCTATACAAATCCTTGACTATTTCTTTTGGTACAAGACTATCTTCTCGCTCATATACATTATCTATACAAGTACTGTCTTCTCCCTGGTATAATGTTTTCTATATAGTAGGATAAGCTGTTCTGGTCCGTTTTTTTTTTTGGGGTGGGGTCTACATTAGAGGGGACAGGGCCTGCTTTAAACACACAGATATCAGCTCAGTGCTACAGTAGATTCCAGCAACAACAGCTCTGAATCAATCTCCATTCTGGAATTAAACTGCTCTTCTGTGAACTGCTGTTGAGGGCTGGAAAACATGTTTAATACAATTAAACAGCTGAGCCAGGCGCAGACACAGCAGAGCCCCTCTGGAGAGTGGCTCGGTGATGATTAGATAAGGAAACGCTGTAATGAAACTAACATTGTTTAAAACCAACCCTATCTGCTCACCTTTTGCTCTCTAACTTCACAGTGCCGCGCATCCCTCAATGGGTTTTGCCCGTTTCTTCCCCCATGTACAGAGAGATCAGCTGATCTGATTAGAATCAGTCGATTCAATGGGACGTTATCAAGCACAATCATCCAATAGGAGTGGGCAAGTAGTAATCTCTGATGCTATAATTCATGAAAAGCCCTACGGTTTATTGAGCAAACCTTTTTCGCGTCCTTCGCAACCTGCTGTTCTCGATCTGCTGCCGATGGACACGAATAGGACTGATTTCAGCCCGCTTTCAGCAGTCCCAGTTGCAGTTATAAACGTGGCAGCAGTGGACCTGGGTGTCTGTGAGAATAGGTTATTTCAAATACGTGTTGGTGTTACTTTTGTTTCAGTATTTTAAAGATTCCAAGCATGCAACCCATTGGTGCCGTTTCCCCTCCAGTACATGAGGGCGAGTGAAGCGCGACAGCCAAGGAGCCGCTGAGCAGGGTCACTCCTTATCAACGTGTTAGCAGCACGGGAGCGATGCATACAAAGAGAAGGCGTGAGAACGAGTAAAGTGAGCAGGGAGAGCGATACAGCACAAACCCACCCTTCACGATGATCTCTATTCCCTGCTTCAGAGACAGAATTTATTATCTCAATGACGTCGCTTTAGATATTGTCGGAGATCCCTCACTGTCGCACATAGAATATTTAAGCAGTATCTGGTGGTAGGAAGTAATTCATCCAGAACGGTACATCCTGGGATTACTCGGAATATTTTAAACTATAAACTGCAATGCATCTATACAGCTGACATGCAGTTATGTTAAACTGTTATTAATTCTGTAACTGCTCTAAAACACAAGGTCAGCTGCATCCCTCGCATTCGCCTCTAATCACAAGGTCACACTGCTTCCCTCCTCCCAGTCTCTCAGCTGTAACCGCTAGGACACACTGTGAGTCCTTCCTCCCCCTCTCTCTGCTGATTCCGCTATACCACGATCGACTACACTGTAACTAATGTCTATTATCAAAAGCAGCATTTAATAGAAATGCTGGGCGATTTCCTTAATTGGTTCCTTAATTTCCTTAATTGGCTAATCTAAAACATCTGTGGTCCGCAGCAGTATGAGAGACGCGAGCGCAGACCAGTGGAGGCGGGAGGGACCCTGCACATCTGAGCCACTCAGCCGCGGAGGTGCGGGGCTATCGGGTTAGCAGATGAGTGCAACACAACGGCAACTTACCAACAACGACCACAGGCTAGCCTACTGCCCTCTGTGGATGGGGTTTTAACATTATATATAATTACGGATATCAAATGAACCGAACCGAGCCAGTGTGGTCAAGCAGAAGAAGCGCGCCCAACCCAGATATCTCCTGTTGCATTGAACTGAAAAAAAAAAAAAAATGATATTAAAAAGTCCATTCACTTTCATCACATTCACGAGTCGTGTCGGAAGGTGGGTAGGGTGATAGTACAGTACCATTGTATATTAGGTACGAAGTGCTTGAATTGAATAAATAATATTCAAAGTGACGGCCTATGAGAAAATAACACAGCAGCTTGTCTTGCACTGAGTTTATTAGGTGGCGTGTTTTTGTTTAATGTGTTTATTATTATTATTATTATTATTATTATTATTATTATTATTATTATTATTATTATTATTATTATTATTATTAGTATTATTATTTGTTATACAACATAAAATGGGGCTTGTACAATATGCGCGTTGATTTAAAAATATTTTTTCCAAGCTTACAACGCATTTACAAAATAAATAAATAGAAATATTGACCTTTTTTTTACAATATATTTCTATAAAGTTCTGCCTTGTGCTTGAGCTTGCTTCCTCAATGATTTCTTTTCTTGCCTGTACCCTTTGAAAGCACAATACCGCAGACAACTTATTAAAGAGAAACTTGGTCAAGACTGTGATATTAATAATACCACTGCGAGCACTGCGCCCCGTGTGCCTCTGGTGACAGCGATGGGCAGGCAATGCTGTGGGTCCTGAATGAAGGAAAGCGCGCTTCGGATGGTGGAGACACAATCAACGCGCTGTGCTTCAGCCCCAACAGATACTGGCTCCGTGCTGCTACTGGACTCAAGATCATCGTCGATGAGCTGATCCGCAGCTGAGCCCCCACAGCGCACTCCCCTGCCCTGGTCTGCAGATGGACAGACCCTGTTTGCTGGCTGCACCGACAACCTGAATACAGTCTGGCAGGTCACGAAAATGAAGAGAACTGTTGGAGCTTTGAATAAAAATTAATATCGGAAGAGAAAAAAAAAACTACTACTACGACGACTACGACTAATACTAAATGAATAAATAATTGTAATACCTTACGCTCAGTAGGGCCGCTAGAGGCACTCACACGTTGAGAAGGAGGGGAGCGAGCCTGCTGCTCAATAAGGAAAAACAGAAACAAGTTAAATAGTGAAGCAGCGGTAAGACATGCCCAGGACCCGTCCCTTGAAATGCATGGAGGCAGGAACTTGCTGCAGCCACGGTCTCTGTAGCAGCGAGCGCCGCGCCGCGCCGAGCCGAACCGGGCAGCATTTCGTAACAGGAGACGCACAGCACCGTACCTGCAATCTCTCCCAGTAATTAATAGCTGGAGCCTGTCAGTTGGTAGACTAGTGAGAAAGAAGAGGCGAGAAGAGGGGAGAAGCACCGATACACCCCAGGATGGCTAAAGAAGCTACCGGAAAAGGTAAGAGGCGTTACAGGCATAATAATGATGAGCTCAGGGTTAAGAGAGTAATATATCTATATACGTAATAAATACCCAAGCACACTATTCTAAACACGTAGCACGTTTCCACACGCAATGCGAAGCCGAACAGCCTCGTACTTACTTGACAACACAACGTAGAACAAACTGTTGGAATGCATTGTCGAAAGGGCGCAGGGAGAGGGGAGCAGCGAAGCTGCAAGAACGCCGCGCGCTTTCTTGCAAGTCTGCAGGATGTATTTAACAAACTGCCCCGACGCGTTGTTGATGTACCTGGGTGTTACAGTGCGCGTGTTCCGGGACACTGCGTTGTAGGATAGCGTGTATAATGGCATGCTGTGCGGAAAGCTTCATCCAAGCACGCTGGTCTTGCGTTAGAGTGTTTTGAGATGAGCTGGTATTTATTTACCACACAGGGTCAGCGGGGCTTCTTTGCAACGGCATGCTTTGTTAAAGGCGGTGTGCGTTTGTTTCGTTTTTGCTTGAAAAAAATGCCAGCATTGTTACGTGGCCTGCTCTGTACTGTACGTGTGTTTTAATTCTCCTGGCACGCCACCCATGGGTGCCAGTGGGCTCCAGTAGCAAAGCGTTACTGGTACCAGTCTGCTTCACTAGCGATCTGAGACTGATTTGTAACCCAGGCATAGTCCAAGTTAATTCCACCTGGCGCCAGTGTTCAGCTAAATTGAACGAGAGAACTCGCATCTGGATTGTTTTCGAATACATCAGCTGTATTGAATACACAGAAAACGACACACCTTGCATTAAATAGAGCATGAATCGTCTTCAGCAGGATTCATCGCGCTGCATATGTCAGCTGTTGAATAATGTGTGTAGTGTATGTGTTGTATTGAGTCTGACTATCGCTCCAACCTGTGAATAGAGTTAACCTGTACGGCAAAACCGCGTTCCTTTCCAGAGTGCGGTTAGTCGCTAAATATCAACCTTCAGCTCTCCAGGATTTCAGTAGCTTTCGTGTGAGAGGCTCGCAAGGCGGTGGGTGGTATTTTATTTATTTAGTTAAGCTGTTGATTTGTACATGCATTTGTATTTTTTATTTATTGTGTTTATTTATTTATGTTGATAAGGTTTATATTTAGCATTTTGGTAATACATTTTGAATTCAAATCCTGCTTAACCTCCTGGCTCCCAGCCCTCAGCCCCAACCACTAGGCTACACCTCCTGCATGTATGCTAGTACTGAAGAAACCCAGCAGCTCCTGGTGAAGATAGCTATTGAATAACTTTATCTAACAGGCATAGGACAATACTTGGCAACAAAATACATATGCTAATTTATAATGTATGTTTAATCACTCCATTATAACATAAAGATTACTTGCGGAAACATTTCATATAATACTTCAGTTGCTGTGAAATGATCTGATCAAATAGAACGGCGTCTTTTCCCAGTTCTTCGCACTGCTGTAAGACAAATGCTATAAAAAAAACTGCATCGCTGCCATGGAAGGAATTGTTGTTTTTTTTGGCTGTGTCTATCAGATCAGCTGAAGGAACAAGACTGTGGCACTTCAATTGAATAAGCTTTTTTTTTTATCTTCAGCCTGTCTGCGTTTGGCGTGATGCTCTTTTAGAAACTATTTGAAAGGTTCCACACAGTGTTTGCAGTGTTCAGTGCAGCAGCAACAGTCTGTATTTTCATCCACAGAATCCCTGGGGTACCTTTGAATTCTCTCAGATCGGAATCTGGGGCACCTGTTGTTTCTGCACAAATGCACTTGTGTTCAGTTTTATTTACCCATCGTGAAGTCCATTGGCCACCTTTTCACTGGGATTGCTTGTACTGGTCTGGTGTTATAGGGGGTCGCAATGAAAAATGAGTTCATTGCCAACGTAATAACCCGACAAGAGAGAAAAAAATGGGAGTCGATTCTGAATTAGTTGAGTGATTGATTGATTTCCATTACAAATCCTGCATTTCAGTTCCAAGTGATTCATCGCTACATGATAAGTCTTTGCACCCTTAGAGTTCAGTTATGCAGATTATTTGCGGTCCTCAGTATGTTAGTGCAGCCGCCAGGAGAAAGGAGACTGTGTTGATGAAAGGGATTTCGCGTTGACAGCACGACCGCGTCGCTTAATGTTAAAAGCAATCTGTAAAACCGAGCCGAGGAAAAGCTTCTTGAGATTGCAGTGAGGATGCATAAGAATTCCTCAATCGTGATCAGATTGCAGTGCTGTACTGTGAGCCGTTCCAGCAGTGAAAATACTTTTTATTTTATTTATTAAACCAGGAGATTTACCCATTGAGACCGAGGCCTCGTTTACAAGGGGGTCCTGCAAAACAAGGAAAAGACAATTGCAAAGTACAAGCAACACCATAAAAACATCTGTGGTTCAAATTTAATCAGCAGCACACAGGGATCAATGGGCAGATTAAATTTTAAAAAAAAAACAATAAATGTGATACCAGAGGGAGTCCCTGTGTAAAGTATAGAGCGAGATCTGCAGATGCTTGGAGACTTTGAAATGAAATTAAAAGACTGCATCAGCCGTCATCTGTTCTTGCCAGCTATTATAAACCCCAGAATGTCTCTCGTGCTTTATGAAGGACAAAGGCGTTGTGAAGACGCATCTGCCCCTGTTGGTGACCAGTCCATTCAGGCTTCTCTGGATATGTTGCCAGGGCTTCTGCATACAATATGTTTGTCTTTTCGGAATATGCTTCAGACAGTGTGCAACAAGGTGTCCTTTTGGGACCTTTTAAACACATTTGTGTTTAAAAGGCCTTGTGGTTGTATGTGGATTGTAGTTGTGTGACAGAACTGATAATGACACAAAATAAAATACACAAGCTATTTATTTGAGCCACACTGCCTCCGTCCCTCCCAGTCCCTCAGCTCTAACCACTGAGCCACAGTCTCTCTCTCTCTCTCTCTCTCTCTCCTGGTCTCTCAGCTCTAACCATTAAGACACCCTCCTCCATCCCTCTCTCCTTGTCCCTCAGCTCTAACCACTAAGCCACACTGCTTCCCTCCTTCCCAGTTCCACATCTCTATACACTCTATACACTGCCCTTATTACAGCTCCGGCAATAATCACTCAACCCAACTAGCTTCCACTGCAGCAGCGCTACAGCGTTGACAGCACACTGAGGGCCTGGAATAACTGCCTGTTTGGAGGTTTAATAATAACAGCAGCTAAACACTTTTATAACGGCTCTCCAAAGGCTCTGGCTGCTTTTTAAAGGGAAGCGGGCGTGTATTGTAGAAGTGGCAGACCTGATCCGCGGACCTGAAAAACAAAACCATGAAACGCTCAAGAGAACGCTCCTTCATTAATAATACAGGAACGGGCAGGTGGGAGGCAATGGTTAGACCCGAGAGCCTGGGGGATAGAGGGAGGTAACGAGGCCTCATGGTAGAGAGCAGGGACTGGGAGGCAGTGTGGCCTAGCGATTAGAGCCGATGCACTGGGAGGCAGAGTGGCCTAGTGGTTTGATGAACTGGTATCCCCTGCTGTTACTAAAACGTGTTATTTAAAGGTGACAGTTTAAATTCCATTTGCTAGCAACATAGAAGAATTTTGATGTGTGAAGCTACGCGCTAATTATCTCTGGCAGACAGGTGAAGCACACAGAGAGCTGCAGTTTATAAAAGCAGCCTTTTGTACGTAGTATTCCATTTAGCAGGGGCCGGTTTACATACTTCCCAACAGTAACTCTTTCCGTCGCATCACAGGAGAGGCACGCATTCGCTGTAGCCCACGGCAGCGGATTTGAACAATACAAAGTGTTCTTCTTTTTAACGGTTATGTTTGTTTTTGTACCCTCGTCTCTGTTCTGCAAAAGAACTTGAATTAAAAAAATTTAAAAAAAACTTCACAGTAAGTTTCCAGTCTGCCATACAGTGCCAAACAACACACCGGCTTGACTAGCACATGCTTGCCAAGGTGTGGCTCAGAGTGGCTTTAAATCAATGTGTGTGCGTGCGTGTGTGCGTGTGTGCGTGTGTGTGTGCGTGCGTGTGTGTGTGTGTGTGCGTGCGTGTGTATTTCTGTGTGTGTGTGTGTGTGTGTGTGCGTGCGTGCGTGTGTGTGTGTGCTGTGTGTGTGTGTGTGTGTGTGTGTGTGTGTGTGTGTGTGTGTGTGTGTGTGTGTGCTGTGTGTGTGTGTGTGTGTGTGTGTGTGTGTGTGTGTGTGTGTGTGTGTGTGTGTGTGTGTGTGTGTCTCGTGTGTGTGTGTGTGTGTGCTGTGTGTGTGTGCTGCTGTGTGTGTGTGTGTCTCATTGTGTGTGTTCGTCTGCTATGTGTGCATGTTGTTTTGCTGTTGATGTTCGTTGCTGTCAGTTCACTGTGCTGTAGTCCACATGCATGTTGATTTTCCTGGTCGATTTCTTATTGCTGTCAGTTCACTCTGCTATAGTCCACATGCATGTTGATTTTGCTGTTGATTTCTCATTGC
The DNA here is from genome assembly GCA_030684275.1 of Acipenser oxyrinchus oxyrinchus. NCBI lineage: Eukaryota > Metazoa > Chordata > Actinopteri > Acipenseriformes > Acipenseridae > Acipenser > Acipenser oxyrinchus. The sequence continues at coordinate 22,921,282 of CM060272.1, forward strand.
TGTCAGTTCACTCTGCTATAGTCCACATGCATGTTGATTTTGCTGTCGATTTCTCATTGCTGTCGGTTCACTCTGCTATAGTCCACATGCATGTTGATTTTGCTATCGATTTCTCATTGCTGTCGGTTCACTCTGCTATAGTCCACATGCATGTTGATTTTGCTGTTGATTTCTCATTGCTGTCGGTTCATTCTGCTACAGTCCACATGCATGTTGATTTTGCTGTCGATTTCTCATTGCTGTCAGTTCACTCTGCTATAGTCCACATGCATGTTGATTTTGCTGTTGATTTCTCATTGCTGTCGGTTCACTCTGCTATAGTCCACATGCATGTTGATTTTGCTGTTGATTTCTCATTGCTGTCGGTTCACTCTGCTATAGTCCACATGCATGTTGATTTTGCTGTCGATTTCTCATTGCTGTCGGTTCACTCTGCTATAGTCCACATGCATGTTGATTTTGCTGTTGATTTCTCATTGCTGTCGGTTCACTCTGCTATAGTCCACATGCATGTTGATTTTGCTGTTGATTTCTCATTGCTGTCGGTTCACTCTGCTATAGTCCACATGCATGTTGATTTTGCTGTTGATTTCTCATTGCTGTCGGTTCACTCTGCTATAGTTCACATGCATGTTGATTTTGCTGTTGATTTCTCATTGCTGTCGGTTCACTCTGCTATAGTCCACATGCATGTTGATTTTGCTGTTGATTTCTCATTGCTGTCGGTTCACTCTGCTATAGTCCACATGCATGTTGATTTTGCTGTTGATTTCTCATTGCTGTCGGTTCACTCTGCTATAGTCCACATGCATGTTGATTTTGCTGTTGATTTCTCATTGCTGTCGGTTCACTCTGCTATAGTCCACATGCATGTTGATTTTGCTGTTGATTTCTCATTGCTGTCGGTTCACTCTGCTATAGTCCACATGCATGTTGATTTTGCTGTTGATTTCTCATTGCTGTCGGTTCACTCTGCTATAGTCCACATGCATGTTGATTTTGCTGTTGATTTCTCATTGCTGTCGGTTCACTCTGCTATAGTCCACATGCATGTTGATTTTGCTGTTGATTTCTCATTGCTGTCGGTTCACTCTGCTATAGTCCACATGCATGTTGATTTTGCTGTTGATTTCTCATTGCTGTCGGTTCACTCTGCTATAGTTCACATGCATGTTGATTTTGCTGTTGATTTCTCATTGCTGTCGGTTCACTCTGCTATAGTTCACATGCATGTTGATTTTGCTGTTGATTTCTCATTGCTGTCGGTTCACTCTGCTACAGTCCACATGCATGTTGATTTTGCTGTTGATTTCTCATTGCTGTCGGTTCACTCTGCTATAGTCCACATGCATGTTGATTTTGCTGTTGATTTCTCGTTGCTGTCGGTTCACTCTGCTATAGTCCACATGCATGTTGATTTTGCTGTTGATTTCTCGTTGCTGTCGGTTCACTCTGCTACAGTCCACATGCATGTTGATTTTGCTGTCGATTTCTCGTTGCTGTCGGTTCACTCTGCTATAGTCCACATGCATGTTGATTTTGCTGTCGATTTCTCATTGCTGTCGGTTCACTCTGCTATAGTCCACATGCATGTTGATTTTGCTGTTGATTTCTCATTGCTGTCGGTTCACTCTGCTATAGTCCACATGCATGTTGATTTTGCTGTTGATTTCTCATTGCTGTCGGTTCACTCTGCTTTAGTCCACATGCATGTTGATTTTGCTGTTGATTTCTCATTGCTGTCGGTTCACTCTGCTATAGTCCACATGCATGTTGATTTTGCTGTTGATTTCTCATTGCTGTCGGTTCACTCTGCTATAGTCCACATGCATGTTGATTTTGCTGTCGATTTCTCATTGCTGTCGGTTCACTCTGCTATAGTCCACATGCATGTTGATTTTGCTGTTGATTTCTCATTGCTGTCGGTTCACTCTGCTTTAGTCCACATGCATGTTGATTTTGCTGTTGATTTCTCATTGCTGTCGGTTCACTCTGCTATAGTCCACATGCATGTTGATTTTGCTGTCGATTTCTCGTTGCTGTCGGTTCACTCTGCTATAGTCCACATGCATGCGTGTGCAGAAGAAAAATCCACTTTTTAACCAAGGGGGTGACTTCTGGACTCTTTCCATGCAGCCGAAAATAAAAATCGAAATAAAAGCCGTTATCTCGGGACCCCCTTCACCTATTAAAAACAACATACCCCCTGAATAAATATACAAATAATATTTTCCTTTTATTTTTTTATTTTTTTTAAACAAGGCAAAATACAAATTGTTGTACAGAACACAGAGATGGCATAATGTCTGTCTGCATGTATTGCACAGAAAATAATGAGGGAATCAGATTGCAGCTTCCTATTAAAAGTCAATTTAATCGCTGTTTAATAACCGAAACCCCAGACAAAGTCTTTCAGGAAGCCAATTACAACGTTCTGCATTGACAGTGGGGATGCGTGGACTGACTGCGGTGGTCCTGAAGAGAATTCACATCAAACCCCATATAAAACCATATTGTTTTATATGATTATTAAAGTGAAGCCCCTAGCTAGTTTACAGCTTGTATTCAATGAAAGTGATGGGGCTGCTGAAGCTGCGCTATAGTTAGGAATTCTAAGTGCAGTGTTTCACTCTAATTCTATCACAGGAGTGGAGCTTTGCATTTTAATAAACTTCTTGCCATTTCTCAGTCTCTGAAGATTGTTGTTGCTTTGATAGATTTAATAGGTCTTTCTTTAAAAAGTGATTTATTGTACAGTAGACTTGTAAATACTAACCCTGACAGCCCCTGATAGCATAATGAAATTTATTGCAACTTTTATTCAAAGGTTCATTACTGATTTTTTTTCCCATTAAATCTCAGAATGAAAACCCAGCAAAAGAATGACTAGAGCAGGCATTTGTAGTGTGATGCAAATTATAACCATTACTCCAAAACGTGGTCCCACAGAGAATCTACAGCACAGCACACTGGAGGTCGTTTGCTGAAGGTTATATTTAGAAAAAAAAAAAAACCTTTTATATTGAATTCCTGCGATGAGCCTCCGTGTTCAGCTGTTAATACTCAGCAATAGCAGCTACCCTTTTAACTCTAAATGGAAAAGGACACCCCTAAAAACAAGACGTGCAGCCCCAGGGAGGCAGGGGTGAGCCCATATCTTGTTCTCGATAGATCATAATACTTTATGATTCTCCATATCCTGATGCATTAGCTGGTGCACACATCTCGTTGAAGTTAAAGCTTTTTCACACCCTCTCTGAGATCCTCCTGCTTTCCTGTGATTGTTGCTGAATAGCTGCACACGCTTTCGATGTCTGGATTGCTGGTCAGTCGTTGTGTATGTGCGAGGCTCGAATGCCCGGTCCGTGTGGAGAACAGATTGCATCTGCTTTACATTACAGTTTCCCTGAGAGAATGTCACGTTCTGCTCCTAATCGCAGCTCCGATCTGCACACAAGGTCTGCTCTTTCCAGCTGGAACAATTCCTAACTTGTGGGTTCAAGGAGGTTAATACTTCTATTCACATGAAAGCATTGCTTACGTCCCTTGTTTGCATAAAGATTGGGTTTGCTAGGAATGCTATATATAGCTGGAGTAGAAGAGGCAGCTATTGGCAGGCTTTTAAACTGCCAGGACTTCGAGGGATCCGTGCTGCTTTCTGAGTCAATGCAAATGTTTTAATATTGTGTGTGTGTGTGTGTGTGTGTGTGTGTGTGTGTGTGTGTGTGTATTTAATGAAAGGGCTTGTTACCAGGAGGTTCCCAGTTCAATCCCGGCTCAGCCACTGACTCACTGTGTGTGACCCCAAGTCACTTCATCTCCTTGTGCTCCGTCCTTCGGATGAGACGTAAAACAGACAAGGTCCTATTGGAAGTGACTCTGCAGCAGCAGTTGTGATGCAGAGTTCACCACCCAAGTCTCTGTAAGTCGCTTTGGATAAAAGCGTCTGCTAAATGACTAAATAATAATAATAATAATAATAATAATAATAATAATAATAATAATAATAATTATTATTATAATATTAATAAATGTAATGAAAACAACAAAAGCCCCCCTTGTGTTCAAAGAGTAAACTGATGCAGTAAAATGGCCAGCTATCAGAAATAATTGGTAATTATCCAGCTAATGAGATCATCAGCATTCTTTTTAGACTGGGAGATTTACTGGATAAGGACTGCATTTGCTGGGAGTTTGCAATTAAAAGCAACAGACTCCATGAAGGATTAGTCATAAACACGCACAGTTGGCAAACACATTGGTAATAAGGACAGGCAAACAATGCCCCTGTTAAAACAAGGACTGAAATAGCACCGAAATACCGCAGTGAAGGAAGCTGCAGCTTCAGGCTTCGTTGCCGTCGCTTTAATTGCTCTGAATCTGCAAGACTCGACCAGTTCAGAACTTTGATCAGGGTCAAAGCTCCTCTTTAAAACTCTCTTTGATTGGCTGCCTTTTTGAATGTGATTTATTTGTGAACGCCTTTAGAAGTGAGACGGTACTGTTGAACCAAGCGCTCCTCCCAGAGATTGTGAAGAGACGAGGGTGTTAAGATCTGCCGCTGTACAGATCCTTAAAATAGACCCTGATATCTCGACAGACTTACCCCTGTGCGATTACATTTAAAGTAATGATCGAATGAGTTGCGTTCGTCTCACAGAGGTCCCTGCAGCTAAACGCCTTGGGATTCAGATCCATTAAACAGGTATGAAATTAAATTCATATTATTCTGCGATTGCCTGACGGCTGAGACACCCTGTGTCTCTAATGGCTTCCTCTCTAAAACCCTTTAGTCTTTTCAAACTAGTGTCCCTTCAGGCCTCTTTCATGCCCCAGTAAGTCCTTCCCTCTAAGGTCATTTTAAACATTAAAAGGCCAGCGGTTTGATCATCGCTAACAGGTGCTGCAGCTGACTGGAGATGATCAGTCCCCTGCATTTCCAGAGCCTCTTTCTGCTCCAGTGAGAAATGTCTAAAAACAATCCCTTAATGCAGGAGACTTCTAGGAAATGAGTGAGAGTGAGTCCCTGCTGCGGCTTCGTCCTGATCAACGCACAGCAAGGGGGTTTTCACTGAGCCACTCCCACCCCTTTCTCGTGAAATATCTTTATTAAAAACACAAAACCCTGTCTTAATAAGCGCAATCGTGGCACCCCCAAATGTCATCCGTTTACCACCAAGAGTGACCGGGCTAGTATGTCTGTCCATTATTTTTTTACCCCGACAAATGCATTTCTGCAATGGTGACTGACCAAGAAACGGTACCACGTTGAATCTTCCGCTCCATTTTTAGGGTTTAAAATGTGTGCTGCGTTTGTTAAACCAACCCAGTAGATTTCTTTCCTACTGTCTTTCTCTTCTCCTTTTTTTTAATCTTCCTTCCTTCTCGGTAAGCTTGATGAATGCACAATGCCGAAGCCAGAATGGCAGCATGTGTTAACATACGGTGCTAAGATAAGGACAGATGTATATCACTGAAACACCTTCTTTTTAATGTCTGTTTTGCTTACTCTCTGAGCTGTCCGCTATCTGGTCTTACAGTCTGCTGTACTTGATGAGCAAGCCTGAGTATTTGGCTGACAGCGTGATGACAGATTTCAAGGTGGGGTGGGGTGGGGAGCTGGTTGGTCTCCCTGAAGCTAAAACAGCTGTCGGGGAATGTAAAGAAGAACTGGAAAAACCGGACTGTCTTCTTACTGGTATAGTGGAGCACACAGACAGCTAAAATATGCGCTTCACACAGAGTTCAAGTTCAAGTGGGTCGCTGCTCACCTAAAGGGGAAGTGTTTTAAGCCAAAAACGCCAAACCGAAACAGAAGAGACCTGGTCCCCTATTCCTCAATCCTAAATCCTAAACCCCTACCTAAGACCCCGCTGCCATGTCAAGGAGCCCACTAATACTTCTGTGGTTTGTGAACGAGTTATTAAATCATTTCACACTGGAGGATGAGCACTTGATAACCTGCACAGTGCTGTGATCTCCGGGGGTTCGTCAGGGGTGGGGGTGTTCGTGAGGTCTAGCCCTCTCGTTCGCTGATAGAACCCCGGATTTCAATTATATTCTATTTGGAACATCAAGTGCATCAAGTTAACTGGGGAAAGCGATGACCCGTTTTGACATGGGCGTGCCTTTGTTTGTGTCAGGTGTGTGAGTGAGTGAGCGTGTGTGCGTGTGTGCTTCATCCGTGACTCATTTCGCAGCGCAGTGCCCGGAGGCTGTTGGATCAAGCGTCGATGCTGCACTTTTTTCTCTCTGCCGCTCAGAGCTTCGTGGAAATTGCTGGGATTGTGCTTCCTGTAACGCCCTGGAACGCCCAGCCCAGCCCAGGCTAATTAAATCCAATTGCTGATTGTAATTACTGTAGGTTACAGAGAATGCGTTACAGAGAATGCGAACAGCAAGAAGGCTGTTCTTGTAAGTGGTTACATGGTGCAGGCTGATCAGGAGTGTTTGTTGTAACTGCTGAATACTTGAATGATTGTGCAACTGCAGGGGAACGAAACAGTGTGGCAGAATGTACCTTTATTCTGAAGCGAATATGTCTATTGTAATATTAGTTGTATGTTTTCTGTAAGAGATGCACACAGTGTATTCTACAGTAGTGACACATGCAGAGCACATACTGCCAGCACGATGGTTAATATCAATTGCATTAATACAGATGCATGGTTTCCGTGCTCCTTTCTCATTTAAATAGCTCTACAGAAAGGCTCGCAGTGTCAGTGGATTTCTTCGCTTAGGGGCTGTTTCAGTTAGCTGTGTCTTTTCATTATTTCTGTGTTGGTTTTTTAGCGACCTGAATGTTGATGCATTCAGCTCTGGTGCGGGATAACCTTTAGCTTCTCCTTGTACATTGATATTTTAAAGACTTTTGAAGAATTCTACAGGCCTTCCTGACAGGGTTATCTATCTAATCTGCTGGTAAGTGGGACGGGTCCTGTGTTGTTTAGAACAGCAGATTTGAGTCCGTGCTTGTGGGAGTTTGGGGTTTTTTAATCTTGCGTTTCAAATCGACAAAAAACTAGAAACTGAAAAAAGGAATTTGATGACTGTGACCCAGGGATTCTAAAGCAGGTCGTCTTAATTTGCAGCATTTGCATTTCAAGACAGCAAAATGTGAGTCTGACAGGTTGAAATTTGGCAGTGGCTGAGCTGCGTGTGTGCGTGTGTCAGAGGGAGAGTGAGTGGGTGTTGTAACAGCTGGGTGATAGCAGGGCTTTTTGTGGAAGTGTTTGTTTTCTGTTTTCGTGGGCACGATACAGAGCAAATATCTGATATATTATTTTAACCAAAAAACAAATAAACAAAACCAAAAAGATAACCAAATTGAATCAATTGCCTAAACAGAGCTACTGAAGAAATAAACAGGATGGAATATCCCTGAGGGGCAAAAAGAATGATTTAACTTCTCGTTCTCTTTATTTTTATGAGCGATTTCTCTCTCTCTCTCTCTCTCTCTCGCTCCTCTCTCTCTCTTGCTCCTCTTGCTCTCTCTCTCTCTCTCTCCTCTCTCTCTCTCTCTCTCTCTCTCTCTCTCTCTCTCTCTCTCTCGCTCCTCTCTCTCTCTCTCTCTCTCTCTCTCTCTCTCTCTCTCTCTCTCTCTCTCGCTCCTCTCTCTCTCTCTCTCTCTCCCTCTCTCTCTCTCGCTCCTCTCTCTCTCTCTCTCTCCTCCTCCTCTCTCTCTCTCTTGCTCCTCTCTCTCTCTCTTGCTCCTCTCTCTCTCTCTCTCGCTCCTCTCTCCCGCTCTCTCTCGCTCCTCTCTCTCTCGCTCCTCTCTCTCTCTCTCTCTCTCTCCCCCTCTCTCTCTCTCTCTCTCTCCCCTCTCTCTCAAATTCAAATTCAAATTCAAAAAATGCTTTATTGGCATGACAAAATGAAATTGAGTTTTGCCAAAGCAATTCAACAATGAACATTATCACAAAACAACCCAGACAATACAATACAACAACAACCCTCCCATTTCCCTCTCTCCCTCTCTGTATTTACAGTGGACATGGGTGCACATGAGTGCCTGGTCCCTGTGCTCCAGGGTGTCTACACCAGGGACTGTCTGTCTGTCTCTCTGTCTCTCTGGCTGTGGCAGGCAGCTACATACTGGGCAGCTAGCTCTGCTGTCTGCTGCTCCTCTCCTAACAGAACTGGCAGTTTGTCTAAGTCAGAGAGCAGCTGGAATGTTGTGGCCTGATTGGCCAGTTTGGGGAAGTACGTGTCCCTGATTTCCTTATACTGGGGACAGTGTAACAGGAAGTGCATTTCTGTCTCTACCTCTCCCAGATCACAGTGACAGCACAGCCTTTTTTCTTTGGCAATCCAGGTTTTTTTGTGCCGGCCAGTTTCGATGGCCAGGCTGTGGTCACTGAGTCTGTACTTGGTCAGGATCTGTCTATGTTTTGTGTTTTTGACCCTGATCAGATATTCTGCCAGGGTAAATTCTTTTTTTAGGGCCAGATAGCATTGTAATTTATTGTGTGATTCAATTTCGTTATTCCAATGTACTTTATAATTGTTTTCCAGATTTAGATTAATTTGTTTCATTTTTTGTGCAGGGAGTTTTTTGTTGGTGGTGTTCTGAAGCTCGCTGGTGTTAATTTGGCTCAATTGACTGAGCTTCAGTACCATTCTACTGAGGGGTTCTCTTGTAGGGGCTGTGTGCAGCTCCGCAGTGCAGTGTGGTGGTAGGACTGCGGATCAGCCTGCTGTAGATGGACCCAGTAGTTGAGCGCTCGTTTCTGTATGGAGTGGAGTAAGGGGAACCGGCCCAATTCAGCCCTGCAAGCGCTATTTGCTGCACTCCTGTGAACCTGCAGGAGGTGTTTACAAAATTCCAAATGGAAAATTTCTATGGGGCTTTGATCCCATTTTTTATAATCAGGGTTCATAAGGGGACCCCATACTTCACTACCATACAGAAGGATTGGCTTTATTATGCTGTCGAAAATTTTTAGCCAAATTTTTATTGGTGGTTTAATTTTGTATAGCCGATTCTTTATTGCATAAAAGCCCTGCGCGCTTTATCTCTTAATGCATTTATAGCCAGGTTGAAGTTCCCAGACGCACTGATTTTTAGACCCAGGTAATTGTAGCTGGTGCTGTGCTCCAGGGTGTTGTTTCCCAGGGTGAAGCGGTACCTGTTTCCCTGAGATCTGGCTTTCTTCTGGAATACCATAACTCTCTCTCTCCATCCCTCTCTCCTCCTCTCTCTCTCTCTCTCTCTCTCTCCTCTCTCTCCCTCCTCCTCCTCTCTCTCTCTCTCTCTCTCCTCCTCTCTCTCTCTCTCTCCCTCTCTCTCCTCTCCTCTCCTCTCTCTCTCTCTCTCTCTCTCTCTCTCTCTCTCTCTCTCTCTCTCTCTCTCTCTCTCTCTCTCTCTCTCTCCCTCTCTCTCTCTCTCTCTCTCTCCTCTCTCTCTCTCTCTCTCTCTCTCTCTCTCCTCTCTCTCTCTCTCTCTCTCTCTCTCTCTCTCTCTCTCTCTCTCTCTCTCCTCTCTCTCTCCTCTCTCTCTCTCTCTCTCTCTCTCTCTCTCCTCTCTCTCTCCTCCTCTCTCTCTCTCTCTCTCTCTCTCTCCTCTCCTCTCTCTCTCTCTCTCTCTCTCTCTCTCTCTCTCTCTCTCTCTCTCTCTCTCTCTCTCTCTCTCTCTCTCTCTCTCTCCTCTCTCTCCCTCCCTCTCTCTCTCTCTCCTCTCTCTCTCTCTCTCTCTCTCTCTCTCTCTCTCTCCTCTCTCTCTCTCTCTCTCTCTCTCTCTCTCTCTCTCTCTCTCTCTCTCTCTCTCTCTCTCTCTCTCTCTCTCTCTCTCTCTCTCTCTCTCTCTCTCTCTCTCCTCTCTCTCTCTCTCTCTCTCTCTCTCTCCTCTCTCTCCTCTCTCTCTCTCTCTCTCTCTCTCTCTCTCTCTCTCTCTCTCCTCTCTCTCTCTCTCTCTCTCTCTCTCCTCTCTCTCTCTCTCTCTCTCCTCTCTCTCTCTCTCTCTCTCTCTCTCTCCTCTCTCTCTCTCTCTCTCTCTCTCCTCTCTCTCTCTCTCTCTCTCCTCTCTCTCTCTCTCTCTCTCTCTCTCTCTCCTCTCTCTCTCTCTCTCTCTCTCTCTCTCTCTCTCTCTCTCTCTCTCTCTCCCTCTCTCCCGCCTCTCTCTCTCTCTCCTCTCTCTCTCTCTCTCTCTCTCTCTCTCTCTCCCTCTATGAAAGACACAGATTACCAGGGGCGACTGGCAGACGATGGCAATCTGACTACAGACAGAGCTGCATGCAAAACATCTTTTTTTTTTTCCGTTTGCAACAACCTAAAAGAACTGAGATAAGCTAATCATGTCAGCGAGAGTTGTTTGAGCGGTTTGGAATGGAGGCACGACAGGAACACAGGGGGTGTTTCCACGCCTCTCTCCTTCTCTCAGACAAACTCCCATTGAAATGATCCTGCACGGCATTACACTGAGCCCTTCCGCTCCTTGAGGTACACAAGGAATTGAGCGGTTTCCTTTTAAAACACATTTGAGAGTAAAGCACAGAGACAGCATGGCAAACCAAAAGCCAGCATGGGTAGAGCACACAGGGGCATGTCAAATGCATGATATATTCATGGGGGAAGCATCAAAACCGCAGAATTACAATGGCCTGGGTTCTGAGCGCAGGGCTGCCTGGTTGCAAGGGAGCGGAGTTTGTGTCTCTGAGTGAATGCAAAGCACTCATTGTTGTGCAGGAAATGAAGAGGGCAGTTAAAGAAAGGAAGTGGCCTTAATGAATAAACAAGTGAATGAAAGAATAACTGAAACGGACGGCGGCTGAATGGGTTTGCATGAATGGAATAAATGTATTGAGAATCCCGCCTCCCCACCAAAAAAAAACGAAACAAAAACCGAGACTGTGGTTCTGTGACAGACGAGTCCAGATTTGAACCCAGGCCTCCGGAGGTCAAAGGCTAGTGCGCTTTGTTTGCCTGCCTCACATTGCCTCTGTCCCTCCCTGATTTTTTTTTTTTCTCTTTTTCCCAGCTGCCTCCCACAAGCAGAGCTCCCCCCAGTGGCGGATGCAGAACATAGCGCACGAGTCGGTGGAGAGCTCAGACGAGGAATTCTTCGACGCTCGGGGTTCGTCATGGAGCTGGGTGTCTTCTTTACTAAGCCTTTTAATATTTACTGTGTTTAACAGTGCAACTGTAATCACACACACGCACACGCACACACGCACACACATCACATATTGAATCAGGGAACGCATAAAACATTAAAAAAAAAAAAAAAAGTTCTCTTATTCTGACCCGATGCAACTTTTTAAATAAGGCTTTTTTTTTTTTTTTAATAGCATCCCAGTTTATTTTTTTGAAGGTTTCCAGGAAGAACGTTAGGAGGCATTGCGATTCACAACACATTTAAATGATGTCTTTTGTCTTTGGCTTAATATTGGGCTCTGCCGATGACTGTGCTGAAGAGATTCCCTCAGTGCAGAGTCAGGAGCTGCATTTCTCTTAAAGAAATACCCTCACTTATAAGGAAAAGCACCTCACTGAGGATATCAGAGCAATTTGAACGTATTTATCAAGGGAGTCCTGGAGAAACTCAACATCCCACAATGTCAGAGTCACCACATTGTGCTTAAAATTACCATCAAAAAATATGGTATTCTGAAAAAAAAAAGACATGTTCGAAAAACACAAACACTTCAAAAATGAAATTTGAAATTGTGGGTTATCAAATTTTTTTCCCAGGTCACCCCTCACTTAAAGACTGGGGGTGGGGGGTATAATCTCAACTGTGCTCTATTAAAAACTCAAATCCAAACTTAAATAAATACAATTATTATTATTATTATTATTATTATTATTATTATTATTATTATTATTATTATTATTATTAATTTCTTAGCAGACGCCCTTATCCAGGGCGACTTACAGTCGTAAACAAGTACATTTCTAGAATAATTGCAGCCCCAGCATTTTTAAACACAGCACTATCCCCCTGCCCTCCTGTCCCCCTTCTCCTACACTGAGATTCAGGGTCGTGCAGCAGCTCGGAGCTCTTTACCAGTCTTTTGATCTGACACAGAGCACTGCGCTTGACTCATCAGCACTTTGACATCACCTCTCTTAGGAGGAGTGAGCCACACATGAAAGAGACTGCGTAGGTCCCTCCACGAAAGAGGAACTAAATTGCATTAGAAAATACCTAACGAATCCTCCCCCAGACTGCTGTTTGATCATTTCACCATTTCAGCTCCACTCCCCCAGACATGAAATGTTACAGTACACAGCGTCATGTGCCACACTTTGAACCTGGAATTTAGAAACTAGGTTTACAACAAAGAGTGGAGTTTGTGCTGTATGGTAAAGTTTGCTTTTAAAAGAGTAGCAGTTTCCTGATTCAATTCTAGTTTATAAAGGGCTAAATGGTTCAGTGCTAGAAAGTAAACACAAGTGAAATAAACGTATTAGGTAAGGATGGGAGGGCATGAATGGAATCTGATTCAAAGAAAATTCAGAAAGGTAGGAAGCACTTTTTTTAAACAGAGAATTCTAAATGCTTGGAATAAGCCACCGGGTGCAATAGTGTTTGCATGTTTTCATACAAAGGGATATGCTGCAACTCATTATTTAATTACTGTGTAATCTTAATGCTATTTATAAACCCCCCCCCCCCATTCCATTTTCAGATGGTAATTGAGAATGACAATCACTGTACTCTATACTGCATCAGTTCTGACAGGTTAAATAAAATGACATCATTGCGATCTCGTAATTATCTGGAGGTGTAGCTGTTGTTACCGGGGAGTGTCCTGCGCCTCTATTATGAGCTGTGCTGCACATTCAGGGAGAGAAGTCGGCTTGAGAGAGACTATAAAGTCTGAACAAGTCTAAGAGCATTTTGTTTCAAACAGTTCTCGCTTTTTTAAAATTATTATTCATTGAATTGCAGTCTGATGATGAAACATGATACTCTTGGGCAATCACTAGAACTGCACACTGTTTCAGAGGCTGCCTCTCTGACTCCACCTGGATTATTAGATCTAGTTATTCTAGCAGTCGGTGCATACTTTACAATGAGGAAGAGGCACTAGCCCTGCATTGTTCTTCTCTTATAGCTGCATGAATAACTCCTAACAGTCAGCCTGCAGACACAGGTGAGGCTCATTGCAGTGCTATCAGTTCATTCTATAGCACACTGGTACTCAACTCCGGCCCGCGAGATCTAATCCAGTCCAGGTTTTTACTCCAACCAGGTTCTAATGTAGTTAATTGAAGCTGCTAAGAGGAATTTAGGTCCTGGTTGTATTAATGCAGTCCCTGAAACGCAGTGATGATTACAAGGCGCATAGTGTATGTGGGGTTATGAGGCTGTGATGAGATAATGGTCTTCTGAGTTGAGATTTAAAAACTAGCGAGGGAGGCGGCTGTCTCTGAGTGCTCTCAATGCATCCTCTAGTTTTAGCGAAGGGCCTGATTTCTTTTGAAGGGGCTGTAATTTCAAGTCAATTAGGGGCTGCTTCCAAGTCTTTTACAACAGAGTCGGATTCTACCAAAAACCTTCCCTGGAATGTTCCCATTAGTACAAGAGACACATTTTATAGCAAGGAGGGCAAATCGCAGCAACAGGGGTTGTGATCATTGATTAAGGGTCAAGTCGTTCGCAAGTGAAGAGTCCCGAGCTGAGGTTCCTGAGTGGCTTCCTGTCCTGGCAAACAAACATCTGAATGTATAAAAACACAGTGAGTGCAGCTAGAGGACCGAAGACAGTCCTAAAATGATCGAGCAGTGTGATACTATTGAAGTATTGAAATATAGAAAGTGATCCATCAGGCAGTGCGGTGTATTGTATTATCCCAGGGTAGAAGCAGAATCAAATGCAAGTCATTGGTTTTCTCTGCAGGGGCCCCTCGGTCAATCAAGGCTTGCCATTGTCGACAGATGAAGGAGCCGTTCAAGGAATTTAATTTGACAGCGTATCGCTGTAATAGACGTGCAGCGCGGATGATTGATGTATTTCATATAGAAATGACGAATATACTCATAAGAGGAGAGAAAAAAACACAATTACTCTGTGAAGCACGTGGTACGAGAATGCCAGGAGTTAGGCATTATATATATATATATAAGTGTGTGTGTGTACACTGTCTGTAGTTAATTCATGGAAATTGGTATTTTGCTTGATTTCAAGCAGCCCACCCTGCTTAATGATGCACAACACTGAATCAGTACCACAGCTGCGAAAGCAAAGTCTTCAGAATCAGTCATTGTTTCAAAGTGCAGTGACACACTGGACTAGGTATTACTTCTAAAGAGATGTGCAAGCTGGGGTGACAAGTAAACACATTGAACACGTGGTTTTTATCGCTCACTCTGGGACACTTTTCATCTGCAGGATTAGGGTGGAATATATATTTAAAATCTTGTAGCCGGCTCTCTTTCACATGCTAGGAATCGCGTCAGTGTAAGCAGGGCTTGGAGGCTTGCTGAACAGTTTAAGCTGATCCCTTTTATTACTTAATAAACAGGTTACTGTGTTTTAACTAACAATCTATTAAGAAAATGTGCAGCACGAGTTTATGTGTTAGTAAGTGTAACGGGCGGTGTTGTGCGATGCACTGCCCTTACAGATTCTGTCCTGTCCCCTGTCCGTGAGATGAGATCAGAAATACATGGAAGCTCCCGGCGCTGAAACTCTAAAAGTACCTGGAAGTGGAATTTAATGTCAGAATTGGATAAAGTGCAGAGCTTGCACAGTGCAGCGTCGTGAGTCATATCTCATTCTGCAAGAACAATGGTGTCAGGCTGTCACTTCTCTCACAGTAACTCAGCTACAGATAAATATTTCAGCAGTGATGCTTTAAGGAGCTGGCACCAAAAGCGTGCTCTTAACTCTCTTTGGCTCACAGACTTTGTGCACAAAAAGTTTAACAAAAAAAAAAAAGCTGCAGGGTTATCGGATTAATCAGATTGGGCTAGTTTGGTTGGGCCTGTTTTCACTTGCACTCAAGTGAAAATCAATTTCCTTTCTGCCACTATAAATCCACTACCTGTGTATCATTCTGTATTGGACTGAGAGTGACGCTCCAGTGTGGTTCACATAGAGGGAAAGCTTTAGCAAAAAGGGACTTGGGATATATTTCTTCTGCTAATGAGGGGTATGTTTTAACAGGGACTTTTCTTTAGACTGAAGGCAAACACAAACGTTTTTGTATTTTGTTGTGTTTTTACTCAGTCCCTCCTTTGAAGAGCAGTTCAATTCGTGGCCTGGTTCATCTCAAAGCAATCTCAATGCTGTTTAAAAATAGCACTGCACAAGAGGCAAGCCACCACAAAGTGTTCTGAAGCTTTAATAAAAGAGTCTCCCCTGAAATTCCTGTTGGGTGTCTGGGGGTTAAGGAAGAACACACGCTGTCTTCTTTATTAGAGTGTATAATTGTGCCAGCGGTGTGGTGCTCACTGTATGTCTGACAGGCAGGGTCGACTCTCTCTCTGTAGTGCTTTTCATCACACTCTCCTGTCTGCAGTCATGCTTCTTGGAGAACTGAGTTCTGATCTAAAATATAATGTAATGTTTTGTGAAAAAAAAACACCTGCCTTTGTGGTTATGCAGGGGACAGAATCCTTAACTTTCACTGTAAAGACGGCTCCAGGAAAATAAAGGGTTTAGGAGCTTCCTGGTTCGTGACCCTCTCTGGTGTGTGTTTGTGTTCCAGAGGATGTGCTGGAGGGGAAGAGTGCCATGCTGCTGGGCATGAGCCAGTGGAACTCCAACGACCTGGTGGAGCAGATCGAGACCCTGGGGCACATGGACCAGTCACAAGGTAACCAGGGGGGGCAGATCGAGACCCTGGGGCACATGGACCAGTCACAAGGTAACCAGGGGGGGCAGATCGAGACCCTGGGGCACATGGACCAGTCACAAGGTAACCAGGGGGGGCAGATAGAGACCCTGGGGCACATGGACCAGTCACAAGGTAACCAGGGGGGGCAGATCGAGACCCTGGGGCACATGGACCAGTCACAAGGTAACCAGGGGGGGCAGATAGAGACCCTGGGGCACATGGACCAGTCACAAGGTGACCAGGGGGCAGATGGACCAGTCACATCAGGTGGCAGTAGAGACCCTGGGGCACATGGACCAGTCACAAGGTCCTGGGGGCAGATCCTGGTTCACATGCCAGCCAGCAGGAGCAGCAGTGGGTTTTTTTTTTGGTTGCTTCTTCTAGGATAACGGTTTCAGCACTTGAGGGGGGAGCAGGGGTCGAGAGAGAGAGAGAGAGAGAGAGAGGGAGAGAGGGAGAGAGGGAGAGAGAGAGAGAGAGGGAGAGGGAGAGAGGGAGAGAGAGAGAGAGAGAGAGAGACTTCATAACCAGGCTGCAGTCTATTTGCATGACCTGAAACTGACCCTAAATGAAAAACAAACTGGAGCCCCTGATATTTGTGTCATGAGGAAAATGAGAGGTCTATTGTGAAGTTTGAATGCATCGTTGGCAGTTGCTACAGGATGTTAATGCAGACGTTTCCTGTGATCAGAGCTTGCTTTGTTTCTCCACCTGGTATAAGAAAGTGTTTCCAGAGTAATTCAGAGAGAAGGGCTGCATTGCACAGATAACCAGCTTGTCCTGAAGATTAATTCCCTCATGCCCAGAGGCTTATCCCCCAAATCCCTCCAACACCTCAATAAGAAAATTGTCTGCCCTGTAATCTGTGGGCTAATATTAGCACAGAGGTGCTCTGAAGCAGGCTGGACAAGGATTTGGGAAAAAGAAAAAATAAATGAAGCAAGGTTTAACTAACCATGCCCCCCCCCCTCCGGCTTTTCAATAAGGTTTGAAGGATGGAAATGGATTGGGTGAATGCCTGTGTTGTTAGCTCCAGGTTACATCGCTGAATTGCTTACACGTTACACACCTGTAATCTACCTTCTTCATCCTCTGGTTTATTGGCAATATCCAAAACTAAGCTTCGCTGCGTGGGCAGTAGGGCTTTTTGCCACTATGTGTCCAAACTTTGAACCGACCTTCCTCAATCTATCAGGGATGCTAAGACTGTTGATGCTTTTAAAAAACAGTTAGACACACTTTTACGTTTAGGCATTTTTATCTTGATTTGGTTTTTGATTTGTGTAATTTATTTTTACATTATGCATACTCTTAATATGCTTTGAGATGCGTGCATTTTGGCACTTTATAAAATAAAGATTATTATTATTATTATTATTATTATTATTATTATTATTATTATTATTATTATTATTATTATTATAAGGGCACCAGCTAGAAGTGGTCTTCATACTGTGCTTTAACATGAGAAAGGCATGTATAAGATAGACAGGGCACGTGGGCTCAGATTCTCAAAGCCTCCTTAGCACATAAAAAAAAAAAAAATAATAATAATAATAATTGAAACAATTACGACTTCAGACTACTGGCAAGTCTAGATCCACTCCAATGTGAAATTGCATTTCATTCATAAAAAAGGACTGTATTTGTTTAGCACTGTGCATCCCCACAGCAGAAATCCACAGAGGTTTACCATGAATGAGAGCCTGCATTCTCAGGGGTGTCCTGTCGTGTGTGCGTGTGTGTGTTTCTATGGGTAAGGGAATACGTTTAGAGGGAGCTTTGGGAGTTCACAATGAAACCGTTGTGCAGCTGTGAGGGAAGCAGCACTACCTGGCTAAGCAGGAGGAGACCCGTGATCTTTGAAGCCCCTTTTCTGTTCAGAGTCAGTGCTGTTGATCTGTATTCCACACACCCTCCTATACACATGCTGTGCAGTTGAGCCGTCTCCAACACGCGCTTCTTCCAGGCAGAATCGCCACGCTCACTCACTCCCTAACCCTAACCCTAACCGCTGGGCTCCCCTGGGCTTTCCCAGGCTTTCCCTGCTTAGAACATTCCAGCTCACTTCAGCCCCCTCTGCTGGTCACACCCTGCTACTGCAGTGATAGACCAAGCCATTCCTGCATGTGCCTGTTGATTGGGCTGCTCTTGCCTTGTAGGGAAGTCGTTTAAACGACTGGTGTTTTTAACATTTCCTGCTAAGTTGCTGCTGAGTTCTGTTTCATCGACTGATGATGTGTTGTTTTTTTTCTTGTGTTGGATGTTGCTTGCTGTGGTGCTGGGAGCCTCTTGCCAGCTCGTCATTGCAAAGGAGGATTTATTCTCAATTGACTCCTCTGTGTAAATAAACGTTTTGATTGATTTATATGCTGTGAAATGCAGAATATACATCAGGAATTCCATTTGCTTAATAAGCAATGTGTGGGGCAGCGCGTTTGCACAAAAGCATTTTATTTTATTTTTTTTGCAGATGACATTCAATGGATAAAGTGGCAATCGATGTCTGCACAGTGTGGTTTCTTTCTTTCCTTCCTTCTGCTTATCACTGTGACATTTATCTCTGAGCAGGCTGTCTTCCAAAGCCATCTCCCCACTGTGCTGTTTGAGGTTTTTTCTTGCTGTGTAATGACACACATTTACAACAGAAAATGAGTTTCAACCATTTCAACAGCAAACTAGTTACCACAACACACAGCAAATTCATACCGCAGAACAAACTTTGAACCCTTCCTCGGGTCAGACCTTGTATCCCCACAACCCCCTCTGCATGTGTGTGTTTGTGTGCGCAAGCTCCCAGGTGACTCCCCTGTCTCTCTCTCTCTCTCTCTCTCTCTCTCTCTCTCTCTCTGTCTCACTGACAAGACAATTACGATTATCAGAGGAAGAAGAGAGGAGCAGGGAACACAAATAAACAGTAAACTGACAAACGAACATCGAAATCTGAATGAACATCGAAACCTCACTCTCTTTCTATTCTTTCTACCCTCCCCATGAAGCCTTCCAGCTATTCAGGACCAGCCCCCCCCCAGACTAACCCTTAATTCTCAGATGGGGGGGGGCGGGTCTGCTCAGATCATGTTTATTGATTTCTCTTTGGCTACATGAACATTCCCACACCCAGTTATCAGTCCTCTGTTAAGTCCGTTAGCATCCTATTCCCAGCAGTGGGACTCCTAACTGTGATGAACAACTCACGCCTTTCTTTCAAGGTATTTAACTTGATTTTAATTGATTTCCTGCTGCAGTGTTTTTTGTTTTTTTTTTCTTGGTAAAGCTGACATGTTTCTTGGGAATTGATTTATAGGGTGTGTTGAGTTAGGTCAAAGGACGTTTTAATGCTCCAGCTGCTGTATAATTGGGTCCCTTGGTGAACGCTGCAATGCTGTACAACACAACACAATTAATCTTAACAGCGCAGGAGCTAAATACCACTTTGTCTTCGAGAATCATTAAACTAAGACCCCCCCCCCCCAGGGGAGAGGGAAGGAGAGGGGTGGGAGAGGGAAGGAGAGGGGTGGGAGAGGGAAGGAGAGGGGTGGGAGAGGGGGAGAAGTGGGGGTGTAAGTAAGAAGGTACAGTATAGAAAATATAAACACGGTGACAAGGGACTGCAGTGTGATTCAGTGACTCGAGGGACACTGCAGTGTGATTCAGTGACTCGAGGGACACTAATTCAAGGGACTCTGCAGTGTGATTCAGTGACTCGAGGGACACTAATTCAAGGGACTCTGCAGTGTGATTCAGTGACTCGAGGGACACTAATTCAAGGGACTCTGCAGTGTGATTCAGTGACTCGGGACACTAATTCAAGGGACTCTGCAGTGTGATTCAGTGACTTGAGGGACACTAATTCGAGGGACTGCAGTGTGATTCAGTGACTCGAGGGACACTGCAGTGTGATTCAGTGACTCGAGGGACACTAATTCAAGGGACTCTGCAGTGTGATTCAGTGACTCGAGGGACACTAATTCAAGGGACTCTGCAGTGTGATTCAGTGACTCGAGGGACACTAATTCGAGGGACTCTGCAGTGTGATTCAGTGACTCGAGGGACACTAATTCGAGGGACTCTGCAGTGTGATTCAGTGACTCGAGGGACACTAATTCAAGGGACTCTGCAGTGTGATTCAGTGACTCGAGGGACACTAATTCAAGGGACTCTGCAGTGTGATTCAGTGACTCGAGGGACACTAATTCAAGGGACTCTGCAGTGTGATTCAGTGACTCGAGGGACTCTGCAGTGTGATTCAGTGACTCGAGGGACACTAATTCAAGGGACTCTGCAGTGTGATTCAGTGACTCGAGGGACACTAATTCAAGGGACTGCAGTGTGATTCAGTGACTCGAGGGACTCTGCAGTGTGATTCAGTGACTCGAGGGACACTAATTCGAGGGACTCTGCAGTGTGATTCAGTGACTCGAGGGACTCTGCAGTGTGATTCAGTGACTCGAGGGACACTAATTCAAGGGACTCTGCAGTGTGATTCAGTGACTCGAGGGACACTGCAGTGTGATTCAGTGACTCGAGGGACACTAATTCAAGGGACTCTGCAGTGTGATTCAGTGACTCGAGGGACACTAATTCGAGGGACTCTGCAGTGTGATTCAGTGACTCGAGGGACACTAATTCAAGGGACTGCAGTGTGATTCAGTGACTCGAGGGACACTAATTCGAGGGACTCTGCAGTGTGATTCAGTGACTCGAGGGACTCTGCAGTGTGACTCAGTGACTCGAGGGACTCTGCAGTGTGATTCAGTGACTCGAGGGACACTAATTCAGGACTCGAGGGACTCTGCAGTGTGATTCAGTGACTCGAGGGACACTAATTCAAGGGACTCTGCAGTGTGATTCAGTGACTCGAGGGACACTAATTCGAGGGACTCTGCAGTGTGATTCAGTGACTCGAGGGACACTAATTCAAGGGACTCTGCAGTGTGATTCAGTGACTCGAGGGACACTAATTCAAGGGACTCTGCAGTGTGATTCAGTGACTCGAGGGACACTAATTCGAGGGACTCTGCAGTGTGATTCAGTGACTCGAGGGACACTAATTCAAGGGACTCTGCAGTGTGATTCAGTGACTCGAGGGACTCTGCAGTGTGATTCAGTGACTCGAGGGACACTAATTCAAGGGACTCTGCAGTGTGATTCAGTGACTCGAGGGACACTAATTCGAGGGACTCTGCAGTGTGATTCAGTGACTCGAGGGACACTCAGGATTCAGTGACTCGAGGGACACTAATTCGAGGGACTCTGCAGTGTGATTCAGTGACTCGAGGGACACTAATTCGAGGGACTCTGCAGTGTGATTCAGTGACTCGAGGGACACTAATTCGAGGGACTCTGCAGTGTGATTCAGTGACTCGAGGGACACTAATTCGAGGGACTCTGCAGTGTGATTCAGTGACTCGAGGGACACTAATTCGAGGGACTCTGCAGTGTGATTCAGTGACTCGAGGGACACTAATTCAAGGGACTCTGCAGTGTGATTCAGTGACTCGAGGGACACTAATTCGAGGGACTCTGCAGTGTGATTCAGTGACTCGAGGGACACTAATTCAAGGGACTCTGCAGTGTGATTCAGTGACTCGAGGGACACTAATTCGAGGGACTCTGCAGTGTGATTCAGTGACTCGAGGGACACTAATTCGAGGGACTCTGCAGTGTGATTCAGTGACTCGAGGGACACTAATTCGAGGGACTCTGCAGTGTGATTCAGTGACTCGAGGGACACTAATTCGAGGGACTCTGCAGTGTGATTCAGTGACTCGAGGGACTCTGCAGTGTGACTCAGTGACTCGAGGGACACTAATTCAAGGGACTCTGCAGTGTGATTCAGTGACTCGAGGGACACTAATTCAAGGGACTCTGCAGTGTGATTCAGTGACTCGAGGGACACTAATTCGAGGGACTCTGCAGTGTGATTATCAGAGGGAGAGGGGTGGGGGAGGGAGAGGGATAATCAGAGCAGCTCCTTGTCACAGAAGCATGAGATTTAAACAGCGATAGCGAAGCCAATAGGAAAGCATGCTGCACAGAACTGTGTACAAAGTATACACTAGAGGACTCTTCAGGACGTATTTGCAAAGGCGAATTTTGTGAGAATAGCAAAACTATTATAGCAGTATACAAGAAACAACTCCTACTGTACCATACTCACCGCCCCTAAACAATGCACCATTGTGATGCATGTGGGAATCGCTGCTGCATTCGAAGCGTGTTCTGACTGCGATGATCGCGCATTGGATAGGCACTGTGATTGGGGTATTAGATGCAGGATGGGGCAGTTAAACTGTAGTTTCTTGCTAGCTTGAAAAGCATTTTATTCTTCTCTGAAAAATGTACCTTTGCCTTAGCACTTTCTCCAACATAGGGCTCTTTGTGCATTAAAAGTATTCAATAGTATTCACAACATGAATACACAAAATGCTCTTGCACTGTGGGTCAGGAAGGAGGCTGTGCTGATGGGAGGCCCACTCAATAAATAATCTCCGTTCTTGCAGTGAAAAGCACTTTACTTGGAGACAGGCTTTCTCTTTTCATTTTTTCCCCCCGGGGATGTTACATGAAGAGCATTGAATGTGAGCCAGCTCTCTGATCAGGCAGTAAAGACTTTTGCTATAATGAAGCTAAGTGTGAACTTGCGCAAAGCTGGTACAACCGAGCCCCGGTCCCAGGTTATTGAATAACGCAGCCCTCTGTCAATCCCAGACAGAATGTGATTGTTTAATTGAGCCCAGGTGTTAATCAAGGACCTGGATTGGAATGGACTGAAAGGAACACCACTGAGTCAAATCAGCTCCACTCGAAACCGAGAAAAACCAAGTTTGAAATGTCTGAGAGGCTGGGATTGTTATAGGAATGAACAGGCTCTCCCTCGGGCTAGGTGCAAGAAGAAAAACACTTGGAGGGGTCAGCTCTGCCTCTTCCGTGCGAGGCGAGGTCACACAGCCCGTGCACTGGTGCCTTCAATTGAAAGGTGTTCCCGTTCGCTTTAGCAAGTCTGATTGGGCTGTCAGCCACACTGGATCAGTGACTAACAGACAGGCAGGGCAAGTCCAGCACGGTGAATGTTCATCTGACTCTCTCAGTGCTCTTGCAGCGTGACCTTTTTTTCCATTTTCAGTTCAGTTAAGTGCTAAAGTTTATGACACTGCTTTAGTTATCAATCTCAGACGTGCTGGCGGCAGCCATCCTTCTCATTTGATCCTGGCCCGTGATATGCACACTGTTGTCAGTTTTTGTGCAGTTTTCTCATTTCGAGTTCCACGTAATTGCTTTTGATGTTGTTTGTGTTATTTGGTCCTTGCTTGAAGCGGCTGTGATTGAAATGCAGCCTGCGTGATTGCAGTGTGCTGGAGTCTCTAACCCCTTGATTTCACCCACAGAGAGTCTGTATCGAGCGGTGCTGGGCCGGGGGCGCTGTACTGCACAGAGCAGCATCGACGGCATGGAGGACAGCGAGGTATGACAGTGAGGACCCTGAGGGCAGCCTTGTGTCCTCATTCCTTTGCCATGCCTTTGCCGTGCTCCCCTGCGCTTTACAAAGCTTGTTTTGCATGCTGCGTCATTTCATTTCAAGTGAGACAAAACACAAAATCGTCTTGCTCTGTCCATTGCATTCAGGTACCTCTCAATTCCAATGCAAATGTTTTGTCCGTAGCTGTAGCATGTTTCTGTATCTGTAGCTGTGATGATTATTGCTGGGTTATTTAGAATAAACAGAGTAAACACGTTAATGTGGGTAGTGGTTTATGTTACTGTTTAGTGTAATTGTAAATCTAATTGTAATTGTAATTCCAGCAATTGTAATTGTGATTGTAGCTGACCCCAGCTCTGCTGCCTGTCTCGTGTTTGCTCACAGAGGGCGTGTCGAACCCACATCCTCATCCTGGTCCTGCACGGGGGGAACATCCTGGACAGCGGGGGAGGGGACCAGAACCCCAAGATGGCAGACATCAACACGTTCCGCTCGGTGTTCCAGAAGGTGGCCCGCGCGCACTTCCCCGCCGCCAGCGAGCACGTGCAAATCAAGCTGGTGCCCTGCTCCGCCATCTGCACCGAAGCCTTCTCCCACGTCTCCAAGTAAGCTGCAGGGCTCCTTGGCATTCCTGCTGGCTCGCACGCCCCTGGGCTTTTCTTTAAAGAGGTGGTTGGCCCAGCTTTGTTTGATTAACCCTACATGTATCAGCACTAATGCGCTGTCTGGTCATCGTATCAGAGTGCTTGCTGTAGTCCCGCTGCAAATGGATCTGGGATACTGGAATCGACTGACAAACGAAAAAAACACTGAACCTGTCATAGTGTGACGTACGCAGTTTAATAGCATGCTGCAATACCATGCACCAGAATACAATGTGTATCAGAGAGGGGATAAGGGTAAGCAGCCTCCCCTCCCTCCCTCCCTCCCTCCCTCCCTCTCCCACCCTCCCTCCCTCCCTCTCCCCCACCGTCCCTCCCTCTCCCCCACTCCCTTTGTGCTGTTAACAGACTAGTAATTACAGTCTTCAGTACAAACCCTCCATATAAGCACCTAGACTGGAGCTCCAAAGTGCAGTTATTTTGATTTGTATTTTTCTTTGACCTTTACAGAGTATGCTCACCACAGTTCCAATATGTCACTGTGTTACTTTCTTTTGTGCTTTCTAAGAAAAGGCCTCTTTAGAACAAGAGATCCAGTCTGTTTCTATTACCCCCCTCCCTGGTCCCCCTTGTTACTGGAGAACAGGTCAGAGCACTGTCCCTTTTCTAGCTGGAGCGTCCCTTCAAATTGAAGCAGATAATTGGAAAGCTGGAGAATTCATTGTCAGAGGCTGTGTATTTAATGAGCCGATATTAAGGCTGTTTCTTGCAGATATGGGAAGGTGTGCTATAGGAGCATGGGAGCGGACCTGAAACAAACATGCATTGCTTTAGAGCTCTGCTGTGCTGTCTGGGTCTCTGCCTTGTTTCATGGTTTGCATTGTTTCAAGGTTGCTCTCCAGCCGCAAAGACAGACTGATTGACATCAACAATAGTAGCACTGTGAAATCAGGGAGGCGAGAGTCTGCAGGCAGTACAGAATGAAGCTGTCATAAAGGGTAACGTTTGCAATTTAATATCACTCCACCCGGCACACACTGACGCCCGCCTTGCTCCGATATCAATAAGGGGCAGCCAGCTCTTTCTCTCACCTGTATACAGTGTTCATCACTAACGACTGGGCTGTACAGCACAAGACTACTTGGGCTTACAATAGGTATCACTAGCCCACTGTACACAAAAACAAGTTTAGCTGCAGTTTCCTTGTCCCTTGACACTGCTTGTTGCTTCACTGTTCTAGAAAGCAAACATCAGAAGAGTGTTTGCTACAACCTCAGGTCTAGCTCAGGGGATAAACAGGAACACTGCTGACAAAACAAAGAAGCAGAAATCAACAACAACAGCTGGAAATATGCAGAGGACAAAAAACACACGGAGAGACTCCGAGACTGATTGATATGCCAGCAAGGTTTTATTACTCCATTCGTTTGTTTTTTTTTGCAATCCTGTTTGGCTTGCAGACAGTGTCCCAGAGCAGAAATTCAGCTTCCTCCTCGGAACCCAGCAATAGGGAGCGTCTGCTGCCTCCACTGCGACTGGATTGATCGACCGATTCATTGATTGATTGATTGACTGATTCATTGATTGGTTGATTGACTGATTCATGGATTGGTTGATCAACTGATTGATTGATTAATTGATTGGTTGATTGACTGATTCATTGATTGATTGATCGACTGATTCATTGATTGATTTATCGATTGATTGGTTGATCGGCTGATTGATTGATTGGCTGATTGATTGGTTGATCGACTGATTCACTGATTGATTGATCAACTGACTGATTGATTGGTTGATTGATTGATTTACTTCCAGCCCTGTGCCTCTCTCAAGATGTGACTGCCATCCGCGGTAAAATGTGCAGAATGGCGTGGTGGATTTGTGAAGTTGAACACAGTCATACACACATTTCACTCTGGATCCTTGAGGACCCTCTTCCATTGCAAACCTGTAACACAGAGCAGAACCGATGAACAACACCCTTGAGGCAGAACTAAGACTCCACACCACTCTGCACTGAGCCAGGGTTAACATTGAATAAGATGATGTTAGCTGGCTGAGGGGTTAAAGGACTATTTATGCCCCATTTGCTTCAATAGCAGCCTGTTCAAACAAGAGAAACAGAGGCCAGCAAGGAATCTAAAAATGACTTTGTTTAAACAAGGCGCTATATTCCTGCCGTGATCTCTACTCTGAACGTTGCAGATTTCATAATGATTTGGTGCATGTCTGTGGATTATCCAGTACTTTTTGAATGTGGTTTGCTGCCTTGTAGAGCGATGCTGGGACCTGTTGCCGGCCGGCCTGTCTGTTTAGCTGCGCAGGGAATTGAGGCAGTTTGTCTCGACAGCGGGACTAAAAATCGCCCCGTCGATCTTCAGTCCTTCTGATCTGTAAGCTGGCAGACGAAGCGTGTTCATTTAAAAAAAAAAAAAAAAAAAGAGAATTCTCACTTCAAGCTCTCGACAGACACAGCGTTGCTCCATTCGGTCTGTCAGCAGCCCTTGATGTGCGCAAAGAAAGAAAGAAGAAGAAAAAGCAGTGTTGTTGTTGTGGTTATATATAGCCTCTGCTTTCATTTCTCAGGGGTCAGAGAAAATAAGTGTAACGACTGAGAGGGTGAGCCTGTCTCCCACGCATGAAACAATGTCTTTGGATATAAACAGCGCTGCATGCTAAGGTCAGGGCACTGTGATGTTTGAATGCTGTGCGGTTACTCTGTGGTATAAATAGAGCCGTGTGGCCAGGGCCATTGTGAACTCAAAGAGAGCCGCATGCTCATTAAATGTGTCTCCTCTCTCAATGGTGTTGAGAAGCAGAGCACTAAGCCATCAAGTGAATGAAAAGAAAAACACGAGCAAGCAAGGCAAGCGAAAAGGATGGCATTTAATGAACCGGATCATCTTAAAACATTTTTTTTTTTGCAGTCTCTGTGTTATTGTATTCATTTGCTGCTGGGGTGGCCAAAGTTTGACCAACCCTGTTCTAAACTGTTTATATGAACCAATTAAACCTCCATCCAGACCCTGAAGAGGTTCATTGTCTCATTGTACCTGTGAAACCTGGAGTGGAGTGGCTCTGCAGGATTGGGATTGGACACCCCTGCTTTACTGTGTCTTGCCTGTGATTTTTACCACTCTTTTACTGTGATTTACTGCGCTTTTATCACGGCAGAGTGCGCACAGCTTTTATAAGGGTAAATAAAGTGCTGTTATCTTTTCAAATCAATTCGGACCAAGCTCTCTACAGAGTTCCTTCCTCTTGCGTGCGGTTCCTCCCACATGCCCGGCAGTGGTTTGCTAGAGACTGCGTTTGATCTGAGAATTTTAAACTAGCTATTTGTCCCCCCGTCACTTTCAAGAAGAAAAAAAAAAAAAAACGCCTTTTGAAACATGTTGGCTGGCTTCTGTTTTGGTTTAATATACCCCCCCCCCCTCCCCCCCAAGAGCTCATTAACAAGGACAGAGCACCTGAAAGGGCCTGCAAATTCAATATGACATTTCATGGTTACCGTGTGAGGTGGTAATATAGGAGATCGAAACCTTCTTCAGGCTCCTTTGAGGTTGTAATTAGAGTGCTTTTTAATGAGAGCTGCTCTCTACGTCTGACCTTCCCTGACATCAGAGAATCAGGCCTTTTGGCTTTGAATTCAGTCCCTTCAAACTGAAACGAGGGCTCAGCCCAGGTCAGAGGAAGCTCTAATGCAGGCTGGATGGGAATATTGTGTGAGTGAAGATAACAGGTGCCTAATTGTTGCTTTAGTAATTGCAGTCCTGGGTTCTGATTCCTGTATGTTAAAAGCCCCGTGTGACTCCATTAGGATGTTAGTGTTGCTGCAAAATCGATCGCGTCACTGGACTGAGTGAGCAAAAAAAAACACACACTGTGGCTTTAATGGTGGAGAAGGATCACAGGCACAGGTGCGTCTTGTCAAGTGTCGAAGGGGATTCATGGCACTGTACCGATGTAAGATGTTTTTTGGCTGCCGTATTATGAAAATGAATTATAATGAGCACAAGCCTAACCACTCCAGCACTGTCATTACCCTGCAACTTAATCACAAGGACTCGTCTAATGGGTCCATTCTCCGCTCTCCAGCATCTCAACGAGCCCTGAAAGACCATTCCCAGCCCCTCTGGCTTTCCGTGTCACTCCCTTCAAGTGGTGCTGGAGTGTGACTGCTTCCACGATGGCTGTCCAGTTTAAAGTGTGTTCTTCAGGGCGTTGTTTCCGTTCCCCAGGGCTGATCAGAGCAGCTTGTTAGCGGTGGAGAGCTGCGGCGCGCTGGAGGGGATCCTGTAAACAAGCTTGTGAGTGGTTTACAAGCCTCTTTCACACTGGGCTGTCATACACTGCCGTCCGTAAATCAAACGGCTGGCAGGCTGTTCCGAGGTTAGGCAAAGGAAAGGGAGAGAGAGCTTGTAAGGTCTGCTAAGAGGCAGCCAGGAGCACGCTTTCCTCCCTGTCCTGCTGCGCTGAAATTACCGCAGAAACAAGGTGCTTTCTAAAAAAAAAACAGATCCCAGCCACAGGGTTATGAGCACGCTGACCTTGGGGAGGTGCGCTGAGGACAATCTCCCGACAGCGGCAAAAACAAACCACAACAGATGTTAGTATCTACCAAACTAATGTGTGCACACATTCAGCACTGCGTTGAAATAAATCACTGTAGCTGAGCCTGCATAACTGTAACTGCAGTCTCAGCAGCACGGTCTCCTGTAAATGTGATTCTCATTCTAATTGACCAGATCTCACAAAGCTAAGCAGGGTCGGGCCTGGGCAGCACTTCTTATTGGACTGTGATCTGGTGCGATCCCAGAAAGATCAGCAGCAGGGTCAGGAGTTTGAGCAATAAATCCGTTTATAGAGTGCAGGTAGATGTGTCTGTCCCGGAAGAGTGTTAATCCCCCCGCCCCCCTTTTTGCACGCCCCCAGGCCAGGCTCGGCACTTCTGTCTGCCCGTATCCCATATATCCTGGTAAACGTTATTGCACTGTCTGGAAACGAGCTCATAATTCAAGCTGAAAGGATCGCGCTCCCAGGCGCTGTGATGATAAGACTAACTTGATGAATGACACAGGCTTGGAGCAGCTGTGGGAAGGATAGAAGCTAAGCTAAATCTGCTGCAGCTCCACCAGCAGGTAAGTGGCAATGCGACCACACGTCCCCCCCAGTGCAGAAAACATAGTGGGTGAAGCATGCTTCACGGGGGTCAGTACCTGCAAAAGACTCCGTGTGCTGTTGAGATCCAGGCATGGCTGGGCAGCAGTTGAGCTGTTACTGGCTCTAGTCATCTGGACCGATCTTTTATAGACTAGCAAGAGCTGTATGCAGGAGCTCTTCATTGACTTGCTGAGTGAGTTTCGTAACATTGAGTGAAAGGCACTATATGAAGCGGTACGCTGCTGTGTGTTTCCGCAGCTTGAACCCGTACAGCTACGACGAGAGCTGCCTGTCCAGCAGCGTTGACCACATCCCCTTGGCCGCTCTGCCCCTCCTCGCCATCTCGTCACCGCAGTACCAGGAGGCTGTCGCCACGGTGATCACCAGAGCCAATCAGGTCTACCACGACTTCCTCAAGTCCCCGGAAGGGGTCGGCTTTAGCGGACAGGTGGGCGGAGTCTGGCTGACTTTCTTTTTTTTTTTTCTGTGCAGGTTCTGTTGTTTAGTTCGATTTAGATACAGTATTGTTCCGCCAGTCATTTTAGTTAAAAAAGACAATGCAATTATTTTTATATATATATAGACAAAAAGCAAAGCCTGCAGAATTAATTTTGATGCCAATGAGCCTGATGTATGTATTAAGGAATTTTTTTTGTTTAAAGTACAATAACACTGTTACAAAACTAGTAATCGGTTTGAGTGGAATAAAGATCTACCCCAGTGAGTAAGTCAGGACCTGACAGTCTGTTACCCGACCCCTCTCTTCCAGGTGTGTCTGATGGGGGACTGTGTGGGAGGGATCCTGGGCTTTGATGCCCTGTGTTTCAGCGCCTGCACGAGAGCCGAGAGCCAGGGCAGCAGCCGTCAGGACAGCACAGAGAGCCTGCAGGTACCTCACTGACCTCTCGCACTGCTCCCCTCCCTCCCAGTCCTGCAGCTCTAACCACTCGCCGCACTGCCTCCTGTCTACACTCCTCTCTATCCACTCGCCGCACTGCCTCCTGTCTACACTCCTCTCTATCCACTCGCCGCACTGCCTCCTGTCTACACTCCTCTCTATCCACTCGCCGCACTGCCTCCTGTCTACACTCCTCTCTATCCACTCGCCGCACTGCCTCCTGTCTACACTCCTCTCTATCCACTCGCCGCACTGCCTCCTGTCTACACTCCTCTCTATCCACTCGCCGCACTGCCTCCTGTCTACACTCCTCTCTATCCACTCGCCGCACTGCCTCCTGTCTACACTCCTCTCTATCCACTCGCCGCACTGCCTCCTGTCTACACTCCTCTCTATCCACTCGCCGCACTGCCTCCTGTCTACACTCCTCTCTATCCACTCGCCGCACTGCCTCCTGTCTACACTCCTCTCTATCCA
This sequence comes from Acipenser oxyrinchus oxyrinchus, assembly GCA_030684275.1. Classification (NCBI taxonomy): domain Eukaryota; kingdom Metazoa; phylum Chordata; class Actinopteri; order Acipenseriformes; family Acipenseridae; genus Acipenser; species Acipenser oxyrinchus. The sequence goes on from CM060272.1 coordinate 22,951,690, forward strand.
CTCGCCGCACTGCCTCCTGTCTACACTCCTCTCTATCCACTCGCCGCACTGCCTCCTGTCTACACTCCTCTCTATCCACTCGCCGCACTGCCTCCTGTCTACACTCCTCTCTATCCACTCGCCGCACTGCCTCCTGTCTACACTCCTCTCTATCCACTCGCCGTACTGCCTCCTGTCTACACTCCTCTCTATCCTGGGAGGGTGGCTCCCTCCCTCTCTCTCCCAGTCCTTCCCCTAACCCTGAGCCTGTTTCTGTGCTCAGGAGAACCCCAGGGTGTCAGAGGGTGGTGGGCTGGGCTTCAGCTCCAGCAAGCGTCTCAGCAAGAGCAACATCGACATCTCGGGGGTCACGGGAGAGGCACCGTCGCCGAGGCAACCGCTGGGGCGGAACCAGAGCGACTCCTCCAACTACGAGTGTGACTCGATAACTCAGCACCACGCCTTCCTGAGCAGGTAGGGGCGCAAGACATTGCATGGCAGGTCATGGGGTCACACTCCCTGTAGGGTCTCGCGTTACAAATTCAGAAGAAACCAAGCAATGGCTTATTGTTTTTTTTTGTTTTTTCTGGATGTGACCACAGCCAAAGACAACAGTTTTGTTTACAAATATTTTTTGAACAAAAAAAAAAAAAAAGGCATTTATAATTTTTGTTGAAATATAAAATACACTGCTACGCAATTATAATCAAAGTACGTTTTAAATAAAGCAAAAGGGGTTTTATAGTCGACTCCTCGCACGTCGCGGTGGGCGTTACTCTCCTGCTGTGTTAATCCTGTGTACTCAACAGGCAGGAAGGTTGCACAAGCTGGGTGTAGACTGATCAGATACACTGACAGTAATGCCAGGTTCAGTCCAGCGGTTTCTCAACAAGCTGCTGGACTGGAACAGACTGGGAGAGCCGCTCTGAGCAGCACTGTGCCAGCACACAATCAGCAGCAGCCTTGATAAGCTGGCACGCGGCCAGGGCTATAAATAGCAGCAAGCCATTTCCACGATGACATTACTGTAGTGCCGGACAGACACAGACAAAGAGCTTTATTGCAGGGATCTGCAGAGGGAAGGGTTGAGATGGGCTGTTTGGACTGAGTTCAGGGTAGCTTTTACAATAAAATAAAAGAGATTGATCACAGAGTGCCCACCCAGGTGACCTGCAATGATTGAAGGTGCACTTAAATACCGCAGTGTGATGTCTGCAGTGGAAATGCTTTGAAACAGACAGGCCCTAAGCAAAGGCTGCACACCTTCCCCTGGGTCCAGTCTACTGGAAACAGGTTTCAAGCCACTGCTCCTGAAAATGTGGCTTTGTGTTAACAGGTTAATAGTGAGGCAAGAACGTTTCATGGCAGGAGCAATGTGGCATCCCTCCAGGGGTGGAAAAAAAACAAAACCCTTTTGAGATGAAGCAAACCAGCCAGGTCTGCTGTGTGATAAAGGAAGGCAGACTGAGCTCCGGAATAATGTAGTGAGCAGAAGTGAATGTTTGCAAATCAAAAAGCTGCATTCCCATGCAATCCGCGCAGCGAGTGTTTCAGGCTGTCATGAGCAGAATGAAGGCGATCCGGGTTCAGAGAGGCTGTGCTTGCTGTCTGCTCGCTGTGACGTCTGTGCTTGCTGTCTGCTCGCTGTGACGTCTGTGGGTTTAAAGTCATGTCAGGAATCTAAAGGAGCCCTGCTGACAGCAAAGCGATTCACAAACAGAGACGAGCAGGAATACAGAGCAAAGCCACAGGGTCCTGTCTCCAAACACTGCATAAGTGAGGTCTCTGAAGCTCCAGCTGTCCTGCAAAACATGCACTTTTTTGTTTCACTGAAGGGAAAAACAAAGCCTTTCACTGCACAACAATAACAATACATATTCCTGATTTTGTGAATAAATACATAAACAGGAATACCAAGCTAACACCACTCTCTCTTCCCCCTATTCCCATACTTCCCCTCTCCCTCTCTCTCGCTCAGTATCCAGCCCAGTCTGTTGCAGGACTCTGATCTCCAGCAGGGCAGCAGCTCCAGTCTCCAGGTCTTCAATCCTGGGAAGTTTGATTTCGAGGTGTCAGATTTTTTCCTGTTCGGATCGCCGCTGGGACTGGTTCTAGCCATGAGGAGGACCGTGCTGCCTGAAATCCAGGGTACGAACAAACCCCCCTACCCCCGACCCCTCCAGAAAAAAACCCTCACACACACAGGGGACCACACCCCAGTTAAACCCACACCCTACAACACACGCACATACACCCCCCCAAACAAACACTAATGCACACACAGCCAATGTTCTGTAAAGAGGTGACGATTTTCTATTCAGGGAATAGAAAAGATACTTAGTGAGTAAGAAGTCTGAGTGAAGGGATCCAGCAACAGACTCCGTCCCAGGGGCACCCCCATCCCCAGGGGCACCCCCACCCCCAGGGGTAACCCCATCCCCAGGGGCACCCCCACCCCCAGGGGCACCCCCACCCCCAGGGGCACCCTCATCCCCAGGGGCACCCCCATCCCCAGGGGCACCCCCATCCCCAGGGGCACCCCCACCCCCAGGGGCACCCTCATCCCCAGGGGCACCCCCATCCCCAGGGGCACCCCCATCCCCAGGGGTTCTATTCTACTTGTGCAGGTGTTGCTCTACTGAGCTCTGCTCTCTTGGCTGTAATGACATTAGAATTCATGGCCGCAGCTACAGCCTGGCTGACACGATGTTTTTTATTTGCATTTCTCATTTTCGACTGTCACATTTTATCTGGAGGGAAGGGAAAAAAAGGGCATTCGAAAAATGACATTACAATAAAACTCCTTTTTACCAGCGACTCGCAGCATTAAGAATATTTTCATAACAAGCCCTGTGTGTTCACGCATTCTTTATGACAGGAAGAGGGCTTACTGTTTTTTTTTTTCTTATTCAAAGGATGTGTTTTTTTCTGTTTCATGAATACCAGATTTTAAATACACACCGAAGTCTGGAGCAACATGACGTTGAGACGGCAATCTGGACATTTTTTAGAAGTGGAAAAAAAAAACTACAGGCGCAGTTCCCCAGTTGAATAATGAACCAGGATAAAAACATAAACCCTTAGCATTGATGTCAACCCCCAAAATGTCACTGTGACTTCGGGGGTCCGATCTGATTTACAACGCGCAGTCTGTTGTGTCTGAGATCCTGCGTTAACTGTAATTCCAAAGCAAATTAACAAATTGGCCCATTTTACAGATAACAGAGGAGCTTGTAAAACCTCAGTACAGGGCAGCAGCAGTGAATTTGAACCTCCTCAAACAGTTAGTGTGCGTTACGTAACGAACTGATGATTCAAAACCCTCGGCTAGATTCTTCAGGCTTTTTACTTCCAATCATTAATTGCACCATTTTGCACCAAACCAAGTTTTTCATTGAGGCACTTCTAGTTAATTAGTTTTTAATTAAGTTGCTATAGAATTGTATTCTGCTGTTCCATTAAAACAACAAAAAAAGCTTTTTAGAATGTGGTATGTTTTCTCATGCTGATCCAGTGCTGTAACTGATGGTAACTGTGTGCACGATCCTGGAGCATTTAGCATTGAGGGAAATGTGGGTTTTTTATACTGTACAGTGAAAGCTCTGTTGTGTGTGTCTCCCCAGTGTCTCTGCTGAACCCTGCCTGCACTCAACTCTACAGCCTCTTCCACCCCGCGGACCCCTCCGCCTCCCGCCTCGAACCTCTGCTGCACCGCCGCTTCCACCAGCTGGCTCCCTTCCCAGTGCCCCGCTACCAGCACTGCCCCCTGGGGGACGGGAGGTCTAATCTGCTCGGTAAGAGGGTGCAAACGCAGTGATCAACCGCGGGAATCGTCACCGGCGTTCAGCGTTAGTGTGATCATTCCTGAGGCTACCAGCTGCTGCTGCTGCTCATTATTTCCTTTCTCCAAAGCTTTCCATGTTAAGGTGTTAAGGTTTGCGATCCCTTCTACCTGCAGTTTTTATGCATGTCATGCTACACAGCTTAAATGATGTCATTTGAAAGTGTTTGCAGAACAGTGTGTTCTTAATAAGATTCAATGCCGGTCTCATCCAGGGTTATAGTATAACTGCATGCTTATAATTACATGGTTTCAGTTGGATAGCTATCTGTGATGCTTGCGAGCTTTTGTAGTTGTGTGTTTTGGTCTGTACCGTATGCTGTAAGATCACGTATACAGTATTTAGGTCCACTTCCATTTAGGTCATTCAATTGGTTAACAATTGGTTAAAGGTATTTGATTGGGATTTTTTTTAACATGGCGCGCAGTGACACCAGGTGGCCGGAGGTTGTAAATGGCAGCAAGGATTTTTGAAGGGTATTGTTTTTTTCATATGCTGTGTGTATGCTATAATATAGAAAGAGCGAGAGAAAGAGAAGATGTGCCCTTTCTTCTTGGCAAGGAGGTTTGTTGACAGCAGCGATATTGACATGCTGGCCTCAGGCTGGCTCTGGGGACAAAGCTGCGCTAATGAAAGAGAAGCTTGTCTACCCAGCTTGGCTTCTCAAGCATTGCACAAGGTGCTAGGAGATTTATAGGAAAGAGAAACGCAAGCGATCACACGTACTCGACTGAGCTCTAATATGTAGTGCTGCAAGACATTTGAGATTGTTGCACAAATTATGCCGCGTCAAAAGCAAAAAGTAAATGGCAGTACTTAATTCAATGTGCCGTGTGTGTGGAATAAACACAATGGAATAAACACAATGGTTCTTCATGGGTAACACGAAAATAATCATTTTGTGAGTGTAGATGTAACCAACTGTGTGCCTCCTTCCTAATGATTCTGAATCCCCTGTACAGAGAGTGCAGTGCCGGGACTCTAGCTGAGTATTACTGATATTAAGAATAGTATTTAAAAAGTGTTTTAATTCTAGCAGATTAAACCAAGCTTGTGCAGCAGGGATAGTGGCTGGCAGTGTTTAATTAAGTGGGCTGCAGGCTTGCTCCATTGAGTGCAATTATCTGGTGTGAGATCTGTGCTGTGCGATTGACATCTCCATCCCCCACCCGGCCCGCCCGCCCGCCTGCCACGCCTCCCTGCTCTGATTGGTCCGCCTGGCTCTCTCACCGCCACAGTGATGTCATGCAGGTTTTAATATGCAGCGGTCTCTATATGACCATGTTCACAAAGCCTTGTTTATAATTCAGTTATTAAGTGATCATTATGTGTCAGGCTATTTATAAGGCATGTTTCAGAGATGATCTGGTGACGGACAATAAAATACTGTAATGCAGTAAAACCAGGAAATTAAAGGGGAGGGGATTTTAGCCAGAGTGGCACTTTAAGAGCTCCGTCCTTCTTCTTGGCTGGGTTTATATCTTGAAGAGCCGCTGGCTGCGCCCCTGACCCTTGATATTTGTCTGGCTGCTCTGCTCACACATTGATTTAACAATCATTGCAGCCTTCTGCCGCCCATCCAGTGCCTTTCATGATCCAAATCCTCCATTGTCGCCATGGCAACACCTTCTCGACCTCGCCATGAAACTCCTCCATCCCTTGCATTAGCTCTCTCCCTCTCTCGGTACTTCCATCCCCTTCTCCCTCTCTCCCCCCTTCTTTCCCTCCCTATCTGTCCATTGTTCCTCCACCTCTCTTTTTCTTTCACCATCTCCCTCTTCCCACCCCCCCTCCTCTCTCTCTCTCTCTCTCTCTCTCTCTCGCTGTACTGCTTTTCTGTCATATTTAATTGCTTGTCTATTTCAATCACAAAGGTGCTCTCTCTCTCTCTACATGTTGGCTGCAGTATTTTTTTTTAGGTGCATTTTTTAAGTATTTAATCTCTGGGTAATTACATTCTATCAGCATGTAATAACATAATGGGGGAGACACATTGCTGTCAGACACGGATGTCAATTCAGTGCTGTGCCATATGCTCGTTCCCTGCAGCAGTGGGTAATCCTGGCACATTCATCCAGGAGCAAATGGACCAGGGACAGCCATGCTCCCACCAGCATCTGCACAGAAACTCAGCTCGCTGTTTCACCCCAGAACTTTTAACAACCTACCTCCAAGTCGCTATCGGTTTGCAAAATCTCAATTCCCATGTATAACGGCGCGCACGATCCCGGAGCATTTAGCATCGCGGCAGTGCGGTTTCATACTGCCAGTCATGTACCGTACAGTGAAACCTCTTTAACCAACACAGTCTCAAGGGACGCTCCTGCAGGTGTAACACAAGCCCTGAACAAGCAACAGCTACCTGCCTGGGCTCTGTATTTGTGAGCTTTTACCATGCAGCTTCCGGGCTGTCTGTAGAAAAGTTTGTTGGTTTGTAGATACCTCTTTTGTTTCGTTTAGGTAACGGAAATGTATAAATGAGGTTTAGGTTTAGTCTGACTTTTTTTTTTTTTTTTTTTTGCAGATAATAATAAAACCTGCCATGTTGTACGCCTTATTTATTTGTACAGGTGCACATGCAGGTCTATGTGTGTACCGGGGTTATATTACTGCAGCTAATCCTGTCTGTATTATTCCACACACCAGCCCCCTCCCTTTCTGCTGTAGCGATGTGTCTGCGCTGTGCGTGGAGAGGATAGAGAGCAGAGAGTGATAAACATGCAGGCCACCTCGTCGATTGCAGCCTCCTGCTTTGCATTTGCATCATCTGGAGCGGCTCCTTCAGTTGATTTCTCTTTCTTCCTGGGTTTTATTAACAGCTCTGGCAGAAAGAAAATGCAAATTGAAAATGCCGAGGTTTTTTTTATTTTTTTTTTTATGATTTATTTTAGAAAACCGATTCAGATCTTTTTCACCTCAAGGCCATTCGTTTGCTTCATGCGTTCCTTGAAAGATTTTATGAAATACCTTAGTCAGATAGTTTAAAAAAAAAAGAAATGGATGCAAAAAACTCTAAGTACAGTAAGCAGGTTGTAACTTTACAATCCCATGTTAAAAATATCAGTTCTACGGTTTTGTTTTCCTGTACGTTTATTGCCTACTAGATAATTGACCAAAAAAAAACAAAACAGGGATATGAATGCTGCCATAAACAGAACAAACGTTTTGCTTTGTGTTTGAGTACATTTTTAAAATGTGCTTTTAGGTTATATGTGGGCTGGATCGGCTAGGCTGCAGCTGTTTAAAAGGAGTTTCAGGATGAAGTGCTGTAAGCTTTTACCTGTAGGCTAATAACCATTCCACTGGGAAACCAGATTGGCTGACGATACTGGAGGTTTATCAGTCTCCTCGCTGATCTAGAGCAGAGATAGAAGTCGTCATTTATAACATCCTACTGCTGCAAGCCAAGAGAGTGACATAGTGACTTGTAACGGCTCGTTGTGTATCGATGAATCGTGACACTCTCTTTGCATATGGAATCGTAACAGAAGTGTGGATCATTTGTGATTTGGGAGCTGTGGTTGGCTGCTGGTTTGTGCGTGCGTGTGTGTTCTGGGACGTCCATGCTGTCCCGGTGCTGTTCTCCTGGTTAATTCACAGGAAGGTTCCTGTGGTGTCTCACTGTTCAGCCTGGGAAGGCTGTGAGCTCTGATGGTACCTCGTCTCCTGGGAGCTTGCACACACACACACATGCACACACACACACACACATGCACACACACACACACATGCTCAAATACGCATACAGATGCAACTGAAGTTGGGCTAATCTCAGAACCTGGGGGAACATAGAGATAGGGAGGGACTTTGCACACACACACACACACACACACACACACACATCCTGTACAAGCATGCATGCATGCACACAGACACACATGCTCACATACACATGAGCTGTAGAGCAATGTCCCCTGGCTAAGGTAAAGATCCAGATAGACTGCAAAGCATGGTAAAGTAAAGCACAGTACAGGGATCTATATCAAAATAGGTAGTCTGAAACATAGGATGTTTGATGCTGTCTGGATTCAGAGTCTCATTTCACAATCCGTTCATAAAGCCTGTTTCTTGTCTTGGTGCTTCAGTTATTTCTGAAGTGCACTTCTTTAAACAGCGTTGGTGCAGTGATCAGGGTCTGCTATCATCACTGCCAGGGTACGGACACTCTCCTCCAGCAGATGCATTAACTCAGTCCAAATCCAATTCGGAAGTCTGTTAACAAAGATTTATTAATTGCTTCATGATGAAAGGTTGTTTTTTATTTATTTTTTTTATTTTAGCCTGCAGCGGCACCCAGCACAACATGACTCAGTGGAAATCTGCAATGCAGAGCTTGTGTTTGTCCACGTTTTAACATTCATGATCTGTGACCGGAAATGTGTGTTCAGTGCGAGGAGAGGGGGTGTGAAGCAGATCTATTCAGCATGTGGGGCGGGGGGGGGGGCTGCGCTGCTGGAAAACAGCACCCTGAAGTGAATCACCCAGATAGAAAAGTAGAAAAACTGCCTGTGGCACCTGCTTGCAGTAGACTGAAGATTGAAGCACGTTCTACAGAAGATCCCTCTGCTGAACCAGCGTTTTGCTGAGGGATCGGAGGGACTGCCCAGTAAAACAAGCTCTCCAGGACAGGGCAGTTGGGCAGCAGACATGTGCTTAAGGTTCCTTGTGAAGTGAAGCCTGTGGTGAGCAGTCCCTCAGTACCTTCATATACTGTATGTGTTTCTAGGCTTCAGTAAAAGTGGGAGTTGTAAAGTACTGGCCCTGCCTGTCTTGCTGCGCCTCTGGTGTGCCGGCGCCCTGCTGGAATGTGTTGATGAACTCTGCAAGTCAATAAGGTGGATGGGGCTGCAGTGTCTCCCAGGTTACCACACTCTGGACTGTGTACAAACAGTCATTAGATCCAGCGCATTCCTCTTATTAAACACATTTACGAGGTGCGCTGGGGAGGGGCTTCAGGCTGCCAGCTGGCTCGTACCAGCTCTCCAGCCTTGAATCTGTTCGATTTGAGCTACCACTGAGACCAGACTACTCTACACCGTGCTAATTCGTTTTGTTCCCCAAAAATAGCTTGAATTTGCTGTCCCTTAAGGCACGGAAAATGCAGTCCTCTGGAAATGAGTCAACGGGAACAGTTTAGTGGCTGTGATGATGTATTGTATTGTTAGACAACTGTTTGTATTGAGTGAGGGGGCTGTTCAGCCTGTAACCCTGCTCCCTGCTGTTTGTATTGAGTGAGGGGGCTGTTCAGCCTGTAACCCTGCTGTTTGTATTGGGTGAGGGGGCTGTTCAGCCTGTAACCCTGCTGTTTGTATTGAGTGAGGGGGCTGTTCAGCCTGTAACCCTGCTCCCTGCTGTTTGTATTGGGTGAGGGGGCTGTTCAGCCTGTAACCCTGCTGTTTGTATTGGGTGAGGGGGCTGTTCAGCCTGTAACCCTGCTCCCTGCTGTTTGTATTGAGTGAGGGGGCTGTTCAGCCTGTAACCCTGCTGTTTGTATTGGGTGAGGGGGCTGTTCAGCATGTAACCCTGCTGTTTGTATTGGGTGAGGGGGCTGTTCAGCCTGTAACCCTGCTCCCTGCTGTTTGTATTGAGTGAGGGGGCTGTTCAGCCTGTAACCCTGCTCCCTGCTGTTTGTATTGGGTGAGGGGGCTGTTCAGCCTGTAACCCTGCTCCCTGCTGTTTGTATTGGGTGAGGGGGCTGTTCAGCCTGTAACCCTGCTCCCTGCTGTTTGTATTGGGTGAGGGGGCTGTTCAGCCTGTAACCCTGCTGTTTGTATTGGGTGAGGGGGCTGTTCAGCCTGTAACCCTGCTCCCTGCTGTTTGTATTAGGTGAGGGGGCTGTTCAGCCTGTAACCCTGCTCCCTGCTGTTTGTATTGGGTGAGGGGGCTGTTCAGCCTGTAACCCTGCTCCCTGCTGTTTGTATTGGGTGAGGGGGCTGTTCAGCCTGTAACCCTGCTCCCTGCTGTTTGTATTGGGTGAGGGGGCTGTTCAGCCTGTAACCCTGCTCCCTGCTGTTTGTATTGGGTGAGGGGCTGTTCAGCCTGTAACCCTGCTCCCTGCTGTTTGTATTGGGTGAGGGGCTGTTCAGCCTGTAACCCTGCTCCCTGCTGTTTGTATTGGGTGAGGGGCTGTTCAGCCTGTAACCCTGCTCCCTGCTGTTTGTATTGGGTGAGGGGGCTGTTCAGCCTGTAACCCTGCTGTTTGTATTGGGTGAGGGGGCTGTTCAGCCTGTAACCCTGCTGTTTGTATTGGGTGAGGGGGCTGTTCAGCCTGTAACCCTGCTGTTTGTATTGGGTGAGGGGGCTGTTCAGCCTGTAACCCTGCTCCCTGCTGTTTGTATTGGGTGAGGGGGCTGTTCAGCCTGTAACCCTGCTGTTTGTATTGGGTGAGGGGGCTGTTCAGCCTGTAACCCTGCTGTTTGTATTGGGTGAGGGGGCTGTTCAGCCTGTAACCCTG